>CM062804.1:719201030-719591030 GCA_031772625.1 Pinus tabuliformis | reverse complement strand
GTCCTGAGCAAGGCCAGACCAGCGATGTACACACAATTGTTATCTACGTTGACTTGCAGATCTACACTAGTGGTCGTGAGCATCAATTGAAGAAAATACTTATCGAGCTCCAGTCTGACTTGGTTATTATTTTTTGCCTCGATGATCGTACCAATTGACGGGGTGCCATATGTTCTCACCATGACATCCAAACTCATGTAAAATCATGCATATGAAACCTCCACATTGGTAATGAGTGGTGGGAGTTTCTCATAGTTCCGAATCAAACTCTGGATGCATGCTTTGTCCAACTCTACCTGCAGTTTCATCATCTTGTGCAAGTGAAGTGGGGATCCCTTGTACCTCATTTTCCATGTCTTAAATGATTAATTACATCATGTATATCTATGAGCATTCACGCTATCTTGGTGCAGCGTTGTTGATGACCATGTATATGGAAAAATTCCTTGTGCACGGTGACAAACCTTTTATACAGTCTCCGTGTGACTGTTTCAAGAGTCAATACTTTAGCAAGTATGGTCATCTTCATCTTTGCTCTGGTGAATCTTGTCGATTGTTCCTCTCTCTACCTGATTGCTTGAAACTCCTTAGCCATGCGTTCATTATATGCTATCAAGAACTTAACACTTGAGCTCGTGGCTTCGACATAAGCCTGTGTAGCATTGGCCAAGGCGGTTGGATGTCTCCGTACATCTAACACAATCACCCATTCTTCAAAGTACGTAGGTGATGCATTCTCATCCTGGGTGTGCGCTCTACGTGCTTGTACAACTTTGTGTTGTGACCCATCAAAGGCTATGTTGTACACCTCTGTTCCTGAATGGTCCTTAAGTAGAATGGTATCCCCTTATTCACTCAAGACTTACTCTACTATTGGAGCTGGTGAAACCTTCGGAGTGACCTCAGTTTCTTTTGGCGTGAGGTTGGTATCCTGATCCTGTTCTGGCTACTCCATCTCCATGTCCATTTGCTCTACTATCGGTTCATCCTGTGGAGAAAGTTCTTGTTCCTATGGCTGCTCACGCTATTCCTCATTTGTTGCTAGTACAGAGTCTTCAACCTATATCGGTGCATTTTGTGTTGTTTGTGCCCCTTGCACTTCTCCCTCTTCCTTTTCATGCTCATGATGTGCTTCCTTCTCTCTTCTATGCATCTCATGTTCTTCTTTGAGCTTCTGTTGGACTTCCTGCAACATCCTATTTGCATCTTTCAATATTTTCTTCTCTCTCTTTCTTTACACTATCCTCCTATTGTGTTGTCACCTCTTAGCATCTATCTCCAAAGCTAATTTTTCCACAAGTGGGTATTCCTGAAACTTGTATCTTTGCTTCGTCTCTGTGCTTTCGACAATCTTCTACTTGCCTTTGTCTTACACAAGTTTTCTCCTTACTGCTACTATTGTTGTTGCTCCCTGTGGTGTTGCTGTCTTGAGTCTTGCTAACCACACTACTACAATGTTGACCGGTTCATTGAGCCTAGAGGAGTTATAACAGTATCTCCATGGGTCTTCCTCTGTCTAATGATACACCCCATGGATCTAAGAATACGACATTGTCACACAATGGTCTCTGCATAAACCATGTGGTTCATACGGGTTAAAACTCTTGGTGTTGAGCTTAAACTTCTTGAAGTCTACCACCTCAACATTAGCTTCTTTCAAGCTCTTGATCGCGTACAACCCAATTCGCATAGGAAGCATGGACCATGGTGTCTTCTTCTTCCTGTACAATCCAACTGATAACCCTAGCGAGATGTGGTATGCAACCTCCTACATTACCAACTTGTCCATGGAAAACCTAGGCAACACATGCAGAGCTTTTTCCACATTGTACATCCTGATGAAGGTTCCCTCGGGTGAGGTGTACCAATCTGCAATGTTCAGCAACACCTCCATTGCTGCCCAGGACATGTAGGGCATATCTTCTTCAAAGATCATCGTGTACATAGGGGTGATGAAATGGTCAAATATTCTAACCATTACTCCATGGTAGCTGCAGTCCGAAAGCAACTTGCAATATACGTTCACAACACTCTTTGAAGGTGTTCATGCCCAACCCATGCTAGGAAATTGTTGATGGGCATAGATTGCATCAAGCAAGTAGGCAGACATGAAGAATCTTGCTTGTTGATTCTTGGGTAGGCTCCGGGCATTAGATACATTCAATTTCAACTAGATAGCCAACATATTGAACCAACTGAACTGTTTTCCTTCACTTTCCAGTTGATCCAACATAGCAACCCAACTTTTCAGGAAGGTCTTTGTACTCCCTTAGCCATAAAATCAACATGCGAAGATGACCAAGAACGGATATTCCTTCTTGAGTATCTTCATAATGTATATCTAGTTTTGTGTCATCCTGAACTTTTTTGGCTCCTTTACCAAATGCTTCAAGATGTCTCTTGTGTTCGTGCTACTTTTGGGAGTGTAGAACGGTGCATCCATCCTGCTCACTGGAAAAATGGAAAATGATATATCTCCTAATAATCCTTCGTCCTAATGGAAGCAAGCCTTGCTCCACTGACATTGCTTAGTATCATTGTCTCAGGATCAGTGTGTGACACAATCTAGTGTATCACATCTGTGAAAGGGAACATAGGAAACCTGCATGCAACCTTGTATAATCCTGACTTATGGATGTTCACATAGACCCGTCGATCTTCTAGATTATCCTCAAAGCTACCTGAGAAAATGGTGTTGATGTCTTTCCATGTGATCTTGATGTCTTTCTCGATGAACATGAGTGTGACTATGTACACGAGCAAGCTCATAGACCCCTGCTCAACCACATCCACAGTACTTCTTTCAATTATATTTTGATCTAGCTCTCTTGGAGGCCATGATACCTACACTGCTGAGAAGATGCTCAAACACCTGTGGTACCTAGAGACATAGAAGACACTCATGGCAAGACAATGTCATCTAAAAAACCTCAAACAAATTTGAGAAACATTCAAGAAAAAAACTGGTGACTGTTGAGAAAGATTACGAAACATTGACTTCGGGAAGCTGGGAGACTGTTAGCTGGAATAACGCATTGTACAGTTCTAGCTACCAGTGAGGTTGACTGTTGGCTGGATCTATGCAATGCACAATCCAGTGAGGCTGACTGCTGATTGAAACTATGCAATGCATAGAATAGTCAAGTTGGGTTGGTGGCTGGAACTGCACATTTCATAGTTCTAGTGGGTAGGACTGGGCATTGCCTCCCAAGATTGCATAGAGCATAGATGGGAGACAATATGGGAAGCCTCTGTGCAATTCCTGGAGGCAAGGAAGAGCCTTAACTGCCAGGAATGTGCAGAGCATGCTGGGAAAGACAAGATCTAGACCAAGCCAGCCCGGATCTGCCCAATGGCAACCTAAGAACATGAAGGATTGAGTGTATGTGTGAATTTGGTGCAAATGTGAGTGAAATAGACATGCATGCAATTCAAGCAAGTGCATAAATCATTCAAACAAAAAAACCAAGAAACTCATGATGTGAGTCGTCGAAACGACAACTTGAGTGCAAAAACAGTGTTATGGACATGACACTGAGGAAATGTAATGAAAAACTTGAAACAACACTTCTATAAGCTAAAATACATTGAACTGCCAGTGTTCGTTCAATAAAACCAAGGAAACAACACTCATATAAGCCAAAAACTAAAAATCGACAAAAAAATCGGCAAAAGGCATAAAGAGCAAAACATACTCAGAAAAGCCACGCCAACTGTGTCAAAGGTTCCTAGATTCCTTGAGAATTCCAAGCTCCAAGATTGAATGTGCAGGATGAGCTCTGAGGAATTGTTTAAATAGATTAGGATAAATTAGTGTTTATAACGCGCATGCCACAAATATAGGAAAAAGTGACACTTGGCGAGGAGTTTCTGAAAACGACTTTGCATGTAACTCCTACTGCTAAGAATAGATCCCTAAAATATAGGGATGATTTTTCACTTTTTTTCTTTTCTTATTTTTCGAGAAAAGTTGCCCAACATGCAAAGAAGGATTGCACAATTCTGCAAGGAATCGGGCAACCTACCAGCACATGTGACAGACAACAACTGAGGGAAAAATTATGCACTACTTCTGGAATGAGAGGCCTTGGCTGGATGGCTAGCTCTACACAATTTTCCAGAGAAACGATGTTGGGTTGATCTGCATATTTCCGTAGAGTAGTATAGCTGGCCAATATTACGCAATTCCGGAGAACAGTGTAGTTGGCCTGGGCTTCTCTGCACATTTATGGAGAGTAGTGTAGCAGGGCCAATTCTGCGCATTTCTAGAGGGTAGTGTAGCTAGCCTAGCCTGCTCTGCACAATTCTAGAGAGTAGTGCCAGCTGGATGGAACTGCGCATTTCTGGAGAGAAGTGTCGGTTGGCCTGCTATGCATAATTTCCAAAGAAAGGTTGGATGGCCTGCTCTGCGTAATTTCTGAGTGCAGGGTATCTTTTGGGCTTCTCTGTGCAATTCCTGAGGGGAATACAAGTTGTCATCTAGGTTTGCACAATTTTTCTCGACAGTTGGTTGACCGAATGTGAACCAAGTGCTAGGTGTGCTTGTGTTTGACCTATGGTACAAGTGATTTGAACACAAGTTGTTAAATGATAGATGAAATAAAATAAACACAAGTACCTAATCAGTGTAGGAAAGCTGCGATGATTTCGAGGAGGAAGGCTCCAAAACAAAGTGAAGGAAAAATTTTGGAGGGTGGTTGTAGCCGCTACAACACAACCCCATGAAATACCTCACCTCATCTACATTCTTAGGAGCTACCCACTCCACGATTTCCCTTATATTTTCTGGATCTGCTACAATGACCTCCTTGGAGACAACATGTCCCAATTAATGTACCTCAGTCTAAAAGGAACTACACTTGCTGAGCTTAGCATACAACTAATGCTTTCTCAACAACCTCAACATGGATTCTAAATGCTCGGCGTGCTCTTCCTCATTTTTAGAATATACCAATATCTCATCAATGAACACAATAATAAACTTACCCATATACAAATGCAACACACTATTCATTGATCACATAAATGTAGTTGGAGCATTAGTTAAGCCAAACAAAACTACAAAAAATAATAATGCCCATACCTAGTTCGAAAATATTTCTTGTGAATGTCCTCCTCTTTGATGTGTACCTGATGATATCCGAATCTTAGATCAATCTTCAAGAACACTATTTATCCCTTCAACTGATTGAACAAGTTGTCAATCCTCAGTAATAGATACATGTTCTTGATGGTCACTTTGTTCAACTGCCTGTAATCAATGCATAATCTGAGAGTACCATCTTTCTTCTCCGCAAATAATATTGGTGCGCCCCATGGTGATATAATTAGCCTAATTTATCCCTTGTCCAAAATTTCCTTCAGCTGTAGCTTCAACTCTACCAAGTCAAGTGTGCTCATCCTTAAATATCCTCATGAAATACATCCTTGAACTGCTGTAAAAATGGGTACCTTCTCAACACATCTCCATCCTCAACTTCCTTACCTTTGTCTCTAGAAATGTGCACTGCAAATAACACACACTTTCCTGCAACTGTGATTTTCTTTCGCATTTGTTACCATCCTAATTGATGTGGCTTTCTTCTTACCCTATAAGACTCTTAGTTATCCATTGTCATCAACACACTCAATGAATTTTTCATAACAATCCACCTTGGTTCTATGAAGATACAACCAATCCATGCCTAACAACATATTGTATGATCCCAATGGTAATACATTCAAATGTGTTGTAGCAGGCATACCATTCAAGTCAAATACACAATCTCTTACCCAATGGTGAACTTGCTTCTCGGTATCTGTAGCCAACTGTACTAACCAAGATTCTACATGCAATTCCTTACTCAAACCACACTTATCCACCAAGTCAAGACTAACATAGCTATAATTAGATCTAGGATCAATCAAAATAGAAATAACTTGATCACAAAGCTTACCATCCATATCAATGATAGATTCTTGATGGTTTGTCTGTGTGTTATCCAATGTTGCATAGATATTAGGAATTCTCTAACCAACATCCCCAATAGTCTATGCATCCTGTGCGCTATATATCTGAGGCCTACCACCTTGATTTTGTGGACAATCTCTCCTGTGATGATCTTTTCTGCAATTCCAACACTCTATAGGCTTCCAGTCTTCACCCTTATTGTGCTCCTCGAATCGATGTCCCTATCCTCTATCTGATGCATTGAACTTCTTATATGGTGCAATATTCTCGTTATCATCTAGACCCTAAGGTATTTATCGCTTTTTGTCCCATTTTCCTTTTTTCTTTGCATTATCTTTCCAGTCTGGTAGTCTCAGATCTACACTTCGATTGCGCATAGAAATACCTTAAATTTCAAATGGCCTCATCTAATGATCTAGGCTCATCGAACTCAATCTTGTCTTTGAATGCAACCAGAAATCCCCTAATGAACCTATGAATCTTGGCCTTTTCCTCTGTGAGGTAAGGCACATACCTCAATAACTCCAAGAATCTGCTAGTGTACTCATCATCTGTCATTGATCCCATATTTAGGTCATAGAATTATTTTCCTTATCATCAAAGTATCTCTCCGACAAATAATTCTTCTTGAATAGCCACTCAAAATCGCTCCAAGTCAAGTCTTCCTCATGAATACATAGGAAATTCTTCATGTCTTCCCATCAAATGTTTTCTTTACCTTTAAGACTAAATGTAGCTACTTTGGCTTTCGTGTTATCTGAATAGTCATGTAACCTTAATAACTTCCTCATGCCAAGCAACCATGCCTTTGCATCCTATGGTTTCTTCATCTCTCCATCAAAAATAGGTAGATTTTCTTTCTTAAAATCATCTAGAAAGTATCCCCTATCACTCCTCCTATAAGGATGATAACGATGATGACCATAGTGCCTGTTTGAATAAAAACTAGAATAATCATGTGTATATCCCTTCTCCTCTCCAGAGTGTCCAACAATATGCCATCTCTGACTGTGCAATCTCTATCTGACCTATGACCACCATGAAACCTACTACCATATGCCCCATTAGTTCTGTCCTCCCACTCATAGTTGATCTGACGTGGTACCTATCGCTGCAAATATGACAAACTCTGAAGTATCACTACATTTACCTCTTCTTGTTTCTCTTGTCCCTACATGATTTTTTCATTATCTGCCTTACAACTCCTTATTTCTTCCTTTAATATTCTCAGTGTATCTGTCTAATCGGAAGAGTTCCCAACACCATACTGCTCATTTGATTCATAGGGAAGGTCTTTGTAGTCTACCATCTTGCTAGCCATTTGATATTTCTTCCTACAAGGTATATCATATCAACTAAACCAAATCACAATAAACCAACGTACCTTAGTATAGCTCGAGGAGGATACCTTGTCTGCAATATCAACCAATCAGCATGATACATGTATAACATAATCATGACATCATATAGAAACATAACACATAAACATATAACCATGCAACCATAATTATAGCTAGGGTCTAGTCATCCATGCATGACCTTATTAACAATGCATACCACGACCTCATGCATGACAACCATCATTACATCAATATACAATTGACCACATGCAAACATGAACATGCATAAGAAATGTGTAACCAACCACGCATGTGCATAAACACATCAAGCATGAACGAATGACACTTGAAACCAAAGCTACAAGAATGATACATGCAACATGGCATATAAGAATGCAACCAAACATACAAGAATCTAACCAAGTATACAATAATGATACATGTAAGAAACATATCACAACATGTAACTAGTCATACACTCACGATGATGCACTCCACAATAACAACATCAACTACCACATGACAACATCACTATGACCATGATCAACATCATGCAAATGAAACATTCACATGGAATGCAAGCTTAAAAGACACACATGCAATTGATATGGATGCATGACCAACACATAGCCCATCTATTTTGTGGGGTGAACCATGCTTTGATACCACTTTGTAACACCCTCCTCCCACATCTACCCAAGAAACCAACCATCCAAGGTAAACATGTGACGAGAGACCACTATGATATGATTCTACCTCCTAAGTCACGTTAAGGAAGTGGAACCGATGGAAACACACCATACAAACATTCAACATTAACAATAAGACCCTCAGGAACCAATCCAGCCTTTCTTCCAACCATCCCCTGGGTCCCACTAAGATTTTGGACCACTTGACCTCTGGATGCTCGCATGTTATTCCAGGGTTCAAGTACCTCTAGATGCTCTCATAGGCCTATAAGATAACATCCAGGGACTTTTTTGCACAATGTTGTGCCAAAATCCTGGGGATTTGAGCCATATTTTCAGGCCCAAAGCCTATGTCATTTCCCAAAATTGAATGACGCCTTCATAACAATACAATAAAAAAGAAATAACAGTATAAATGCAATCACTTGAACGAGACCTTGATTGGACCCCTACTAGCCATGATAGACATTTTGTCAAACATATCACGAATATGTAATCTACAAGTGTAAATAATAGATTTGAGTATAAGGGTCTCATACTTAGTTGAGAATCACTCAGAAGCATTGATGGCTCAACACATGAACCGCCATTTCATCCATTAGATCACAAATACATTTTTCATTCATATTTACCAGTAAAACATGATGAGAGCCATACATAGCTTCTGTCTTAAATCATATATATAACCAACATAATAGCAACAAAAATACCAATGAAATCACAACCATATGATCCACATATAAACTAGTATAATACTCATAGAAATACAAGGAGAAATAACCTCATATTGATGATGAAAAATCCAAACCTAGGATGGGACTTCCACATTCCACCCAACTGTAGAATGGTTGAGCCAAATCTCTCTTCACCATTCACCCTCATGCCATATTCCAAGCATGAATGTGGGATCTCATAGAACACCAAAACCATACAGGGCTTCCAGAGGCCATCCACCTCAACCCATCAATAGTGATTCTACCTCATGGTCAAACATCACAAAACCATCATCAAATTAGTTTCTATCCAAGCCTTCAAGGGCTTCCAAAGCGTTTGTTCCAATCAAGGCTTCCGGGACTAATAACTCAACCCACAGTTTCCATCGGGCTTCCAAAGAGTTTGTCCAACCAAGGCTTCCAGGACTAGTAACTCAACCCACCAAGGGATTCCAGAGCATTTTTCCAACCAAGGCTTCCAGGACTAGTAACTCAACCCAAGTTGTTAGAGGGCTTCCAGAGCGTTTGTCCAACTAGGGCTTCTAGGAACTAATAACTCAACCCAAGCTAAGGAAACATGAGAACCAACCAAAAAACACAAGGAAATAAATGCACAATATCCATAGCTCTCCAAGAAATGGCAAGGCTAGGCAATCTACTGTCAAACCAGGCAATCCTCCATGCCAATGACAAATCATGACCAAAACTCCACATGCAGATGCCATGCATGCCAAAAATAGTGAGGAAAACATACATGCAACTCAATATCTGCAAGAAAATCCCATTATAGCTATTGATCATGATTTCCTCTTGTGATTTCCTACTCTTCCTTTGACTTCTTGCTCCAAAAATCCAAGTATACGACACTCTCCAAGAGTGCTCCAAGAAAACTCTAAGTATCCAAGAGTATGAGAGAGAGAGAGAATAGTGAGAGAGCTCCACCACTGAACTGAGAAAAGGTTACCAACTGATCCTCATAAGCCTTTTTAGTAATGAGGCCTCTATTTTCTTCATTTTCCATTATTTTCCTTCATTTTCCTCCTCATATGCAACCTGTGACCTTTCACCTACCTTTTCTCCTAATTTCCATTATTTTCATAAACAAATGTGCCAAAAATACGATTTTGTCTTTCCAAATCCTTAGCCATTGCCTTTTCTAATTTCCTTAGCCATTAAGAACCAAATGAACACCCACATTAGGATGTCTTGCCCAACATTCAGCTTGGAATAAGTGTCCCATCAACCGTATTTATTATTTTACCTTTATTAACTTTTATTACATGGATTTTCACGAGGGTTGTTATAGATGACAAGCTTCAAAGATAGAATCTCACATTCGATGGGAAGGATTGCCTCTATACCATACACCAATTGAAAGGGTGTGAATCTAGTTGCAGCGAGATAGAGGCTCGATATGACCACAAATCTACATAAAGGATGAGGTGCATGTTTGTTTTGTGAACCCCTTATCATGCGTTTAGAATTGTTTTAAAAAAATTGTTAATAGCTTCTACTTTCCCATTTTCCTATGGGTAATAGGGAGTTGAGTTGTCATGTTGAAGGCCCAACTTGGTAGTAATATTAGACATCATGTTATTTCCAAAATGTTTCCCACGATATGTAAAAATGGCCTATGGTACACCAAACATTGCAATGACATGATTAAAAATAAATAAAGCAACTATTTCACCAGTGTTATTATATGTCGGCATTGCTTCGGCCCACTTGGTAAAATAATATACCACCAAAATGATGTAGCCATGCCCCTTGACTTAGTGAGGCTTACATGTCATGAATTCAATGCCCCATTTTTCAAATGGTCCAATGATGATTACATGATGTAGAGGAGAAGGTAGAGCATGGGTTTTAAGATCATAGATCTAGAAATCATGACACTTTTGGACCATAATGATGCAATCTCGAAACATAATAGGCCAAAAGTAACCAGCACAGAAAATATTTTGGGTGATGACATAACTAGACATATGTCCATCACATGCTCCAACGTGGCATTTGGTTAGATATTTCTTAGCCTCCTCATGAGAGAAACACCTTCTAAATATGGTATCAATACCACGATGATAAAGGGTGTTGCCAAGTATAATGTAATTTTTAGCCTAGTATCGAATACGTCATTGATCATAGAAAGAGGTATTAGGAAAGAAAGTTTGGGTCTAGAGATAGGTGATGATATCTTCATACCAAAGGTCAGATGAATCAATAAAAAACAACGACTCATTGGGAATAAAATCATGATATGTAAACTCAGCGTTGGATGCAGGGAGGTCACATATTAGTTCAGTAAATACTAAGGAATTCTTAGATTTGGACTTGAAGAATTCCAAATCGAAATTCTGGAGAATTAAAATCCATTTAGAGTACTTTTTGCAAGCAATTTTCGTGATATAATATATGTCATTAGGTTGCAATCAGAAACTACCATAGTCTTGCAATGCATAAATTAGTGGCAAAACTTCGGACAACTTCAACACCTTCCAAATCTAACTTTTCAACATGAGTATATTTGATATATGTGTCATTCAAATTCCAACTCAAATAATAAATGTGATGTTTGTGTCCAATGTCATCTTCTTGGACCAAAACCATAGCAATGAGAGCAAGAGCGGAAATGAGATACAAGAAATAATCACGTTGATAGTCAAGGGGATACAACAATGATGCCCGAACCATAACGTATTTCAAAGCATAAAAATATTTTTTGGAGGTATCAACCTAATGGAAGGCATCCCATTTAGTCAACAATTGAGTAAATCCTTTGGTCAATTCAAAATAATTGGAAATAAATCTCCACAAAGTTAGCCTCCCGTTGGAGGTGTCGTACCTGAACAAGTGAGGAAGGTGTATGAAATTCAAGGATCATCTACACTTTAAGTGGATCAATATGAATTCCTTGCTTCAACACACGAATATGAGAAGTCTACTAGATTGGATGCAAAGCACACATTTGTGCAGATTCAACCTAATATTATAATGTTGACAATGTGAGAAAATATCCCTGAGATGCATTGAATGATCCTCATGATGTTTTGAATGGGCAGGTAAATCATCCAAATAGGTTTGCACAATGTACTTAATATCATGGAAGGCATAATTCATAGCCCTATGGAAATTTGCACTAACGTTTTTCAAACTAAAATGGAGCTTACGCTAGCAAAGCATGCCCCATGGATAAATAAATGTAGTTTTATGTTGATCCGATGGGAGGATGTTGATTTGGTTGTAGCCATAAAAACCATCCATAAAAAAAAAACTTCTCTTCTAGCAAAATCATCAACAACTTGGTCACTAAAATGAGTCAAATAGTTGTCCTTAGGACAAGCACAGTTGATATATTATAATCGTCAGAAACACGAATCATACTTTGTTTCTTCATTATAGGAAAAATGTTCAAGACCTAATTAGTAAGAGGAACTGGGTAAATGAAATTAACACATATAATATTTTTAACCTCTACATTAATCGCAATAGGTTTCTTAAGATAAACTAGATGCAAGTGTTTTCGAATTGGCTTAGCATCCATATATGCTTTGATTTCATGTACAATGATATTTGGATCAATAATTAGCATATCTTCATATGCCTAAGAAAAAACTTCTCACAATTCCTGAAAAAGGGCTTTGTAGATCTTGACCTCATTAGGAGAACAATATGCACCAATGTGTACGTTTTCAACAATTTTGGGTTTAATCAAAATATCAAGAGGAGCAATCTCTTCAATATTTGATAATTTTTTCTCATAATCAACATCTTGGATAGATAGGAAATCCATAGATATATCAACAATATTTGGTGAATAAATATCTCCAATATTATCCTTAGAGGTCTCAAGTAAGGAGGAACGACGATGACTATCGTCCCTTGGTGCATCATCTCACATCATGATTTCCATGATGTTTTCATTAGAAGAGAATGTACTATAAAAAGGATCAGAGGATGAACCATAATCTCGGAAATGATCAAACCAATCTACCAAAGAGGGGAAAGCAGAATGTGATGAACATGTGGAATAGATGACTTCATATTCAAGCTCAATAAGATTGGGCGACATGCGGTCACAAAATGCATCAACATTAGAAGTATCTGGCACTATCCAAGGATTAGATAGAATAGTACAAGAAGATATCATATTGATGAAGGAAACCAGATTTGGAATGTCAGGAGGAGGAAGGGAAAAAGATCCCATCAAAGAGGAAACTTTAGGCAATCCTACTTTGACATGCTAATAAGATTGAAGGATTTTACCACAAGAGGGATGCTTCTAGTAGTATCAGAATTATTGGAAAAAAAGGTAAGTTGGTCAATGGACACAATGCCCTCCTAGTGAGGGAAAGCGATCATCCTATAATAGGTTGAAATGACAGTAGCCATGGCATAAATCCATGTGTGATCTAGTAAATGATTATAACCTAATGATCTGTCTATAACTTCAACTTCTACTAAAACCATTTTTTCCAGCTAATTCTACTTGCAACGTATTCAAAATTTCGTAAGGTTTCAAACCTCTTCGATCAAAGGCTTTGAGAGTAGTTGGTGACTGATAAAGTTGAGGAGAACTGATAGATTTCCAACAGGAAAGCGACATGATACAAGTCAAATCACCTTCGTCCACAATTATCTGATGGATAGACTTATTTCTAACAACCACTTAGATCATAAATACTAGTTGTGGTGGAAGTTTGGGTGTATAATTCTCGTGAATAAAGGCCACAAGACTCAAATTTGAAAGATATATGCCTCTGATTGTGGCAAGTAAATATCTATTATGGGTGGGACAATTCTGCAAAACCTAGAGAATTGACATAGTAGAAGGAACCTGAGCCAAGTCTTCTACTATATTATAATTATGTGTAACTCTCACACGAGGATTAAATTTTTCTTTGTGAATAACGCCCTTGGGAGGTTTAATAGTTAATTTAGTTGGAACCACATATGGACAAGGATCCAAAGGAGATGTGGTAGAAATGGAAAGTTGATCGGTAGCCTTACCAGTCAAGGGATTTAGGTTACCATAGTCTTTAATTCTCGTAGCCACCATGATTTCATTTTTATGTTTGGTGGAAGATAGCATCATAACCGAGGAAGAGGAAGTTGGATCCAATGAAACCATGTTCATTTATTATTTAGGAAAGGGATCTATTAACACAGTAGGTGTGACATATGATGACTTGAAGAATTGATTAACTTCTTCCCGATGTGGATGGTCTTGGGTAAAATGTTCCTCATTACTAATTAAGAAAGGATAACGAGGTTTTTGTTTGTCTTCAGGAGTCTGGTTAGTCTATTTGTCCTGCAAATAATTATCTTTCTTCTTCTTTCCTTCTCCTTTCTTTTTAATTCTGAGTTGTTGTGATTTTCCTTTCGTAGATTGGATGACATTAATCTCGGAAGTAGTCACAGGAGTAGCAGAGGATGGGTTTTGGGTAGCCACAACAAAAGATGAACTAGATAATTTACTCACTATCTGTTGGCTAGTAGAATCAATCACGCCATTAGCGACATGTGATTCTTTAGTAGGAGGTGGTAGAACAATGTGTTGAGGCCTCAAATCAATGGGTATTTTGTCGTAAAGCGTGCTCGATTGTGTATAGATGAGATCAAGACATTGGGCACGAGTAATAACTTGATTTTTAGTAATGACTCCACCTTTAGCAACATATTCAATTATGGATGGTAATAAAGATTTGATGAACCATTCAGCCAATCACTGATCAGGAATGAAGGTTTTTACCAATCGACGTTGACGCCTCCACTCATGAACATGATCTGATATATGGGTTGAGTCATATTGTTTGAAAGAGTTAAAGAGTTTGGTTATGGTTTCATAACGAATAAACTGAAAATGAGTTAGAAATGTAGTAGCTAAGGCACTGAAGTTGTTGAAATAAGCTCATGGAAATACAATATATCTCCTAGCTTCCATACCAGTAAGAGTTCTCTAGAAAATATATAAGTTGATAGAATCATCATTTAAAGAGTTTGAAGAACACCTTAAATGATATGTCGTAATATGAGTAGATAGGTCTTATCTAGGATTTTCGTTGAATTTGGGAATGTCACTAAATTTTTTTGTAAGAATGGTCAACCACGCAGGAGGGTGACAAATGGGATAATTTGTAAGCTGGGTTAAATCTGGAAGCTCAAGAGTTGCAACAAATGACAATTTTCTATTAAAATATACCTGGGAAGTTTTACCTTAAGGGTGAATATTAACCTGTGGTGAAGGATACCGTGGGTATGATGGGATAGGTTGGGCCAAAGGTGTTTGAATCCCTGAGTAAGGAGGATTTTGATAACTAGGATAAGTATAAATAGGATTTCTAGTTCCATGAACACCTTGATAATATTGAAATTACTATGTTTGAAGTTTTTGACCTTGATAAAGAATTTGGTGAATGGGATTTTAACTAACATGTTCTTGCGGAATACCTTGATATGGTTACCCAGAGGGATTTTGTAACATCCCTACATGGGGTTGAATGGTTTGTGCTTGTGCCATGCCATGTATATGTTCTTGTACTTGCATTTGAAATGTGGATTGACCAAGTGATGGGGTTTGTAAGGCACCTTGAGGAGGTTTGTTAGATGGGATTTGAGACATCCTAGACCATTGGAACATGTTGCATGTGGATGCAACCTAGATAGGTTGACTTACTTGAGATATAACTTGAGTAGATTGAGGCATAGGTTGGAAAGTAGGAACCCAAGGTGCAGTGGGAACAGGTTAAGAAGTCGCTAATTGAGTTAAGGTAAAACTAGGTTGAAAGGGAAACGTAGGGTTCCAAGGATTAGCACTCATTCCTAGAAAGGGAGGACCAATAGAAAGGGGACCCAAACAGGTAGGATCACCAATTTGCTTCATTTGATTAGGAAAAGGGAACATTCCATCAACATATTCTCCCCTAATGGGGGATAGGGAGTATATGGAGGTAACTTCGCCCAAGAGGAGGGTACCCGGTATAGGGTGGAGGAGGTTGTTGTAAATGTCCCATTGTACTAAAATTTGGACCATATTGTTGCTCCAAATATTGTTGGGGCACAATAGATGAAACAAGTTTTGAGGTGATCATCACAAAGGTTCCATATGACATTCAAGATGAAGATGGAGAAGGAGAAGTCCATGGAACAGTCATTGCACTAGAAAAAATTCCATATAAGGACTAATAACAAGGTGGCATAGAAGGACTAATGACCTTTCAGGTCAATATTACATAATCCGTAGCCTAAAACACTAAGCTACGTCCCCAGTCTCGAGATCGTTACTCTAAGCCTTCCTATCCCCATCTATTCAACAGTAATGCCCTTAAAATCAGTCTTCACATTTGATAAGGATTAAATTCAGAGTTTTTATTCTTCTTATAATACCTTGGTGGGATCAAGGGAACACCAGAGCATACCAAGGCTTTACTCCTTAAGACCCATATGCTCATTTCTCTTCAGTTTTTCCGAATGCATGAGAACGCTGGAGTTGAGAATAGGATATGATTTCCTAGGACAAGAACAGAACTTAGGGATTAGGAATAGAACTAGTGAACAGGAACCTTGTACTCTGTTTCACACAGTCTTCCCCCACTTCCACTACCTGATCTATAATATCCTTCACATTATCTTCCTTCAACAATTGAAATGCAACTTTGGCATAAACGTTCTTGCTTAGCCATTCACAGACTGTTACATACACTTCTTGGGCCTACTGAGGAGAAGCCACTTTCCCTCTAACAATAACCCGTACAGGGTCATATGAAAAAACACTCTACCTATAAATAATTACATTTTAATCATATATGTACTTTACACAGTTTTGAAATCAAATTTCTATATTCGTAAACAAGTATTTACACAAGTTCTTCTCTCAGGCCTAATTTCCAACATTGGTGGCCTCTATTCCCTATCTACCCGTAGGCTACAATCAAACCTTATCTATTCCTATCCAAATTTCTTTCTTTATCCTATTTTTTTTTTTCTTTTCATGCCTTTGAGGCTTACATTTTATACCAAAGGTTCTCAAACCAATTCAAGTTTTAGATCCTCCATCTACTCAAAAAAATCCTAAAATCTCTCAACTTCATCAATTAATTCCTAATTCAAGATTTGCAATTTATTTCCAAATCTATCAATCCCTATGACCTCTCAACTGTCCTAATTCTCTCATGTTCTCCGACATTGGATAACATTTACAATATGCCTCACAATATCAAATTAATTCTTATTCTATCTATCTCTCATTAAAATCACGCAAAAACATTAGTAATTACATTAATTTAATTTCTAGGGAACCAACTCCCTTGAAAACACAAGATCCCCCATGTATACTAAAATATAATGAAATTTCTGAGCCACATGCTCCTGCATCAAACTCCCAAGCTTGAAAACATTCATGATCTCCAGATCATGTGTCCTCATATGTTGATAGAAAACCTCCAGGATCCCAAACTCTTGTTTGTAGTTGTCCAAATGCTCTGCTCCTTTGTTGTTGTTGTATGTCTACTATCTTTTGTTTCATCTTCCTCTCTTTGTCAATTAGTTTCAATTTCCGATTGATCACTCTTCCTGTTGTTGTCAATCTCCTCCATCTAGACTGCTTCATCATTAACTGCCATAATTCTTCAATCTCCATCTCCATCACATTCTTGGGCTGGTATATACTCTGCCATTTACTACTATCTCTTTCTCTCTACTTCAGGTTGTTGTTGTTGTTGTCCACTAACTTCGGCACCTTCACATTTTGCATCTCTTCAAGCTCTTTCTATTTCATGGTTACCTCTTCTTGCATCAAGTCTTGACTTTCCAGCATTCTAATATCTCTGTTCCATGGATTAAATACTTCAATAGAATCTTCTTCTTTCTTCTTTACTTGGCTGCTCTATTGTACCAAATATTCTCTGGCATTTTCAACAAAACCTACAATCATAAAACAATTGTTAAAATAAAAAAACATAAGGCTTCTGTGCCTCTTCTTCCTTTGGCAACAATTGAGCTTGCCGCTCTAATTTTTTCTCCTCTGTTAGTACATCAGTATGCTGATTCAACCTCTCTAAAGAATTCTCTAAAGGATTCTTGAGACTGTCAGAAATTCTCTCTTCCACACCATTTGCTTCAATGATGTCTTCCTGTTATATTCCACTATATTGAACTTCTTCATTCTTATTCAGCTATGATTTTACAACCTGAACACTTACTCTTTGGTTTTCTAGCCTTTTATCGAAAAGACATAACTCATGCCATAAATTTTCCATCTCACTTGGAATTTCTCCTAAAAGCTCTGTACAATCCTCACTATCTTCTTCTTTGTCACAAGTATAATTTCTTGGTGACACTACTTCTTCATTCTCATTCAGAATAAAATTTTGATCCTCCATATTTGTGATAGTTTTAGATGCATGTCCATCACTCTTCCTTTGGCCATTTAAGAAAATCAATTTCTCTTTGTCGTTGCCAATAACGAATTCCTTATCATAAGACATAACTGTCTCATCTCCACTAAAGATATTTCCTTCACTAAGCAAGGAATTTATGAACTCCTTCTGTTGTAATAACTTAACTTGATCTTCATTTGAAAGATAGCCATCATCATACTTTGCTTGGAAACTTTCAGCTTCACTCAAAATAGTTCCATATGATGGTTTGTCTTCTGCAATACCTACATTCACTCACAACTTGTCAGTTTTAAAACAACAAGACCTCATGATCTCATTTGATGATTCAATCATCAAGTCCTCCTATTGTTCCAAGTCCTCTACATGACTCAGAAATTTTTTGATGGTCTTCTCTTCAATCTCCTCAAGTTCTTCACTTGGTTTCTTGATATCCCGTACTTCTTCCTGTTTTTAGCCATCATCGTGATTCAGACTTCCTCTACTTTCAGTCCTTGCAATATGCTAAAAAGTAAAACTTTTCCCCAACTGTGTACGGGAATTTACATGAGACCTATCTGTCTCATCTTCTTTCAAAACAAAATTTAGGTTCTCCCTGTCTTCTTCCTCCTTTACGATAATATCAGCACATTTTCCTTCTTCACATGTTTCACCTACAAACATACATAAATTATCAAATTTGAAATCAAGTGACCTTTTGGTCTCACTTAAAGTTTCAGTCTTCAAGTCTCCTTCCAAATACTCATTTATTCTGAGTAATTCTTCCTTTAGTCGAGCATTCCTCATTTTCTCTTTCCTCTTCTGTAGTTTATGCCACCTTATCTTTCTTCTCATAAGAAAACCACACCCCTGGTCTTTCTCATTCCTCTGTAATAGTTACATCAGTACTTTAATATGGACTATTATCTTACCCTTCTCCCTCTCATATTCCTCACCATTCATCTGTCTCCATATGCCATTTGCTTTGGCATCCTCTTTCTTCACCTTTCTTCTACTGTGTTCTTCCTCAGAACTTCTATTATGACTATCAATGGCCATATTATTCTCTATCATCATGAGTTCCTCACTCACTCACTATGAGCTGTACTAAAGCCTCTACAATAGCAGGTCCTCCCTACTATCACTTACCTCACCAAGCTCTCCTCTTGACTTGGTCTTTTGGCAAGCACTGGTTCTCTATCTCTGGAACCTCTTTGAGCACTTCTCTCAACTCATCTACACCTTTGAAAACAATTACTTTTCTTCCTTTATCCAACTTCTGTCAGAATTCTTCAAAGTTCTGCCACACTCTTCTTTCACTTAGAAATTATTACCAGATTCCTTCATTACTGCTTCTTTTCTTTTGCTGAGATGCTCTCTCTTTGTCTGCAATCTGAATTTTGCAACCACAATCTTCAAACCAAATTAAAATAAAGCACACTATCTCACCTTCAAGATCTATGTATAATATTGTTCTACCATTCACTTGTATACACAACTTCAAAACATAACTCTGTTCTAATTTTATCTCAAAGAACTTTTACACACAGAATCTCCTAGTTCAGCTCCTATACCAAAATGCATCAAGCTGGAATTTGGAGTCTTGCAAATGGTCCTCTCCTTCATGCTTGTTTCTCACACACAGAAAACCTTCTTCCACGCTTCTCACATTCAAAGATTCTCACAAATCATTGCTCCAACGCTCCAGAGCACAATCTCCACGCAACTACAATGAATAGTATGAGTGCCCAGTCAACAAGGGGAATTTGACCTAGTTCTTTGAATGATATATATGCCCAGAAAATGCATCAATGGAGTATACTTGATCTTTATGAGTCAACTCGGCCTTTGACACCAGCGATTTCTTCCCTTAATGTGAACCTTGTCTGGCGTAAAGCTGCAACTTTTCACAATTCTCGCGTGGACTTGTGGGTTATGGACCCACGTATACATCTGAAGCATTTCAATTAGCGGACTTCACAATAAAATAATACTGCAATCACAATATAACATTAATGACCAAAACCCTTATCTCAATTCCCTTAAGCCTTCATAAATTCCATCGTTGATCTTATTTTCCCATCCGATGGTTATTGTGTAATCGCACTCTAACTAGCACAACATATAAAATTCTAGAAGCACGCAAAAAAAGTTGTTTTGGGTGTGCTACGTGGCCCCTCCACGTTTTATCGCAAGCTCTCAAGAATTTCTACTTACCATTTTATTTCCACATGATATACCACTTACCTTCTTTGTAAATCTTCTCCCTGCAATCTAATTCCTAATCTTTGGCCACGTATAGATATATAAAAGAGGCTATCATCACAGTAATTAAGTCCTAATTATCAAGTTGTTGAGTAAATGTAGAATAATGTTCTCGCTAAAATTAGACAAGATGTGAGACATTAACTCATCCAACGCATCTAGTAGACTAATGACCATT
This sequence comes from Pinus tabuliformis, assembly GCA_031772625.1. Lineage (NCBI taxonomy): Eukaryota > Viridiplantae > Streptophyta > Pinopsida > Pinales > Pinaceae > Pinus > Pinus tabuliformis. The sequence continues at coordinate 719,570,524 of CM062804.1, read as the reverse complement.
CATTTCATGTCCTTCCTACAGATGGTATTTTACATAGCTCAACTACTTCAAATCTCTTGGAATTTAGTACACCACTCCACAAGTCAATCAAGTTTGGCAATGCACTTTAACCTTGACACAGCTCCATGAAAATCAATGATGTAACCTTGACACAGCTGCTTCTTCTTTGCAATGATGCCCCAACTTTGATGCAATTCTGAGTAGCCACCTAGTGATGGGTTTACAGACACCGATCTACCTATAATCTTCACACTTAACATTCACGATGCTTACCATGGTAGGACCACTCCAAGTTCCAAGCAACCTGGCTTCTAGCATGCTCCACATGTCGGTCGCTCCTCACGTCAGCTATACCACTTGATTCTAGCTCAAATAGATATACGCAACAGTAGATCCTCCACAAACTGCACAACACTCAACACTACATGTCTAGCAGTAACACCCATGGCTTAATCCAGTGGTGACATGCCAAAATAGCACCAACAATTCTCATTACCGCAACAAACTCACTTGGCATAATAATCATATTCTCAATTCTCATAACATGATCCCTTTTGTGAACGCGCCTATTCATCATTCAGTCACAAACCCATCCATAAACCCAACAATTACCTTAAGCTCTGATACCAAAATGAAGACCTTTCAGGTTAATATTCCATAATTCGTAGCCTAAAACACTAAGCTACATCCCCAGTCTCGAGATCATTACTATAATCCTTCCTATCCTCATTTATTCAATAGTAATGCCCTTAAAATCAGTCTTCACATTTGATAAGGAAGGATTAAATTTAGAGTTTTTGCTCCTTATAATACCTGGGTGGGATCAAGGGAACACCAGAGCATACCAAGGCTCTGTTCCTTAGAACCTATATGCTCATTTCTCTTCATTTTTGTTGAATGCATGAGAATGCTGGAGTTGAGAATAGGATATGAATTCCTAGGACAAGAACAGAACTTAGAGATCAAGAACAAAACTAGTGAACAGGAACCCTGTACTCTGTTTCACACAGTCTTCCCCCACTTCCGCTGCCTAATCTATAATCTCCTTCACACTATCCTCCTTCAACAAATGAAATGCAACTTTGGCATAAACATTCTTGCTTAGCCATTAACAGACTCCTACATAAACTTCTTGGGCCTGCTAAGGAGAAGCCACTTTCCCTATAAAAATAACCCATACAGGGTCATATGCAAAAACACTCTTCCTAAAAATAATTACATTTTAATCATATATGTACATTACACAATTTTGAAATTTTATTTCTATAGTTGTAAACAAGTATTTACATAGGTTCTTCTCTCTAGCATGATTTCCAACATCAGTGACCTCTATTCCCTATCTACCTATAGGCTACAATCAACCCCTATCTATTCCTATCCAAATTTATTCCTTTATCCTATTTTTTTTTCTTTTCATGCCTTTGAGGCTTACATTTTATACCAAAGGTTCTCAAAACAGTTCTGGTTTCACATCCTTCATCTGCTCAACAAAATCCTAAAATCTCTCAACTCCATCAATTAATTCCTAATTCAAGATTTGCAATTTATTTCCAAATCTATCAATCCCTATGAGCTCTCAATTGTCCTAATTCTCTCATGTTCTCCAACATTCGAGAACATTTACAATATGCCTCACAATATCAAATTAATTCTTATTCTAACTATCTCTCATTAAAAGCATGCAAAACCATTAGTAATTACATTAATTTAATTCCCAGGGAACCAACTCCCTTAAAAACACAAGACCCCCCATGTCTACTAAAATACAATGAAATTTCTGAGTCGGATGCTCCTGCATCAAGGACCACCATACAAATGGGTTTCTGGCGATGTCATTAATGTGGAGGTAGTTGTAACTTCGGTTGAATCGCCATGATAGAAGACACTGGTTGAGAAACAAATTCTGACTCAGTCATGGTTAGACTTCTAAAAGAGATTTGCCGAGAAAAATTAAGGGGTTAATTGAAACGAGGAGTTTGAGTAAAAGGGGCTTCTACTTGAGGATGAGGAGTAGGAAAATGATGACCTTGATAGAGAGGATCCTCGCTTAAATGGACAAGTGATGAAGGTCGAGACTCTTCTTCAGTGATTTCCTTAATACTCAAGAGACTAGGTGGAATTTATTCTTCATCGAGACCAAGATATATAAGTTGTGGTTGGGTCGAAGGCAGAGGAAGAGAAAGAGAAGGACCTGAAGTAATAGTTTGAGTTAACTAAGTCTCCTCGGGTTGTATAAACTCAGGTTGTAATATATTTGAATCTGGAAATTTAGGTTCAATGACCTCAGGTAGTGTAGTTTCAATGTTTTAAGTTTCGATTGCATTAGAATCACTAGATTGTAAATATGTAATCTCAAGTTCAATACTTATAGGAAGAGAGGATTTTGGTTGATTGAGTTCAGATGTAGTGCCAGAAAGGGATTCTTCTGAACTACCAATTTCAGTAGTTTGCATGTTTTTTTTCTTTTGATGTCTAGGTGTTGCCTCAAGAGGTAAAGGAGGAAATATTTGCATCCTATGCGAACAACGGTGTTGTTGGGATTGTTCTTCCACGATGGGTTAATAAATTTTATAAATTAATAATAAAAACAAATCAAACTAGGGGTAACTAGGGAAAAGGGTTTACCAAGAAATTGTAAATTTTGGAATACCGTTTCCAGTACGTGCAAGAAATATACCTGAATTTTGTGTTCGGTGTATCATAGTATACAAGGCGGTAGACATTGTTACCTATGTTGGGATAGCAACCTATAGGGGGCTCCAACATATACCCAAAGGTACATGGACGTGTATTCTGTAGTAGTGTTTTCTAATTCATCCTATATGATAGGAAGCATTTTGATATACTTATCCTACGTGAAGCTCCATCTAATATACCCGAAGGTATGTGGAGAATGATCCTATACACTTAAGTATAGGGAACACCGACTACCTCCAAAATGTAACACAGACAAAGAACATAAACTCTTACATTTAAAGATGTGGGAACAAGTCTCTAACCTAGAACTCTATATGTTTGTGTTAATGTTCCAAATTCTCCTTAGATTGATTGAGTAAATTTTAGAGTTGATCTTTGATTATGTTTTAGTTTCAAGGCTCACCACGAGTTAACCTGAATTCCCTACAATGCAATCTAGCGTGATAATAAGAACTCTTTTATTTTCAATGAAAATATATCTATGGGAGGGAAGAAGTAAAGGGTAATGCAACACAAAATAATGTAGCAAAAAAAACTTCCTAAGTAGACCTTTTTAATGCAATTGTTCCAATTTAAATTCAAAAATCCTATATGATCCAAATAATGAAAAATTTCTTTTATTTCCTCTTAATCTTCAAATGCAATGAAAACTAAGACACAACTAGATCAATGATAAAAGAATCACAAAAAATATGACTATAATATCGATTTCTTAAGCCAATCAACGATCAAGCAAAAAGTTCACCAAAAACCTAATAGATAAGAACAAAGAAAAAACCAAAGAAATTCTCATCAAAGGCTAATAAAATCAAAAGAAAACATAATGAGGGTTTTTTAGAGATAGAACAAACTTAGAGACTCGAGGAAAACTTTCTGGACTAGAGCAGAACAAGGAGAAAGGCAAAGGAATGAAAATTTATGCATCCTATAGGATTATCGTAGGTGAAAAAAAGGAACTAGTGCACTGTAGCACAGGTGAAAAGAAGAAACATATGCACTGGGACGTTCTTGCTTGGAACAAAGAAAGCATTGGGGTTATTTTTGTCAAAACCCGACACAAGAAAATCTACCAAGCTTAAAAAATATTTTCCTAAGGTCAATCACTATCTGAATAAGTAGATTAAGGTCTCTTTGAGAAGTGGAAAAATGTTAAGGCCAAGGAAACCACTAATGGAAATATCGATCCCTAATGGACTCGTCGATTTGTTATGTGGAATTTTCACTTCTGAAAAAAAAAAAAAAAAAAAAAGTTCCCTAGATCTAATGGTCTGATCTAGAACAATAGATGACAAAAGGAATCAATGTTTTCCTTAGAGAGATCGGAATATTGAAAAGGAACCTACCTGGAATTCATAGCAAGTCCTTATCTCCTCTTTGCTTGTAAGCTCCAATCCTAGCTCCACGTGTTATAAATGGAACCTGCAACAATGACTAAAAAAATAAAAGGAACTACAATATCCACATATCATAATATAATATCTTTATTTAATGAGTCAACATGGCATTGAAATACAGGAGCATAAACTTAACAAAAGTATAGGAAAACAAGATGATTTTTGTATTAAAAAATAAAGGAGAGAGTTACAACCATATGTAGAAGCTGACTTTGTAGATGTGTCTCCCTACTTGACTTGTCCTTCCTTGTCACAAAGAAAAAATTCACACTTAACCCTAATGCAAATGGATGATGATTCCTTAAGCTCAAAGCCGCAACATGAGGGCATTAGAAATCTCCAAAAGCCAACCCAAACTACATGGGAGGCAGTAAATTTATAGGGTAAACATGGTATCTTAGGATTTACCAATCTAGGCTTGAGATCCACTTATGAGGGACGATAAGCTCAAGAGATAAGAGATAAGGTCTCCAAGATAGTATTAGATAGGAATTTGAGATCTATATCCACAGTAAATGGTTAAAACCACCTTAGAAGCTTCTAGAAGGGGAAGATTCAAAATTATTTTTAATTTTCTTGAATTTCGAGAATCGATGTACCTGCAAAATGGAGAAACATGCTTTGGTCAATGCTAATGCTCAGGTATGCAACTTGCACCCAATGCTGGTGGACAAGAACATAGGGTGCGTTGAGACTAAAAATATGATCTTTTAGCAAATAGACCTAGAAACTCAAACTTTTTGGAGAAATGATGGTTAGGGTTTTGCAAAGGGATTATGGAAAAGTGTCTATGGATGTTGATCGATCCACTTTTTAGGCCTAATATTGGATAGAAGTGACCAAATGACCTATAACAAAAGGGACACACCCTTTCATGAGTTGGGCTAACTTGGCACCCCAAAAATAATTTTTTATTTTAATTTCCCTAAGCCGACTTAGAGACCTCTTTGGCATGCAGGAATATCTCTTGATGCTACACAAAAATTAATAATTATTGAAATGATTTTGATGAGAATTGTGGGTTTGTTAACCTTCATGAATTGGATGATGATAGATGAATCCTCAAAGACATTAAAAAATGCCACATTTAGGAACATTGCAAGGCTTGATTCTTCAAAGGATGGCATAAGATTCTGCCTAGTTATGTGTTTTTCTGTCTAAGTGGTATTTGAAAGTCAATTCTCAAATTCCTATGGGATAAAATATGATCCCCTTGCACTCACAATACCTACTCAACATCTTCACAGTTACCATTCCCAAAAAATTGAATTTTTTACACACTACCTTACATAATAAATCTTGCAGTCAAATATAAAAATACAAAAAAAAATGATGTGGAATTCATTTTTAATGTATTTTTAATGTTTGTAGAAATTTATGATTCCCATTCCCTACTAGTATTTTTTACTATCATAAATTATTTACCCACTTCATGCGAGTAGGATTCTCCTCAAATGAAGTGAAACAGATATGCAGTGTATTCATCAATGAATACATTAATCATTAAACCAACCTAGATCCATATTAACTCTAAATCTATCAAGCACCAAGAGGGATCAAATCTCTCAAGGTACAACCATTTTTTTTGGTGCAAAACTTGAGAAAAGGTTTGCACCTGAGAGATTTGATGTTGCTTGACACCTGATAGATCTGAAGTTAAGATAGATCTAGACTAGTTTAATTATTAATAATTAATATTTATAATTAATGATTTTAATAATTTTATTTTACTTTAAATTTTATTTTATTTTTATTTTTATGTAATTTCACTAAGTCAAAATATTTACATAACACAACATAACATAACCCTACAACATCTCTTCCATAATGGGTTGGAGAGTGCCCCTTGACATGATTAATAGATGAATTCAATTTTATTTGTTGTTATCTATTTATTTATATTAAAATATAATAATTTGTGATAAAAAGGGTTAGATTGATTTGTAAATTGAGTAACCTTTCATCATAATAAATGATTAATAAATTCATAACTAAATGGTTAATAAATTGATTTTTTTTCATTTTTTCTAAATAAAAATTTAATAAATTTTAATTTTACATAGGTGAAATTATGAAATTGAGTTGTTAAAATTTTAAATTTTAAATATTTAAATATTTTTAAATTTATTTATAACATTACGTCATTAACATCTATTTTATTTGCTCTCTCTCTCTCTCTCTCTCTCTATATATATATATATATATGTATATATATATGTATGTATATATATATATATATATATATATATATATATATATATATATGTATATATGTATGTATGTATGTATATATACATATATATGTATATATACATACATACATACATATATACATATATATATATATACATATATATATATATACATATATATATATATATATATATATATACACATATACATATACATATACATATATATATAGAGAGAGAGAGAGATATATAATATATATATATGTATGTATATATATATATATATATGTATATATATATATGTATATACATATATGTATATACATATACATATACATATACATATACATATATATATAGATATATACATATACATATACATATATATATAGATATATACATATATATATATATATAGCGTAAGACGATAATTTTCTATTAAATCATGAAAAAAGATACATCTTGGGAGGCCCATCTGAAAATAAAAAATGACCACATTTTGATTGGATTTGTTGGCCTTTAAGTACAAGTACATCAAAACAAAAAGAAACTAAGTAAAGCAAGAGCTCAATCTGTCCTCATCCCACTGTGCAGAAAATCTATCCAAAAAATACACAAAACCAATATTTATCATTACAACTAAATTGGTTTGGGGGAATTTGCCTCTGGAGCTCTATCGTTGTCATCTGGGAAGTGGAAAGCTTCATGACTGTGTGATTCCACATGATCCATGTGGGATACAAAACCATTCATGCGATCCTGAAGCTTCCGTTAAGCCCTCCAAAGGGAAGCCTAACGATCCAGAATATGTCTTTGACTGTGAAGTATATCTGCAAGAAATCCGACCAAGTTTGCGAGATCCTCGTGCTTGATTTGAAAATTTTGGTCTATAGAGTGTTGGAGGATATCAAAGTTCACCTCAAAGGATTTGAAAGGAGTTGGAAGATCCACTCAAGTAGGTGAGTCTCTACGAGGGGCTACCAACTCCCCATCCTCCTCATGGGATCCCTTTGCCCAGGTGGCCTCCTCCTCGTCGTGGACAACCTTGCTAGTACATCACTATGATAATGTTTTGTTGGGAAGCCCTTTTGAAAATAAAAAATGGCCTCACTTCTATTGGATTTGTTAGCCTTTAATTACAAGCACAACAATACAAAAAGCAACTAAGTAAAGAAAGGGCTTGATCTGTCCACATCCCATTATACAAAAAATATATCCAAAAAATACACAAAACCAATATTCATCCTTACAACTAAATTGGTTTGGGGGAATTTGCCTTTGGATCTTTATCGTTGTCATCTGGGCAGTGGAAAGCTTCATGAATGTGTGATTCCACATGAGCCATGTGGGATACAAAACCATTCATGTGATCCTAAAGCTATCATTAAGCCCTCTAAAGGGAAGCCTGGCGATCCAAAATACGTCTTTGATTGTGAAGTATATCTGCAAGAAATCCGACCAAGTTTGTGTGATCCCCATGCTTGATTGGGAAAATTTGGTCTACAGAGTGTTGGAGGATATCAATTTTCGCCTCAATGGATTTGAAAGGAGTTGGAAGATCCACTCGACTAGGTGAGTCTCTACAAGAGGATACCAACTCCCCATCCTCCTCATGGATCCCTCTGCCTAAGTGGCCTCCTCCTCCTCGTTGACGACCTCGCTAGTGCATCATTATGATAATGTTGGCACCTTGGCTCAATTCTCCGATAAACATTTCCCACATGGACAAACTATGCAATCTCCAACCCCTCACTCCAAAACCTAGTGTCCGTCCACCCAATCTACTGACAAGGGAATACACACTAGTTTTAGAAATAGATACCACCACCAACGAGAAGGATTTGGAATGTTCCAACAATGACACCTTTTCAGCACCAAGAAATTTGGGTTAATAGGTCTTCTCTACCTCTAGCAAGCTGACTGACTGATGAGTCATTACGCATAACAACCATCAATACAACAAATGAGCAGGGTGGCTTACCAAGCTTTCAGGATGTGCATGGATAAAATAAGTGAAATTCAACGTGACCCAAAGGAAATATAAGCAAGAGTTAAGAATCGCCTACCAGATCAAAGGCAATGCGAATGTGTTCCTACAACTTATTGTAGACCCGTTTTGCCTCCCCTACTAGACCCAGGAGAAAATCTCGCTACCTGCAGATATTTCCACTCCTCTCATTTCCTTTCTTGCTTCACACTAGGGTCCCAATTGACGGTTGCACTTCAAATTCTAGGAGAGCATGTAGTTCTGAATGTTGTTGGAGCTCTTGTCAAAGCCTCCCTTACTTGAGATAGCCTTAAATTGGAGTAGAGGAGACTCTCCTCAGCTTGCACAGAAGATCTCGTGTCTACAAATTTCATCTATGGTCTTGCCAACCTCGCCTTGCCTCCTTATTCCTTATTCCTTATAATAATGCTTGCATTGAGAATGTTCTCCAAACCTGTTCATAAGGCCCATTTACTAACCACCCTATTCATTCCTCCTACAGCATGTGTGTGGAGTAATGCCCCTTGTCTTACCATCTGCCTTGACACTCACCCCAGTAGAGATTTTAATTTAATTATTTAAATTTAAATTATCCTCTTATATATATATATTCTTTAATTAATTACCCTATTTATTTTTAAAACTTAAGAATCAAAATTCCACTTTATTTTTTAATATGATACCAAATTAACTTGATTAAATGTTGCTTTAAAATTCTGAATGAAAATTCTCAGAAGAGGCATTTGAAAATATTTTTATTTTATTATAACTAAATTGATTTTTTTTAAAGCAATATTAAAATCAACAAGTTTAAAATTTAATAATTAATATATAAAGTATTTTATTTTTACATGTATGTTTTTTAATTCCAAAGGAAATTTGGTCAAAAGGTTTGCATGGGGACTTGGCTCAATGATAAATAATCAAGTGTTGGGTGTGGAGCTTGATTATCTTCTTTATTCAGATGTATCACTGCATTGGACCCCAATTCATAATCTAGCGGCAACATTGCCCGTAATATTTGCGCTGCAAGGGGGGTCCGGGGGGGTGGTTGTGATCTTTGGGAGCGCCCCCCACCCCCCCCCCCCCCCAACCCCCACCCCCCTCCCCTTGCAAGGGATCGGGGGCAGTGCCCCTGAAGCTAAAAATAGATGTAAAATTGAGAAAATTTGCTCATTTGTTCATTGAATGTCTTTAGCTTGGTTAATGCTAAAGATAATTCCTTCTGTTTCTGCACTACACTCTGATCTATTCTCTGCTTTTCCTTGAGAAATTGCTCATTTAGTTGGTTGTTTACTTTCTGCTGTGCTGCTAATTGTTGTTCTAATTGCTCTATTCTCTATTGTCTTTCGAATGCCTGTGCCTCCAATGAAACAATTGTCTGATCTTTTTCCTTGAGTAAATTTCTCACTTCTGATGCTTTATCCATAGTGGCTGCTAAATATGCTTCGGCATATTGAGAGAGTTTTGTGAGGTCTTCGGAAGGATTGAATTCTTCTTTCCATACCACATTAGCCATCTCTATTTGTGCAGGTAAAAGGGAAGATTGATCAAGTCTTCTCTTTTTCCTTTGTCTTTTTACTACAGCCCTATGCTTAGGGCTGTAGAAGGCATCTAAAGGTGGTATTTTTTCTATACACAAAACAATTTCATCCAATGGATCCTTAGGAATTATCTCTACATCTTTACTCATGGGTAGGCTGTCGGTTCCTTCATTTGGAACCGTATTTGTTACTGTCTTGTGACACATTCACTTCAGGGGTGCTGAAACCCTGTGAACTCTCAGGATTGCTTATAATGGAATCAAACTATTGCCATTCTTTAAGGAGAATGGGATCAATCTGAGTATCTATATCCATGTGTTCACTGCCTTTTCCCTGTTCTTTCTCCTGTGCTTTCTCCTAAGCTGGCACTTTTCCTTTCTCAAGAATTATTTCCACAACAGGAGATTTGTCAATAGTTTGTTGTTCAGGTTTGCTTGACTGGATTGCCAGGGTGGTGGCTAATAAGTCTAGAGGAAAAGTTTGCAACCTTTGCTCTCTAAGCCTATTAAACACTTCCAACCCTTCATCTTGATACCTAATCCTGGCTAATGTTTTTACCTGAAATAATGATTTTTCTGAGGAAAATAGGTCATCAAAGTCATCCTTCTCATGATCAAACTTTGCAAGTTTGGCTTGTTCAAGAACATTATAGGCAACTTTTCTTGGATCATATTGTCTGTTGGGAATTGTTGCAAGATTGAGAATTTTTATTTTTCTATCTTCTTTTCTATATGTTTGTAATCATGAGAGTGTAAACACCGCATCTTAAAGGAAATGTAGGCCATTCCTATTTCTTGGAATTTTTAAGGGTTTTGGATGTTCCTTCCATTGTTATCTGGTAGGCCAATTCCCGAGCTAACAACTTATTAGGCACATATAGGGGAAGGACATGGGGTTTTGTAAGGCTACCAAAAATCCTTATAAAAGTGAATTTGTCTTCTCTGAACCAATTACCTACTGCAGTCAAGTTGATCCCTGCTTCCTCAAAAATTCTGGGGGCAGGCTTATCAAAAATAGCATAGTAGACAGGCAACATAAAACCATTGCAAATTTTGTACAAATTATCTTTGTAGTAAGCCTTCCATAATATTTGATGATAGATATGGATTGGCTTAGGGTCTTCAGGAGTCCATCTCCATCCGAGTATCGGATATTTGGAATTAAAGCAAAGAGTATCCATAATATAAGCATTGTAATAAAAAGGGGGAATGGTCCTGGTGGTTTTTTGTGAATTTGATCTGAATTCGAGAATTGTTGTGGCTAATTTGTCGGACAAAATGTTTTCCCAATCCATCACATAATTGTTGATGGCTGCCTCCATCAGAGGGACCATTTCAATAGTAAACTTGGCAGTCAAGTATTCCCCACATTCTACACATCATTGCTCCAGCATAACAATAAGGAGAAGCTAATGAGTCCACAGAGTACTTACCTGATGATTCATGCTTGTGCTTCTTGGGAAAATGTCTGCATGGCCTAATTGGGGCTGATTCTGTCTCGTTTTCATTTGCAAATTTTTCAAGGAAGGCTTTGTTGTACCACTTTTCAGGCTTAGGTAGGTGATACATTTTCCTTAGATCATCAGGTTGAAACGAGCCAAATATCCTCCTGTCAATTGTGCAAAATGTTATGTTCGAGACTGGAATTTCCTCGACCACCCATCTCACTACATCAGTATATGGGAGGATTTTTTCTCGTGCTGCTATTCTGTGCAAACATGAGCAAGCTAAATCTTTGAGGGACGCTTCCGATTTGTTACTTGAGTCAGCTATGGCTTCTTCTGATATCTCCTCAGGCTCCTCGGCTTCTATTAGATTGTAGATGCTCTCCCAGCTCGTATTTCCAAGACCGAGGCACGTAGTGTCTAAGATTAACCCTTTTTGCTTGGTCCAGGATCCTTGGCTAGCTGCACTGTTGCTGTAGGAGTCGCTGCTGCGGATTTCTTTGATCTCTTTCCCATTTGTTTCAAATTCCTAATTTCAGCAGAATTTTGCACAAGCGATTGGAAAAACAGTGATACAGAGAAATGTTGCTACAGACCAATATGATAATGAAAGAGTTACGTCGATCAGTAGGTGATAATGGACTAGAGTAAGATTGTCGCAGATAAAATCTAAAGAAAAGATCTACCCTTCACTGCTTCATTGATTATTCATTTAACCTGTCAATCATGATAAAAAGAAGTTTTAAATGCCCATCATGTCATTTACATGCCAAATGATTCATTCAAATGTGGCTTAGATTTCTTTGATGGATAATCAGTGATAATTCGCAAATCGACATTCGGTAACGTGAAAGGAAAGGCTTTAATGCTTGTTTTAAACATCTCTGACCACTGAAAGATGATATAATGCATGCAAACCTTTAAGATATATGCTCGAGATACGCGCCTCATTAATGCACCGCAATCGGGGAATGGATTCGGGCTTTATTACTGTGATAACGCGATTTCGCCAATAGCCGATTGCCATATGTTTTATTGCATTAGAGGATTTGAGTTTGCCTTCCATCATGTGTTGACTTGTTATTGTCGATTGCCGATGGCGATACGCTTTATCGCATCAGAGGATTCAAAAGTCTCTATTACATTGGTGCTTTGGCATTTACCTTTTCCGATATCCGATTGCGATATTCTTTTTGGAACGGAGAGAATGGATGTATCTTTGTGCATGCTTCCCTTGTTATTGCGATATGTGATCTTGTGATCACTTTATCGCAATAACGAAGAGTTGTATAATAGTTTAAAGCCATACTTTATTTCTATTCAAAAGGCTTTTAAAATTTTCATTTACGTTAAACCTTTTAATAAGGGTTTTTCTTATGATGGGTTAATACCAATTTATTTACAAATCTAAGTTTATTTTAAAAGGAACCCATTTCATATTATGATTTTGTGTAACAATTTTATGAAATGGGGGGTTGTTGTATAGCACAACAGTATAATATACACAAAATGGGATATTCTCGATAGAAAGGCACTTAGAACAATATGGTTGTGCCTAGCGATTTCGATAGCGTTTAATATTTCAAAGGAAATGACAGCAGAGGGTTTAATTTCAACATTGGCCAAATTATATGAAAAACCCTCGGCCTCAAATAAGGTATTTCTTATGAAGCGTTTATTTAATATGAAGATGTCAGAAGGTGGATCTGTTGTTGATCATTTAAATGAATTTAATACAGTTACTAGTCAGTTAAGTTCTGTAGGGGTAACTTTTGATGATGAAGTTAGGGCTCTTTTATTTCTGTGCTCATTGCCAAAAAGTTGGAATGGTTTAATTATGGCCATTAGTAACTTTGTCTTTGGATCTATTACTTTAAAGTTTGATGATGTTGTGGGTGCAATCCTTATCGAGAAAATGAAATGAAAAAGCTCTGGTGAGACATCAGGTAATGCTTTGACTGTAGAGACTAGGGGAAGAAAAATGGAAAGAGGAAAGAGTCCAGGATATCACAGTAAGTAAAGGAAAGGCATATCCAAGTTTAGATCGGGGATAGTGTGCTGGAAATGTGGGAATAAAGGACACCTGAAGAAAGATTGCAAGTCTCGAAAAGGAAAAGAAGGAGGCGCGCAACAAGAAAACAATCATGAAGCGAATGTGACAGGTGATTTGTTGCAAGATGCTTTGATTCTTTCATTAGAAAATATTATTGATGCATGGGTGGTAGATGAAGTGGCCTCATTCCATGCCACACCTAATATGAAACATTTTCATGATTATATTCAAGGAGATTTTGAACAGGTTCAATTCGGTGATGATAAACCTATAAAATCTTTGGAATGGGTACAATTTTCATAAAACAATAGAATGGAAATCAATGGTTGTTGAAGGAGGTAAGGCATGCTCCAGATCTAAAGAAAAATCTGATTTCAACAGGGCAGTTAGGAGGTGAAGGTCGTGTAACAACTTTTACAGATAAAACCTAGAAGGTCACTAAAGGAGTCTTGGTAATAGCAAAAGGAGAAAAGGTTGGTACATTGTATTTATGCAATGGTATTTCTAATTCTGTTAATGCTTTAACCTCTACAAGATAAGATACGACATTGTGGCATCATAGGCTTGGGCACATGAGTGAGAAGGGGATGTAGATTCTTCACTCAAGAAATTTGTTGCCAAGTTTGAAGCATGTTGATTTCAAATTCTGTGAGAATTGTGTTTATGGAAAAAAGAAGAGAGTCAGATTCCTTAGAGTTGGGAAAGAAAAGAAGAGCGAAAAATTAGATTTTGTGCATACAGATGTATGGAGACCTGCTCAGGTCTCATTTCTTGGTGGCTCTCATTATTATGTTACTTTTATTGATGATGTAACCAGAAAGACCTGGATTTATTGTATTCGAAATAAATCTAATGTATTTGATACTTTCAAGAAATGGAAAGCTTTGGTTGAAAATGACACAGGAAAAATGTTAAAGTGTCTCAGATCAGACAATGGAGGTGAATATTGCAGCAAAGAGTTTGATAGGTACTATTCAAAAAATGGAATTGGCAGAGAGAAGACAATTCCAGGAACACCACAAGAAAATGGTGTGTTAGAAAGGATGAACAGGACAATCATGGAGCGTGCAAGGTGCATGAGATTGGGAGCACGCGTCCCCCCCCCCCCCTTGGTGGGGGATCGGGAGCAATGCCCCCAAAGCTAAAAATAGATGTAAAATTTCCTTGTAAAATGTTGTAATTTCGTAGTCAATCTAGGTTTTTCATTAGGCGGAGATCTGACAATAGAAGTTATGTTTAATTTAGGGTTTTTTTCCCTATAAGGAAACCCCTCGCTATATATGAGGGAATTGTATTGCATCTATGTAGATCTTTATTCTGAGTGAGAAAGGGAGAGGAGATTGCGTGAGAGTGAAGAGGGAATTACAACGGATATGTTGTAGGTTGTATCTCTTCATTTTGATGGATAATATAAAAGGAAGGACTAGGTGTTTCTCCATGGACATAACCCAAATTGGGTGAACCACGTACATCTGTGTCTCTCTTGTTTTATGTGTTTTCTGTGTTTATATTTATGCAATAATTTTATGCATTCCATTACTCTATAATATATAATTTTCTAACATCAAGCATAAATGCATGTCTGCTGCAAGGTCAGATCTTGGTCAAAGCTTCATAGGTGTCTAATATGGGAATGTTTGGAAACTCAATTATTACCATACAATACTTATCAAAGGAACATCAGCTTGATATGAGTAGTTGAGGACACTATTCAAATGAATAAGGGGACTCCTTAAACACATCTCACAAACCATATCTTTGGAACTCAAAATGAAGAAGTGAAAAAATGGGCTAATCAAGTCTGCCATCTTCAGGTAGGGAATTTAAAGGTCAATGGTGATTTTGGATGGTGGGCTTTGCCATAATTAAAATGGTAAAGGTTATTTATTCAAAAAAAAGTTTAAATTTTAGTCCTAATATGGATCAACTTAGTCATTAGGAAGCATTCCAAATTAAAAATTGGGCAGGCGATCTAATGGTTGTCATGGTGACTAGAATTAATGTGACACATGCAAAAGACTAATGATTACACTCTCCTCACATACGATACATAAGACAAAGGACACGATCTCATTATGCCATTGTACCCTTACATCACATGATGATTATAGTGGAAGGCGAAGCCATTATGAACCTGTATGCAACATTTACTCTAGGATCATATGGGATTTGGTAGAAGCAATGTAAATTGAAGTGGATGTAGAAAAATAGAATGTCATGGGTTTCCATTTCAAGGGGTGCATTCGTGATGGGAAATTAGGGGAAATGTTTCAGATTCTAGTAGGTCTCATGGAGCCACAAAATGTTTGTTGTGCCCTCTTCCCCTATTGACATCTTTGACCTCTAGGTTGGTCCTAATCCTTGTTGTTTCCTAGCCAATTTTGTGTGTATTTATGGGTATTAACTATCAGAGGGAACTACCTTTGGACTGGGTGGGAGGACAATCCATATTGGGCATTATAGTTGCAAATATTTGCACTCAATGCATGGAATATATATGGGAAGTAATATATTGGTCTGACTTACATTACATGAAATATTATCATGTCTCAATATAATGTCTGGCATCGATCGTAACAACTATGGAATTCGTGGCAGTCTATGGAATTTTGGGCCTATCTGTCTTTCGCAGGGGCTCAAGTTGCCTTACTAGTATTCTTGGTGGCCCAATTTCAAATCCAAAGCATCACTTTTGGATGCATTTATCACAAACAAGGGTGGAGCATTAAAGGGCCAAGAGGACTCCAAATTGACTTGATTTGGACCAATCGATGATGGGAGAAGAAGGCATTTGCTAACTTTGAATTGACCAACTTGGAATATCAAATATTGAATTTGGTGGAGCATAACAACATTGGCGGTGATTTGGGGAGGGTGTTGTGGCCTGTTAAGGACATAAACCAAGGGCAGACAGTGAGGAAAATTAAGGTAAATAATGAGTTTCACGAGATAAGGAAAGGGAAGATGCATAGAGGCAAAGAGACAACTTGGAGTGAATGTGGCCATGATAGGGAACATAATTGCATATGTGTGGAGCAAGTAACTCAAATGGTGGCACAAATGGGCACCATCCAAATTGACATGATGGTGATGAACATGTGACAACAACAAATGGAAACCAATGTGAATGTTTTAGAATAAATTCAAAATCTGAAAGACACGATAACCAAACAGATGGATGAGACCGAGGTACTTCGCCATCAAATTGTTGATCTACAGGAGCAAGTTGGGCTACTAAAAACAAATTCAAATGAATCTAGCGTCAACAGTTGGAAAGAGGTACACAGGTATGCAGACCTCAACCAGACACTAATGGTGGAGGGTGAGGAATCTAAATGATCTATGTATTGTAGAAATTTTTGTTTTTTGTTAGGAACCTTTTGTCAAATATATCCATATTGAAATGTAATGAAAATTGTAAAACGTTTTAGTCTCTTTGAATTTATAAAAGTCTATAGTAAGTGTAAGAGTAAGAGGCATGCTGAACAAAGTCATGTATCCTTTGAGTATTTTCTATGACCAAGCACACATTTTATACAATATAAATCCTCATTTCTATTATAAAAAAAAACATGTATGTTTTTTAAAGTTTTTATTGCACCAATGGAATGTTTTATTCCAAATAGATAATTCCAAAATATTTAATATCGTAATATCGTAATATCGTCATATATATATATATATATATATATATATATATATATATATATAGAAGTGGATAAATTTTTTTTATTCATCATTCTAACCAGAAGCATTTGAAAATATAATAATAATTAATCTTTTCTTTTAGTAGTATTAAAATTTTAAAAATTAATAATTGATATATAAAGTTTTTTTTTTTGTATGCTTGGTAGATCCTTCCATTTTCATTATAATATGAGCAAGTTACATCCACATACGAATAGTTAGTAGGCCTCAACTTGCCCAAATGGAAACCAAGTCTATTGGCCAGCTAACAGCATAATAACCCATCTAGTAGCAAAAAATAATAAGTATTTCTACTCAAGCTATATAGGTTTGTATATCTTTACCTTGTCCAAACACTATTTTCCTATGAACATATAAAAAATCATTCTGAAAATTGAAATCTACCCACATAAATACTAATCAAAATTAAAACCATCTAGTAGCCTATTCTTCTCCCTCGGCAGATCCAAATTCTACTGGGTTCAAGTCCTTAACATTGGAACTCGAGAGTAGTGTTTGCAAAAGAAGGCAAGGAAGGTGATCCTCAATTTGTCGTAGGCCTCCATCCCATTTTTGCAACTAGAATTGAAGTTTTTGGAAATCCTGATTATAGTTGGGGAAGTCTTGTACCAGTGTCACCATACTCACTGAAATTTTCTCTAGAGCCTTGCCTAAGAGACTTTTCATGGTCCAATACAAATATAAAGTCTGTATGAACTGGGTAACTCACCCACGGCTATGCCCGGGGTCCAGCACCATCAGTGCTAGTCCTCCATCTCAATATTTGTTGAGCCCTCCTAACGTTCAGATCAGTTTCCCACTCAATTAAACACCTAATTTCATTGTTAGTCCCTTCATGATAAGAAGTGGCCGCAACGTTTATGATGTTGGCTACCGGTTTGTGGCCCCTTGCTCTGCTGCATAAGGAGCTGGGTTGTTCCTCTTGTGCAATCACCCGAGTTCTCTTACCATGAACCCTAACATTTGCATTTTGCACCATTGCTTCAAGCTCATAGTGCCCAGTGAAAAGATGGGTGTGGCAAGTTACCTGTACAGGTGGTAGGCCAAGCCTAGAAGCCTTTTACTTCCAGGTGGCCCTACTGCCCCACACACTTGTCATGGAAGAACGAAATAGTAATTTCCATGATAAAAAACATTGAACCTTCATTGGTCTTATCCCATACACGCCATCCTTGCCAACCATCCCACATAAGAACTCAACTTCCACATCCCATAACCAATTTTCATAGTAGCCAAAAGAAGAATCTAAAATACCACCATGACCCACAACATTAGTGTAATTCCAAAACCCAAACCATTGCAGAGCTTCGATTGTAACCCCACGGAAACTTCCACAAAGGCCAAAGGCACAAGACTTAGCAAGAGATATAGCGAAAACATTACAATTCTGGGACCAACAATCGTGCAAGGGATAAAGCTACCACCCAACCCCATGAATTACAATAAAACAAATCTTTGAGACAGAGTGAAGACGACCCAACCCCAAACCCGAGGATTATCAAACCAAACCAGACAAAGGTGGGCCCAAGGGTTGGCGACAGAGACATGCATCCCATATAACCCCATTCGAGACAAAATGATTTCAAAATGAACCGACACAAAGACCATACCAGACAGTGTGACATACCGCATTAGGGATACAAGCACCAACGGCTTCCATAAACCTTGATTGCTCCCACCCATAGGCAATTCAACCCTCCCATAACCAGACAAGGTGATGCATGGAGGGGGGAGAGAAAAACCAGTTAACATACCAGATTACCCTCGCTTGGAGAAGATTAGTCCACCACCTTTCTTGGAGCTGCAATTTTCCTATGCACTCGGTCTCACCCTTCCAGACTGCTTCCCCCTGAACACTGAACTGACTAACAATCATCGCAGAGCACTTGACACCAAGCCAGACCATGAACACAATGCCACTGCCACCTCCTGCGAGGTATTTACCTCTTGCATGCAAGGAGGCACCACACTTATCACGTCGAGTTTGTGGAGGGTCGTGGGTTTGTACCCCAATGTCCTTCACATTTAAGCTATATTTATGAAAGTGTCGTCCAACTCACACCCCAATACAAAAATCATTGCCAGATTTTCTCTAAATATGCCTAGAATTTCCATAATTTTCCGGGCAATTCCTCTGATTAATTAGACTACGCGATTTTTTTTTTGAATATAATATATATATATATATATATATATAACTGAATAATATAAATTTTTCTACTAATCATATATATAATCTCCACTATTTAATAATTTCACTATTTAATTATTAATTATGAAATAAAAAATATTTATAAAATTAACCCATACAAATATTTAGTTGATAAATAAAAAAGCGCCTATATAAATGATAATATTTATTAACATCCACCATATTTTATTTTAAATAATAATCACAACTATTTTATTTTTTTCTATCCATATTCACTTTATAATTCCTTTTATGACATTACATAAGCCTAATGTTAGGTTTTGATGTTGATAAAAATGATACTCCGAAATCACATCGATGTGAAATCCCCATACAAACTTTTTGACATTCCGTAAAATAGAGGGAGGTAATCTCAGATCTTGGTGACATGACAATTAAAGTTCGTAGTCCCCGTTGAATACTTGTAAAGTTTGTGTGTTTGGCGGAATTATAAAGAGTAACATGACTTTCCTAGTGCAATGCATAAGCTTCTTCATCTCCCACGTTTTGATGGTGTTACACATTATTCAATGTTCTTTATATCCAATTTCAAATGTCATGCATAGAATGATTCAAATATTTGGTGGTGATTTTTGATCTGGAACATCTTATCTTTTTGATCTTGAACATCTTATCTATAGGCCTTGGACTATTACCTTATTTTTTATGTTTGAGGGAGATAAACTCTTAGCCAAATGAAAACACTTTTAGAACATATTCCAAACTTATATTTTATTATTTTATTTTATGCTACACTGTATTGTTTTATTTTCAATAATAACTTATTTTAAATAATAATAAAATGTTTTAATCTATTATTTATTTATTATTAAAATTTATTTATATTTATTGAAATTAAATTTCAAAGTGAAAGTTAATGAACTAATGGTGGATAACAATGTAGAAGTTCTTGGACTTAACTATATCCACTTAATATACTATAATTATAATAAATTTTAATATACTATAGTTATTATATATTCAAATATTCATTATAGTACAGTTACAATTCTAAGAATTTGTATTATTTATAGTGTTTAACAGGATTATTTATATTATTTAGTATGTTATATGATATTGTGTTTTTTTAATAACATTTATTTGTTTTTCAATAACATTTTTTAGCTTTGGCTTTGGTAGGAGTTAGGTACTTGTTGTTTCTAGAACTCCAACTTATTACAAAATTTATTTGTATCTATTGGAATTAGATTTTGAGGTTAGAGTTAATAGAGTATTATGAAGTTTGAGTTAATAGAGTATTATGTTTGGTACATGTCTTTATGAGGACTCATATTTAAGATGTTATAGCACTATTGGTTAGGAATAAAATCTAGGTTAGTGTTAAGGCCTTAACAACTCTCTTTAATTTTTCTTGGAAAATAAAGGGGCCCCATCTAAATTTTGAAAATGGCTTTAGTTTCATTTGATTTATTATTTTTAGTAATTTATATGTTTGATAATTTTCGACTTTTGAGGTTTCTATCATCTTGCTCTCTTTGAGAGCTTTTTGGTCATATAAAATTTAACTCATTTGGACTCTCAGATCAAATGTTATTACCCTCCGAAGTTTTACAATTTTCCCTTTTCGATGAGATGGCATGATGACATAACAACCTCTATAGCATGTTGATATGGCATTGCTAACTTAGCATAACATACGTGTCAAACATTATCCTTGGCACTTCCACATCACTACCACATGTCACCTCAGTCTCGCCATATCAACATTTTTTGCCATGCCAATGAGTACGCCACATAATCTCGAGTCTCACCGTTTTTTTTGTTGTAATACTCTAAAATACACTGAGAAACAACTTTTTTTACATCATGGAATATATATATATATATATATATATATATATATATATATATACACATCAATTGGTCAGAATTTGGTGGCCATAACTTAATGTTCGCCAAAATCCGGTGGCCAGAATTTTGAGTTCACCAGAATATTAGCCTCGGGACCATGTAAATTTTTCTACATATCCATTTCTAAACTCGTCTGTGGTTCGAGGTCTAAGGGATGAGATGGCTTCATCTTTATTTAGTTTATTTATTTTTTATTTTATTATTTTTTATTGGGTTTTTCATTGTTCAACATCTAAACTCATCCGAGATTTAAGGTCTGTGGTTAAAGGGAGGGGAGGTGAGAAAGATGTGAGAGTTTTTACTTATTTTATTCCACTAAGGACACCATAGATGCTACCTCATTCATATTTCCTCCTGAAGGTTTGAAGTTTGACTTATATTTTATTACATAATTTTAGTTTTTCATGGGAGAAAACTCCTCCACCACAGTTTCCTCTTTATATTCACACAAATCATTGTAAACACACAAGACAATATAAACACTCCAAGTTCTTTCCCAACCATGCATGTGGTATGATTATTTTTTATATTTAAATCAAAGACTAAAATTCACCCATGAATTTAATCAACGTTGGT
This sequence comes from Pinus tabuliformis, assembly GCA_031772625.1. NCBI lineage: Eukaryota > Viridiplantae > Streptophyta > Pinopsida > Pinales > Pinaceae > Pinus > Pinus tabuliformis. The sequence continues at coordinate 719,548,866 of CM062804.1, read as the reverse complement.
TGAGCCTCAACTTCCCGAGGTGATATATTGAGTTCCAAAGCACCAAATTAGGCACATGATAGCTCATTGGAAAGATAGAAGGGATGATAATAATTTGAGAATGCTAGTCAAGTCAAATTTGTAGGTTAAATACCCAAAACGTTGAAGGTAAAAAGGGCCACAAATTTAACATGAAACTCAAGTACTAGTAATCCAAATTGGGCTTCAATTGGTTCATTAGATTGATAAAATCAGAAAGAATATTTGTAAGTGGTTGAATTTTATCAAATATAAAAGATAAAACAAAGGGAATGAACAAAAATTGGTGTTCTGTTATGATTATATTTTCTTGTAGAATTTAGATTATTAATGTTTCTAATTTAATTGTTTTGGTTGCACACAATTACATGCTTGGTCGCTTATGATTCAAGGATTGAACCATAAATCTTTTAGATGGGATTCTCTAGCTCATTGAATAACTATATAATCGATTTTATTTCCATTTTCAATTACATTGTAAAATTACAATTGAACATATTTCTTTAAAAAAAATGTATTATTACTTAAAGGGAACTTGGGATGTTGAGTAGGGGGTCTAATTTTTGTAAAAGGAACGAAGCCTTTGCATTGTTGTAGAGCTTAATTCTTGGAGGAATTTTGGAAGTTGGAGGGTCGGACCAAAAGGGAAACGATTTGGATCGGAGAAGCTCATGTTGTCATAGTGGATCCTTGAAACTATTTGTACCCTCAAGCTTGAAGCCATATTTTACTTTTGTGCATTGTCATCTGAAATAGAGATTAGTGGAAAGCCGTTAAATATTTATTCAATTTTGATTTATTCTTTGTTTCAGATAAGCGTATATTGTATGGTTTTTCATTGTTGTTAATTCCCTATTAATATATAATTATTTAAAATAATGAAAATTTTCCTTTTCATGGTTGGTTAGATTTAGATCAGAATTAAATGATGAATTCAGGCAAACCTGTGTGTGATTTATGATAACTATTTATGAAGTTAAATTGCATATTTGATTTTTCTTCCATTTCGTTTGCATTGTATGAACTATTTCTCTGATGCGATGGTACAATCATATCTCGAATTCAATTATTAACATTTGAATCTAAGTATGTGTCAATGTAATTATGGTAACTATTCATTCAAATAACCATATATGCACACATGTCCCAATTAGTATAAATCATATGAACTATTTCTATGATTTAGTGGTTCATTTTAATCTTAGATTCGGTTCTGGTCCATTTGTTGGAAACTTGACTAAACTGGGGGGGGGGGGGGGGTGAATCCATTTAGTACATTCATGGACATCAAATTTTTGTTTACTTTTCTTACATAACCATACTTATATAAACGTATTAACTGTCAAGTAGTGCATCATATGAACAAAAATATAATTTATAACCAACATTTAACATGTAAATCAAAACATTCAAATCAACACATAAAGAAATCACATGTGAACATCATATATAAGTGGAAACCCATAAAGGGAGAAAACCACGGATTTGTTTTTTTTGTGTTGTAAAGGCAAGATCCTATTTCCTCTATTATATTAGATTTTTGGAGGCTCTAACCTTTCTGCTATTCTACAAGCTACAACTTATTGGGAAGTTCCTACATTCACTTGTATAAATTTTATGTAGGCTACAGACCACATGAGGCTCCTACCTCAACATGATCAAACCTATTATTTTTTAGGATATGACCTAAAAGGAGAGTACATAAACCCCTGATACATAAAAATTATAATGTGTTGGTTTACCTAGCAAATAATTCTGAATATCTCTATCTTTGTTTCAACTTCTCCTCCTCCTCAAATATGCTTCACATATTCTCTTCTACCTTTGTTTCTTTATGCCAAGTAACTCACGAACAATAACTCAACTCTTCCACATACTATCTTACATTTCAACCTTCCAAAATTACATATTTTCTAAACAAACTTTGTTGAATGTTAGTATTCCATGCAGGAATTTGAAATGAACAAATTCTCTCTTTGCATTCTAGGGTTGTCTCTTCAATTCTAAACTCTTTCAACTTTTGAATATTAAACCACAAAAGATAAATTTTGAAATATTAAAATAACATGCATTAAGATAAGCCAACCTTAATGATTACACCAACCAAACCATTAACTTGCATCCTCTTGCATCATAACATTAACTTGCATAATTTTGCATCATAACATTAACTTGTATCCTTTTGCATCACAACATTACATCATTGTATCTACACTTGAAGCAAGTATATCTCTCACTACTACATATAGGACTAAATTCTATTGACATAGTCTAATGGTATGGCCCATACTATCACAAAGGACAAGAAAAATGTCCTTTGTTTTCAATTTTGATTGTGTGAAGTCCTTGTGTTTGTCGGAATTTCGACAACTGATCTCTAGAGCGTCGAAATTCTGATGACAGATGGAATTTTCCTTCCGATGGCTATATGAACGTTCTATATCGCATCATAATTCCTTTGAAAAATATATATGGAGTCTGTATTCCAACAAAAATTTGACTATATGTGTTTTCATTCTGTATTTTTGAGGTTGAGGGAGTAAACACATAGGACAACATCAAAACCACTTTGGAAGTTGGGATCTAACCCTTCCTGCTTCAAAGAGGGATCTCTCTGTAAAATTTAGCTATATTTGATGTGAATTTTAGGCTAGTTATTGCTATACTGATTTTTTTTATTGGACTACTTGGTTGCTTAAATTGTTATAATTCCATTGGGCTATGGAGTCTAAAGATTAATTGGATTTGCATCAAACTTTGAAGGAGTTTCACAGGGAAAGCTAGGTTGCACTAGTTTGATCTTTCAAAATTATAAATGAATTATGAAACAAAAGAAATGTAAGATTCAATAGAAACAAAGGAGCAATGAAGCATTGCTTAATTTGACTTCAGCATAAAACATATAAATCACTAAGAACTAGAATAGGGTGTTCTGTATAATATATCCTATTCGTCACAATTTATGTTATGTAATTAAGATTTTTAGAAATGACAGAGAAAGGAGACAATGATTAAACACCTGTACAGAAGAAAAACATCACCAATTCGTGTAGAAATTTTGAATAATAAACACTTATTCAAAAAGATTTTACTGATTATACACTATTGCGGAATACATGCACACATTAACACAGTATGTAACCCGGGGAAAGCTTACAGCTGAAAACCCCACACTATCTGTATATTAATGATTGAGAACATGTAACATTACATACTACAATACTCCTCACAAGTATCCAGCACTATCTCCACCTGTTACACACAATACAGCTCAGATCTGATCTCCAAATCTCCCCCACTGCTTTGCTTGCCTCCACTACACAATCCTGCAAGAGAATGAATGATGAATGGCTGATCCAAACACCTATTTACCTTGTGGAAATCACTCACACTAGAAATCACGTGAGCACAGGCTATATTATTGGCCATTCTTATGGGCATACTCAATACGTTGCTTGTGCAAAGTCTCATGCACAACTATAGTCACAACTGATAGCAATCTCAACCTCTAACACCTGTCTCCACTGAACTGTACATGCACTGAGTTAACTAATGTATTCTTTAGTTGCATTATGAGTTAATAATTAGTGAATTAATTAATAACTAATTCACACAACTCATCACTTAGTCTATTGATCAATTAGACTAAATACAACTAGTTCAACTAAGTAAAACTAAAAATAACTCCATCAACTCCACATCCAACTCCACAGAACTCAACCACATGAGTTCTAACTGATGTCATGCATGTAATAGCTCAACTGACCCACAAAGAAAGGGTATTTCCTTCTGACAGCTGCATGTACCACATCTGTAGCTCAAACTGAAGTGCTCCAAGAGAATAATATAAAGTTTATAGTTTAAATATTATTATGAGACAATAATATTTGACTTTTCTATTTTTGACTAGCAGTCTAAAAATAGACTCTGATCACTCCTGTTGTGATCCAAAAATAGAAGTCCATCTATTTTTTCCCAACATGACCAATCATCCATAAACAACATTTTTCAACTCATAGACCATGATCCATATGTCTAAAAATAGACATAGTCTAAAAATAGACTTTGCGCCAAAACTTGCCTGCGAGACCACTTAGTGAAGGCGACTCCTTTCCACTAAGCTCCATCATATTGTTGTATTCTCAACAAGCATTTCTTGTTGCACACTTTTCAACACTCCCTCTTAACAAGAAAGGCTTCCTCTCAAACCCGATCCTGTAACTCTCGAATGTTCTGCATGCAACACATCTGCCCGGTCCACTTTGCTCCAACAACACTTGGAACAAAAACACTCCCAACTGGCCACTCTGTTGGGCTAGGAACATACTCTGATGTTGAAGCTCTACCTGCTGCTGAAAAGTGCTCCCTCTCTGACATCTGCGCTAATGCAACATCTCCATGCATCTCACACCATTGCACACCTCTTTGTGCCACCTAGCATTGTGCAAAACACTTGTGCCTCTCGCATTGCTGCAACCTGCATGCTATGCGCTATCCTAGGATTCCCTACACTGTCGCTCTCTCTGCCGCTCCATTCGCATCTGTCTCTACGCAATCAATCAGTTCCTGCTACTCCACATCGGAGCTCCCGTAGCAAGGTCTCATCCAAGAGGTTAGGTACCTCAAGGATCCTGCCCCTCCTCCTTGGGACGATCAATCCACATCACCCCACCTCCTACCTGGAGGTATGGCTGCATGCGATCCCTCAGCCCACCTGGCTCGAAGTTTCCCACTACTGGAGGTCTCTTCATGAGTAGATGTCTCTACTCGATCTCCTCTCAACTTCCCTTGTTGTGGCTGCTCCACAACCTCCTGAAGCTGTTGCACCAATCGTGGCTCCATTCGCATCTGTCTCTACGCAATCAATCAGATCCTGCTACTCCACATCGGGGCTCCCGTAGCAAGGTCTCATCCAAGAGGTTAGGTACCTCAAGGATCCTGCCCCTCCTCCTTGGGACGATCAATCCACATCACCCCACCTCCTACCTGGAGGTATGGCTGCATGCGATCCCTCAGCCCACCTGGCTCGAAGTTTCCCACTACTGGAGGTCTCTTCATGAGTAGATGTCTCTACTCGATCTCCTCTCAACTTCCCTTGTTGTGGCTGCTCCACAACCTCCTGAAGCTGTTGCACCAATCGTGGCTCCTCCACAATCGTCTGAGACTTCTTCTGGCTCTACATGTTGAGAGGTAATATACGCTCCCTCTCGACCACCAAGTCTCCATCAGTTGCCTCGTTGCTCAAGGTTTTACATGCATATTGAACCTCAAGTGCATACAGGTTCTTGACCCATGAACCAATCTGCTTCACTTGTTTAGTGATGATGTGTCTAAGGAAAACCTTTCCCTTACTGAAGACTACATCATAGCCTCTGTCTTCCAGCATCGCGATCGACACCAAGTTTCTCTTCAATCTTGGTACATACTTGACATCGATCAAGGTAAGGTGAGCTCCATGCTCCCTCTGAAAAATAACCGTGCCTACACCTGAGACACTATAATTCTCATCATTACCCATCCCTATGAGTATCTGGAGATCTTTCTCCTCCAAAGTACTGAACAAACTTTTGTCACCGGTCATGTGGAAAGAAGCTCCACTATCAAGAAACCAACCACTTCCCACCATGGATGAAACCATGCATGCAAAGAGTGTGAAGTCCAACACAAACTGTGAAGCAAGGGAGGCTTCCTCACCTTCAGATCCTTCCCCGGATCCCTTCTTGGACTTCTTCTTTGGGAAATTAGTAGCATAATGGCCCAACTCATGACAACGAAAGAATCGCACCTTCGACTTGTCAACCTTCTTCCCATCATTGGAAGATCTGGATTCGGAAAGAGAAACCTTCCCCTTCCCCTTCTTCGCCTTACTCGCTAAGGCATAGTTCTCCTCATCATGCATAGATGAAGAACTGTCTCTGGTGTGCCGTCTAATCTCCTCTTGCACAAGGTCCGACCAAAGTCTCTCCCATCCTGGCAATTTCTCCCTTCCATTCACCGAGTCCTGGTAGTTATGCCAACTCTTAAGAAGGCCAAGGAGTGCTAGACTCACCATATCCTCATCCTCAATAGTTACCCCCACACTTCCCAGCTCATCCCGGCATTGGGTGAACTTCGTGAGATACTGGGGCATACTATCTCCATTCTCACACCTAATGTTTCTGAGTTTATCCTTGAGCGCCATTCCACCAGCTCAAAACTCAACCGCTTCTGATCTAAAATTCGTGAGAACAAAGTATTTCTTGTACAGAGATCGAGTGTATGGGCATTCGCCGGATATCTCACCTTCGAAAGGAAGGATGAATCCAGAGGCTACCTGGCCCGATTACAGACTCTGCCTGAAGAAATAAGATGTAAACACTTTCTGAATAATAGATCTGATGATCAATCCTCACTTTGATATCCTGTAGAACTTTTTCTACAAATCAAAGAGCTCCGATACCATGTAGAAATTTTGAATAATAAACACTTATTCAAAGAGATTATCCAAATTATACACTATTGCAGAATACATGCACAATACATAATCTCCTCTACGTTGATCATCAATTTAGCAACATCAAAAACAATGAATCATCAATCGCATGCACACATTAACACAGTATGTAACTCGGGGAAAGCTTACAGCTGAAAACCCCACACTATCTATATATTAATGATTGAGAACATGTAACATTACATACTACAATACTCCTCACAAGTATCTAGCACTATCTCCACCTGTTACACACAATACAACTCAGATCTGATCTCCAAATCTCCCCCGCTGCTTTGCCTCCCTCCACTGCACAATCCTGCAAGAGAATGAATGATGAATGGCTGATACAAACTCCTATTTACCTTGTGAAAATCAATCACACCGGAAATCACTTGAGCACAGGCTATATTACTGGGCATTCTTATGGGCATACTCAATACATTGCTTGTGCAAAGTCTCATGCACAACTATAGTCGCAACTGATAGCAATCTCAACCTCTAACACTTGTCTCCACTGAACTGTACATGCACTGAGTTAACTGATGTATTCTTCAGTTGCATTATGAGTTAATAATTAGTGAATTAATTAATAACTAATTCAGACAACTCCTCACTTAGTCTATTGATCAGTTAGACTAAATACAACTAGTTCAACTAAGTCAAACTGAACACAACTCCATCAACTCCACATCCAACTCCACAGAACTCAACCACATGAGTTCTAACTGATGTCATGCATGCAATAGCTCAACTAACCCACAAAGAAAGTGTATTTCCTTCTGATAACTGCATGTGCCACATCTGTAGCTCAAACTGAAGTGCTCCAAGAGGATAAGATAAAGTTTATAGTCTAAATATTATTGTGAGACAATAATATTTGAATTTTCTATTTTTGACTAGCAATCTAAAAATAGACTCTGATCACTCCTGCTGTGATCCAAAAATAGAAGTCCATCTATTTTTTCCCAACATGACCAATCATCCATAAACAACATTTTGCAACTCATAGACCATGATCCATATGTCTAAAAATAGAGATAGTCTAAAAATAGACTTTGCGCCCAAACTTGCCTGCGGGACCACTTAGTGAAGGCAACTCCTTTCCACTAAGCTCCGTCATCTTGTTGCATTCTCAACAAGAATTTCTTGTTGCACACTTTTCAACACTCCCTCTCAATAAGAAAGGCTTCCTCTCAAACCCGATCCTGTAACTCTCGAATGTTTTGCATGCTACACATCTGCCTGGTCCACTTTGCTCCAACAACACTTGGAACAAAAACACTCCCAACTGACCACTCTATTGGGCTAGGAACATACTCAGATGCTGAAGCTCTACCTGCTGCTGACAAGTGCTCCCTCTCTGACATCTGCGCTACTGCAACATCTCCATGCATCTCGCACCATTGCACACCTCTCTGTGCCACCTAGCACTGAAAAACACTTGTCCCTCTCACATTGTTGCAGCCTGCATTCTCTGCACTGTCTTGGGATTCCCTACATTGTCGCTCTCTCTGCCGCTCCATCTGCATCTGTCTCTACCCAATCAATCAGTTCCTGCTACTCCACATCGGGGCTCCCGTAGGAAGGTCTCATCCAAGAGGTTGGGTACCTCAAGGATCCTCCCCCTCCTCCTTAGGATGATCAATCCACATCACCCCACCTCCTACCTGGAGGTATGGCTGCATGTGATCCCTCGGCCCACCTGGCTCGAAGTTTCCCCCTACTGGAGGTCTCTGCATGAGTAGATGTCTCTACTCGATCTCCTCTCAGCTTACCTTGTTGTGGCTGCTCCACAACCTCCTGAAGCTGCTGCACCAATCGTGGCTCCTCCACAATCGTCTGAGACTTCTTCTGGCTCTGCATGTTAAGAGGTAACATACGCTCCCTCTAAACCACCAAGTCTCCATCAGTTGCCTCGCTGCTCAAGGCTTTGCATGCATCTTGAACCTCAAGAGCATACAGGTTCTTGACCCGTGAACCAATCTGCTTCACTTGTCTAGTGATGATGTGTCTAAGGAAAACCTTTCCCTTACTGAAGACTACATCATAGCCTCTATCTTCCAGCATCGCGATCGACACCAAGTTTCTCTTCAATCCTGGTACATACTTGACATTGGTCAACGTAAGGCGAGCTCCATGCTCCCTCTGAAAAATAACCGTGCCTACACCTGAGACACTATACTTCTCATCATTACCCATCCCTATGAGTATCTGGAGATCTTTCTCCTCCAAATTACTGAACAAACTTTTGTCACCGGTCATGTGGAAAGAAGCTCCACTATCAAGAAACCAACCACTTCCCACCATGGATGAAACCATGCATGCGAAGAGTGTGAAGTCCAACACAATCTGTGAAGCAAGTGAGGCTGCCTCACCTTCATATCCTTCCCCGGATCCCTTCTTGGACTTCTTCTTTGGGTAATTAGTAGCATAATGGCCCAACTCATGACAATGAAAGCATCGCACCTTCGACTTGTCAACCTTCTTCCCATATTTGGAAGAACTGGATTCGAAAAGAGAAACCTTCCCCTTCCCCTTCTTCGCCTTACTCGCTAAGGCACAGTTCTCCTCATCATGCATAGATGAAGAACTGTCTCTGGTGTGCCGTCTAATCTCCTCTTGCACAAGATCCGACCAAAGTCTCTCCCATCCTGGCAATTTCTCCCTTCCATTCACCGAGTACTGGTAGCTATGCCAACTCTTAGGAAGGCCAAGGAGTGCTAGACTCACCATATCCTCATCCTCAACAGTTACCCCCACACTTCCCAGCTCATCCCGGCATTGGGTGAACTTCGTGAGATACTGGGGCATACTATCTCCATTCTCACACCTAATGTTTCTGAGTTTATCCTTGAGTGGCATTCCACCAGCTCAAAACTCAACCGCTTCTGATCTAAAATTCGTGAGAACAAAGTATTTCTTGTACAGAGATCGACTGTATGGGCATTCACCGGCTATCTCACCTTCGAAAGGAAGGATGAATCCAGAGGCTACCTGGCCCAATTACAGACTCTGCCTGAAGAAATAAGATGTAAACACTTTCTGAATAATAGATCTGATGATCAATCCTCACTTTGATATCCTGTAGAACTTTTTCTACAAATCAAAGAGCTCCGATACCATGTAGAAATTTTTAATAATAAACACTTATTCACAGAGATTATCCTGATTATACACTAGTGCGGAATACATGCATAATACATAATCTCCTCTGCATTGATCATCAATTTAGTAGCATCAAAAACAATGAAACATCAATCGCATGCACACATTAACACAGTATGTAACCCGGGGAAATATTACAGCTGAAAACCCCACACTATCTATATATTAATGATTGAGAACATGTAACATTACATACTACAATACTCCTCATAAGTATCCAGCACTATCTCCACTTGTTACACACAATACAACTCAGATCTGATCTCCAAATCTCCCCCACTACTTTGCCTGCCTCCACTGCACAATCCTGCAAGAGAATGAATGATGAATGGCTGATCCAAACTCCTATTTACCTTGTGAAAATCACTCACACTGGAAATCACCTGAGCACAGGCTATATTACTGGGAATTCTTATGGGCATACTCAATACATTGCTTGTGCAAAGTCTCATGCACAACTATAGTCACAACTGATAGCAATCTCAACCTCTAACACCTGTCTCCACTGAACTGTACATGCACTGAGTTAATTGATGTATTCTTCAGTTGCATTATGATTTAATACTTAGTGAATTAATTAATAACTAATTCACACAACTCATCACTTAGTCTATTGATCAGTTAGACTAAATACAACTAGTTCAACTAAGTCAAACTGAACACAACTCCATCAACTCCACATCCAACTCCACAGAACTCAACCACATGAGTTCTAACTGATGTCATGCATGCAATAGCTCAACTAACCCACAAAGAAAGCGTATTTCCTTCTGACAGCTGCATGTGCCACATCTGTAACTCAAACTGAAGTGCTCCAAGAGGATAAGATAAAGTTTATAGTCTAAATATTATTATGAGACAATAATATTTGATTTTTCTATTTTTGACTAGCAGTCTAAAAATAGACTCTAATCACTCCTACTGTGATCCAAAAATAGAAGTCCATCTATTTTTTCCCAACATGACCAATCATCCATAAACAACATTTTGCAACACATAGACCATGATCCATATGTCTAAAAATAGACAGTCTAAAAATAGACTTTGCGCCAAAACTTGCCTGCGGAACCACTTAGTGAAGGTGACTCCTTTCCATTAAGCTCCATCATCTTGTTGCATTCTCAACAAGCATTTCTTGTTGCACACTTTTCAACAATTCGTACACCACATGAATACTGTGAAGAATGTCCTTGTATTATTAAGGCTTCCAACAACTAGAAAATTACAATTTGCAGAGGAAATTATATTCAACAATCAACCTGTAATACTTCAAACTGTGAAGTATTTATAGAATAATTACAAAATTATTTACAAAATCGTTCTCTCAACTGACAATGTATTATTAGCATTATCTAAATAATAAAATCAATCTTTTGCAAAATCATAGGCAAGGTGGAAAGATGCATGATGAGGTGGTTCTATTTTGGAGGATTCATTTGTTGAATCAACCTATAACTGTGTTGCGCTGGATGATGGGCTAACTGATGTTCTTATTGCATTCGAGCTGCTTTTCACTCCAATAAATCACATAATTGGTCCCATCTTTATTCATCTGGAATGGTTAACTTGATTATCCTCCGGTAAATCTCGTCAACCTTAGTATACTTTGCAAATTTTGGTTTTACTATGAAGATATTTTTCACCTCATTCTGGATAAAGAAGTCATTTCCCATTGCCTCTAAGAATTCTCTACTTGTCAGGTTTCCTTTTATACCACTGAATTTAGTACTGTATCTGGCCACTTCCTTCATCTTTAAAACATAATCTTCTTGAGTAATCAGTTTTTCATTAATCACATATATGTTGGGAAACCCCTTCTGATTTAATGCTTCAATCATGTTGAAGAATTTGTTCACTCCCAACTCTAGTGTTTCACATTTATCCTCCAATTGAGTAATGAGTTTTCTTTTAGTTAAAACATTCTTGGCTTCCAAGATGGTGGCAATCCTATCAACAATTCCTAACTTTTCAAGTTCATAATTATTCTTTGAATTCAGGGATTTGATGATGTTGGAAGCTTCTGTAGGCATGTCTTCCAACTTCTCCCTTACTTCAATAATGGTTTTAGTGGCCTTTTGTATCAGTTCCTTCTGTTCAAAAATGATTTGGATACATGGACAAATCTCATTCATGGAGTCCAAAATATCCATCGATATGATTTCCTTGGCTTGGGCCAAGGTTTGACAAATTGTTTTATTCTTCTCCATCATCTGTATCCTCTCTAGAAGCCTTTGTGACTTTTGTACTTCAACCAAATGAGAAGCTTCAGTTCTGGCTTTCTATTCTTGTAGAGCTTTGAGCATCCCATGCAACTTCTTAATTTATTCTGACTAGATTGACATATTTTCCAGTGTATTTCTCACCTGTTCAACACTTGTAGCTTGAGTTAAAGAGGTAGTTGTAGTTGCAGTTCTGGTAGCTAGGATTTTTGTGATGGGTATAGCATCCAAGGGGACCGTGGCTACCCTTTGACTCTATTCTTTCTCTTTGATATTTTTCTCCATTTCTACCTCCATCTGTCTAATATGAACATTCTGCTCTGTGATTAACTTCATCATGTCACCCTTCTTTGTCTCATTTTCTTAAATATGTTTAGTCAAGGGATCCTCTGTGGCTAGCAGTTTCAACTACTTTCTAGATGTTGAAATGTCAATATTTTTCTTCTTGATGATCTCCTCTGCACCATTTATGTCTTTAGGATCATATCCTATTTTGACTACCAAATACTCCAAAGATTTGATTCTATTTTCCTTTGCTAAAGAAGATGTCTTCTCCATTTTTAACTGGGATTGAATGTTTGCATGTGAAAACTGCAAATTTGACAATGACATAGCAATATTAGTTAAGGTAGAGAAAATCATCTCACCAGTCTGTTTATGCATCTCCATTTTATCAATGGGATGGATATCTTTGGTGCTGAATTCAAACGTTATGCTCTTGTAATCTGCTGGTGTCTTAGGATGTGGAATTTGGGCCTCAAAGAAGGTCATCTGCATCCTTCCTTGTTATGTATCAAAAAATAAAAAAGGTTTTCTCTATGAACTAGAAGTCTACTTCCAAAACTGAGTGTAGGTGTTGTTCTTAAGAATTTCATTCTTAAGTTTGATCTCCTAGTACTTGTCAAAAACACTTTTTTCCTTTTCTCCTTGGACATTCTATGAAACTAACTCTATATCTTTTTGAACTTGTGATAGTGAAGGTCCAATAGGAGATGTAACAAACTTGTTGCTTGTAGATGTTGTTTCACTAATTATGATGGTAGGTTGATCTTCTGCCTCCTTTTCTGCATTTGTCCTAGGATTCATCTTAATTCTTTTCTTGTAAATAATTTTGAACTCCTTGGCCTCACTACCTATTGTTGATGATGATCCCTCCTCTCTCTTCCTTTTACTTGTTTTCTCTTGAGGAGTGGGAGACCTTAAATTTGAAGTAGAAACCAATTTCTCTTCAGCTTCCTGTAATGTATTCCCTACCCATACTGACTGGTTCACATATTTCTCTATCTCAGGCCTTGGGGTATGGATATATGGAGTAGTTTTATTTTCTATTCTCAACTTAGAAATGATACCCAAAGGGTCATAAGACCATGTGAAACTCACTTTGAATTTCATCTCCTTAAGGAATTTATCTTCCTCTTCTCCTGTTGACCTGGTGTTGCATATGATAGGGCCCACATGTGTCTTTATCCGAAAATGGGACTTCTTCTTTGCCACCACAAAGTGAATATCATCTGAATTTATCATTTGTCTGATATATTGAAGGGAAAAAATCCTCATGGGGAGGTATTTTGCAAGCTTGTGTGGTGCTAACTCACATCCTTAAACTCTGATTTCCACGTAATTTTGGTATCAATACTAGTCTCTAGTCTTGGCCTGATCTGTCTAATGTAGAATCCTCTTGATGTCTTCACTGATTATGGGTTCTGTTGAGCTATTTAGGATACTCATAGCTCGGTAAACACACTATTCAATGAACTGTTTATAGGAGAATTATTGCCACTCTTTCATCGCTAAAGATTTCCAAAATATTACAGACCGTTGGTTTCCCTCTTCATCTAGCTTTTGCATGGCAAAGCTGAACCTGACTGCTTGATAATAAAAAAACATATAAACCAAAAATGAAGTGTATCTAAAAACTTCTTCTGTTGGAAAATTAAGAAACTACTCATGGATGTTATCAGCCAGGAATTGACTGAAATTAAACAAAAAATATGGTTTTCTATCTGTGGAAAAGATGGAAAGGAAACCTAGAATGGGTTCATCTACCCACTGATCAGAATAATAACCCAGAATGTATGAAATTATGGCTATGATCTATTTAGCTTGATCAAGGAAGATTGAGGAAGGGTATGGAGGATTTTTCTTTGGCAATTGGGCATTTTCTGGTAAGAAGACATTAGAAATCTTAGCTCTTCTGGAAACATGAAGCTTCTGATAGAGTTATGTGAGGGCTTCTAAGGAAAATGGTGCATTTCTTTCCATAGGGGGAGTTATCATCATCTGGTTTATAGATTGGGCAGTGATTAAAAAAAGGATTTCACCAGATGGGGTTATAATGGCTCTTTGGTTGGGAACATAACAAGTTTGGCATTTCCTGGTGAATTCAAGGGCATGGAAGGTCAGAGGGAAAATATAGTGAGGAATATTGGACTCCTAGAGTCTAATTTCATATGTTTTATTAGCATGTTTATCCTCTAGCCAGCAATAAAGTTCCAACAATTCACAATCGCATTGTGTCTCACTGATCTTGTAATCCCTATTAGCTAATGGAATGTGTTTTAAGTCTATAGATGGAGGGACTAATGGATTCACAGGGTCCTCCTGGTTCTTCTTCTTTGGAGGCATAGTTGGTTAGTGAATGATAAATATGAATTTGTGAATAAATGTTTACCAGGAAACGAATTGTAGGTCATGATTCATCAGGGGAGGGGGACAAAACGCTGACAATTGATCTACTTCAGCAAATCTTTGGAAGCTTGTCACTTACAAAAAAAAAACTATGAATTGCAGAGAATAAGAAGGTGAAAGGTATAATGAAGACTAATTCATGGTTTTTTTAAAGGAGGGAGTGGCAGGTTCCTTTGGAGAATTAGCACGGGACTGTTGAATTGAAACAATTACCTGAAAGGGGAAACATTAAATACTTAATGGTAATTTTGTCAGGAAGGGATTTAACTGGGAAACAACTAGGAGACATGGCGGGATGAGAGTGGCAGAGGTGTCGGGTAGGGACAACAGTAAAGGAATGAGGGTGAAGTGGTTTTTGGAAGGGGCAGGGAGTAGTATGTGGTATAGGATGGGGGTGTGAAATGCAGAGAGGAGGCCACGTGTTGATGGGGCATGACGAGGAATATCGTCTTTTCAAACCCCCCCCCCCCCGGTGGTAAAGCTAGGATGGTGGGGGGGGGGGTGGGACAAATAAACGATGTCGATATGAGGAGCTAGAGAATCTTGTCACTTTAATTGCAAACTTTTTAACCATATACAACCAAAATATTTTGTCCAGATGCACCTCTTTATAATGCCCTTGAAACTTAGGATAAAGGGAAAATAAATACATTTATAAAACCAAACTATTTCTACCTACCCTTTAACTATTGTTCTAAGCTAACATTTTTTATTTTTCTCTCAAGGGGTGCATTTTGAATAGAAAACCCATAATTACTTTCTTTAATGAAAAATCAAAAACTACTTAAATCCTATCACTTATTTATCCTAATGATTCAGATTAAACAGTTGAACCAATGTCATTTTCTACCTAACTGCTAATTTACCAAGATTAAACTGTTTGGCAAATATTTATTCTCTAATCTAATTTTCATAAATTCAAACATGTTTAACCATGATTATACTGTATGATTAAACAAATAACTAGTCATTGTGGCATTTTAAACAAGCTACACATAGCCTTCCTTTATCAATCAGGAAGAAAACTATCTATTAGTAGTGGTAGTTAAATTTGCAACACTTTCAATATTATTTTCTTTTTGTTTTTCTTTCTTTGATGGGGTTCTATCTTTTATTCTTTTTTCAATGTTTTTTTGTTTTCCTTTCTTTTTTTCGTTTATACCCTCTTTTCATTTTATTCTATTTTTCTTTTGGGAAATCATTTGCAGATTGAAAATTATTTACAATATGAAATTTCTGAGATAAAATACTCAATCACCTTGAGATCCTATAAATTATAGGACCCTAATAGTGTGTTTGACAGGTCATCTTTGACTTTGACTACTCATCTAACGTTGGAATTCCAATGATAAAAATTATAAATATCCCACATGTAAGAGATGTTATGACATATTTCTTATACGTACAATAATTATGAAAGGCAATAAGGTATTTTTGTGAACGAAAAACATATTTAATTTTATATACCTTTTTTGTGGCCGGGAAGAATGTAAAAAAACATTAGCTGGGGAACTAATCATCTAGGGGTCAATTATGGGAAAAATTATTTCCCTTGCACTTTTCGTGGGTGCACATGTCTGTGAAGAATTTCATATGTCACAACTGATAACATTGCAGGAAGAACGGACATCTTGAAGGAGGGAACAAATACCGTTTGGTGGTAATCTATTTATGAATCATTATATATATTTTCTTTATATTAATCATATTTGTAAAAAAAATTATTGTTATAATATTTTTCTATACAATAGTTTATCGTGATTGTTTGTAATTATTATAAAGTCAAGGTTCCCCCTAGGTATCGTGATATGAGTGCGCCAAGTAGTAGTGCTAGAAATGATGTTCTACAAGTTGAGGAACATAGAGAGAATATTGAAGATCAAGATAATGATCCAATCGAAGAAGACGACAATAATAACACAGTTCAAGATGTGGGAAAAATCAATTGATCCAAGACTTGTTCGGAGATCATGAGAATGATGACGTTATTTGTGATAATGAACTTATGTTGGAGAAGGCATAAACACCACTTTATGAAGGATCAAGAGAAAATATTCTCTCTATGTGACACCCTCCCCCCACATCTACCCAAGTAACTAGCCAACTGGGGTAAACAGGTGACAAGAGGCTACTATGATGGGATTGAACCTCCTATGTGACCTTAAGGAAGTGGAATCGATGGAAAAACAACATACAGACCTTCCACACAAGCATGAGGTCTCTCAGGAACCTTACTAACCTTTTCAGAAACCACCCCTGGGTCCCACTAATTTTTTTAGCCAATTAACCCTTAGACTCTCCCATGATATAAGCATTCTTGCGTTCAGAGGGCTCTAGATGCTCCCATAGCATGACATGCCAATGTCCAGGAACTATTTTAGTGTTGTGCCAGTGTCCCCATAATTTGAGTCACTTTTTCAGGCCCAGAGCCCAAGTCATTGCCCATAATTAAATGATACCTTCAGAACAGAAAGGTAACAAGGTAATGATGATACAAATGCAATTATTTGAACAAGGTCTTGACTACACCCCTGTTATCCATGATAGGAATTTCGTCAAACATATCACAAATATGTAATCTACAGGTGTAAACAATAGATTTAAGCATAGGGGTCTCATACTTATCTAAGAATCACTAAGAACCATTGTTCCCTTATATCATTAGTTGCATTATCATCTATTAGGTCATAGATACATTGTTCATTCATTTAAAAATCAAAACATGAGGAGATCCATACATCATCACTGTCATAATACATGTGTATAACCAACATAATAACAACAGAAATATCAAGGATACATTAGCCATAAAATCCACATATAAACCAATACATTTTTACATAAGATATCAAGAAAACAACCTCTTATTAATGAATGTAAAATCCAACCTGGGATGGGACTACCGCGCTCCACTTGACCATAGAATTATTGAGCCAAATATATCTTCAGTAATTCACCCTTGTTCCATATTCTAAGCATGAACGTGGGACTCAAACCAAAAGAACTAACCAGGGCATCCCAAGGCTAAACCACCTCACCCTCATCAATAGAAACCAGGCTTTACCGTAATCCATCCCAGATCACTAGGCCAACACAATAAACATGTGATAACAGGTTTTACCATGATCTCCATTGGATCACTAAGCCAAAACAAGCATGGATGTCACTGGATTTCTCCACCTACACAGTGAGGAATTTTCTTGTCTCCTAGTCTCTTAGGTTTTACCGCAATCCACAGCCTGATCCAAGGATCACTAGGCCCTAAACCAAGACACCACAACCCACAGTTTGGTTGAAGGGTCACTATTCCATGTGTTCTATCATTAAGAGATGCACCTCACTCAGTTTCAAATCCATCCAGCAATTTAGCTCAACCAAAATATGAGAACCCCATCACACTATGGCTATCTGGAAATGGCAAAGCTAGGCTGAAAACACTATCGCACTTGGAAAAATCCATGCCATAACAACAAAATAACTACACGCAATAGCATGCATGCAAAATCTAACAAGGAAATCACATATGAAAATAGATACCTGCAAAGAATATCGTTGTACCTGCTTGATCCTGCTCTTCCTTGCTTGCTCCTTCCTTCCTCTTTCCTTCTTTGCATTTCTTGCTCTAATGCCAATGTGATCCAAGAAAATTGTAAGCATCCAAGAGTGAGAGAGAGAGAATAATGAGATAGCTCCAAAACTAAACTAAAAAAAGGTTACAAACTGATCCTCATAAGCTTTTTTATCAATTAGGCCTCCATTATCTTCATTTTCCATTATACATGCAACCTATGACCTTTCACGTCCCTTTTCTCCTATTTTCCATTATTTTTGTAAATAAATGTGCCAAAAATTGCATTTTTCCTTATCAAAGCCTTTTCCATTTCCTTTTCTAATTTCCTTAGCCACAATAAACCAAATAAAATCCCACACTAGCATGTCTTTCCCAACATTCAAATTGGAATAAGTGTCCCATCAACGTGGTTATTATTTTTTCCTTTATTAACTTTTATTACATGGAATTTTCACCAGGGCTATTACAGAACCCTTCCCCTTGGGGGAAACCATCCTCAATGTTCAACCACACCTATACCTTAGCAATACCACTAAAAAGAAAACATACTGCCCATGCATCTTAATAACATAGCTCGACGTAGTATTTACAATGATCACCTTGTTAAAACCAAACCAACATGAAAACTATAATGACATGACACCCATTTCACTTATTGGAGATTTTTAACATAGCTCATGGAGGTATTTACATCCACATACATATGTACATATACAAAACATCATACCCAAACATGTACCAAAAAAATATATTAGACATCACACCAAAATTTCTTTGCCTCAACCAACAAACAATGAAGGATACATAGCCCACATCTGATTCACCATCTCCCATGTAGCTTCATTGGGCCTAAAGTGCTTCCACTACACTTTAACCTACTCGATTGCTCGGTTTCAGAGCATGAGCACCTTTTTCTGCAATATACAATGAGGCTCTAGCCGGAATTCTCCATCTGGTTTCACCTGCAATACAAACCAATCAATTACATGATCAACATATTTAACATACTTCTTAAGCAATGACACATGGAAAACATCATGGAATTTCACTTTCGGAGGTAGTGCAAGTTGATAGGATACTGGTATGATCCTCTCAATGATTCTGAAAGGTCCGAAAAATCGTGGTGCTAACTTGGCACATAATCCAATCTGTAAGGAGATCTTCTTTGGTTTGATGCACAAGTACACTTGTTCCCCAACCTGGAACTCCTTAAACAACATGTTCCGATCTACATAGCTCTTCTTCCTATCCTATGTTACTTTCAAATTCTTGTTGATCACCTACATTTCCCGCTCCATGTCTGCCAACATGTTCAGTTCAATCAACACCCTGTTAACTGGATCACTCCAACTGATGGGAGTATTGCAACTCCACCTATACAATGCCTCAAACAAAATCATCTTTAAAGATTCTTGATACCCATTGTTGTAAGTGAACTCTACCAGTGGAAGATACTCTTCCCACTTTCACTACTGATGCATCACATACATCCTTAATGTGTCCTCCAATATCCGGTTGACCCTCTTAGTCTGTCCATCTATCTGTGGATGATAAGTTGTACTGAAGGCAAACTTTGTGCCCAAACCTGCAAACAACTCCTTCTAAAAACTGGAAGTGAAATTTGCATTCCCTTCTGACACAATCATTTTTGGGACACAATGCAATCTAACCACATCTCTGATGAACACCTGCGCCTGTACTAACACTACATGTATCTCTTCATGTACTACTACCTGTACATGTGCCTATACTCTGCTGCAACCTATGCACAATCTCCATATACCTAACATCCTGCTGACCTGCTTGCAAGATCCTATCCTAT
This sequence comes from Pinus tabuliformis, assembly GCA_031772625.1. Classification (NCBI taxonomy): domain Eukaryota; kingdom Viridiplantae; phylum Streptophyta; class Pinopsida; order Pinales; family Pinaceae; genus Pinus; species Pinus tabuliformis. The sequence goes on along the minus strand of CM062804.1, from coordinate 719,528,908 downwards.
AGGTTTGTCCCACAGGAAATCATAGCTTCTATATGATTTAATTTTATCCACCTATTAAGAGCATCTACCGCCCTATTCTCCTTTCCTTTGATGTATCTGATCTCAAAATCAAACTCACTAATTGTGGCTAGCCATCTAGCTTTCCTGGAATTCAGATTCAGATGGTCAAATAAGTATCTCAACCTGCTATGATCACTCATTAGTAAAAACTTCCTGCTAAGAAGATAGTGCCTCCACATATTCAATGCATGTATGATCACTGATAGCTCAAGATCATGCATCAGATATTTATACTCATGCTCGTTCAGTTTCTATGACTCATAGCACACTACCTATCCTTCCTGCATAAGCACTCCACCAACTCCTCTCTTGCAAGTATCTATACATACTACAAATTCTTTGTCCAGATCTGTGGTCTTTAACATTGGTGCCTGTGTTAACAACTACTTAAGAAGCTCAAAACTAGTGTCACGCTCCTCTTTCCATTCAAACTTCTTACCTTTCCTCTGCAATGATGTAATAATATAAGTAATATGTGACAAGTTCTTGATGAACCTCCTGTAATAACTTGCCAATCCCATGAAATATCTCGCCTCATCCACATTCCTAGGAGTTGCTCACTCCATGATGGCTCTTATCTTTTCTGGATCCACTGTTATGCCCTCCATGGAGACAACATGCCCCAAGTAATGTACCTCAGACTGAAAGAAACTTCCCTTGCTGAGCTTAGCATACAACTAATGCTCTCTCAACAACCTCAAAACTGTTGCTAAATTCTCAACATTCTCTTCCTGATTTTTAGAATATACCAATATGTCATCAATGAACACAATGAAAAACTTATCCAAATATGGACACAACACATTATTCATCAAGCACATAAAGGTAGATGGAGAATTAGTCAAACTGAATGGAACTACAACAAACTCATAATGCCCGTACCTGGTCCAGAAGTTTGTCATGTAAATGTCCTCCTCGTTGATGTGTACCTGGTGGTATCTGGATCTCATATCAATCTTTGAGAACACTGTTGCACCCTTGAACTAATCGAACAAGTCATCAATCCTCGATAACGAGTACATGTTCTTGATGGTCACTTTGTTCAATTGCCCGTAGTCAATGCATAATCTAAGAGTACCATCCTTCTTCTTCTCAAACAATATTGGTGCACCCCAAGGTGATACACTTGGCCTAATGTATCCCTTGTCAAGCATCTCCTTCACCTGAAAATTTAACTCTACCAACTCAGGTGTGCTCATCCTGTAAGGTGATTTTGATGTTGGAGTTAACCCTGGCACTAACTCAATAGAAGAGTCTACTTCCTATGAGGTGAAAAATCTGAAATCTCTGCAGGAAACACATCCTGAAACTGTTGTATTACTGGGTACCTGCTCAAAACATCTGCACCCTCAACTTCCTTACCTTTGTCGCTAGAAATATGCACTACAAATAGCACACACCCTTTCATGTGACTATGTTTGGATTGCATAGCTATCATTATCCTAACTGATATGGCTTTCTTCTTTCCCTATAAAACTCTTGGTTCCCCATTGTCATCCATGCACTCAATGGATTTGTCCTAACAATCCACCTTGGTCCTATGAAAGTACAAACAATCCATGCCCAACAACATATTTTATGATCCCAATAGTAGTACATTCAAATTTTTTGTAGTAGGCATACCATTCAAATCAAATGCACAAGCTCTTACCCAATGGTGAACTCGCTTCTTTGTCCCTGTAGCCAGCTGCACCAACCAAGATTCTTCATGAATTTATTTATTCAAACCACACTTATCCACCAAGTCAAGACTAACATAACTATAATTAGATCCAGGGTCAATTAAAATAGAAATAACTTGAGCTCAAAGCTTACCATCCATCTCAATGGTAGACACCTGATGGCCTTCCTGTCTATTATCCAACATTGCAAAGATACGGGGAACACTCTAACTAACATCCCCAACAATTTGTGCCTCAAGTAAACTATATATATGAGGCCTACTACCTTGATTATGTGGACATTCTTTCTTAAGGTGTTCCTTACCACATGTACAACACTTCAACTGTCCAGTACCATCACCTCTATGTTATTGTTGTGACCCATGTCCTTTCCTAGCTACATTGAACTTATTTTGTGGTGCCACATTTTCTTTCTCTTCTTCATTTGGAGACCTTGTTATTTTCGGATGCCATTTACCCTTACTTTACCCTTATCCTTCCCTTTCCACCCTTGTTGAGATTCATTCTTATGCTTTGACTATTCATAGAAATGTTTTAATTTCCTAATAACTTCCTCAAGTGACCGAGGCTCATCATACTCAATCCAATCTCTAAATGCTCATGGTAAACCACTGACAAATCTTTGAACTTTGGCCTTCTCATATTTAAGATATGATACATACCTTAATAGCTCCAGAAAATTAGTCGTGTACTCTTCATCTATCATTAATACCATCCTTATCTCATAGAATTCTTTGGCCTTATTGTCGTAGTACCTTTCTGACAAGTAATTCTTCCTGAAAATCCTCTTGAACTCATGCCAACCCAAGTCCTATGCCCTAATGTCTCTGACCCGCTTCACATATTCCCACCAGATATCTGCTTTACCTTTCAATCTCAAGATAGAAATTATGGCCTTCATGTTTTCTGTGGACTCTTGCAACTCAAAGAACTTGTTCATCCCAAGTATCTAAGCCTCTGAATATTTTGGTTTCTTAAAGTCTACATCAAAATTAGGTGGATTTGGTGTCTTAAAATCATCTGGAAAGTATCCCCTATGACTCCTATTGTAAGGATGATAACGATGATGATCATGATGCCTATCAAAACTAGAACTAGAATAATACATGTATCCATCACCTCTCCTATATGGAGTATCCAACAACCTTACATCTTTTACTGTGTCATCTCTACTCGACCTGTGACCACCATGAAACCTATTTCCATAAGCCCCATTATTTTTTTCCTCCTGTCCATGGTTGATCCAAGATGGATCCTGTCACTACAATTATGACAAACTTTGAAGTATTGCATTAACCTATACTCGTCTCTCTTGTGCCTGCATGGTTTTGTCATTGTCCACCTTACAACACCTTATTTATTCCTTCATTCTTCTCAATGTGTTTGTTAAATCAAAAGAGTTCCCAACACCAAGTCTCTCATATGATTCATAGGGAGAATATCTGTATTCTACCATCTTTCTAGTCATTTTGATCTCTTTCCTAAAAGGCATACTATTTCATCTAAACCAAATCAAAATAAACCAATGTACCTTAACAAATTTCAGTGAGGATATCTCGTCTACAAGATCATCAAATCAGCATAATACATGTATAACATAATCATAACAACATATATACATATAATACATAAGCATATAACCATGTAACCCTCAGTCTATCTAGAGTCCAGTAATCAATGCATGACCATATCAACTATACATACCATGACCTCATGCATGACAACCACAACCATACCAGTGTACACTTGACAATACACAAGCATAAACAACATGTAACCAATCATACACTCATGATGACACACTTCACAACAACAATAACATCCTCTTCCACATGTCAATACCACTACAACCATGACCGACACCATGCATATGCAATAAGCATATAGACCACAAGGATGATTAACACATATGAAACTGACACGAATGCATGAAAAACACACATTCCCATCTAGTCCAAGGGGTGAACCATGCTATGATACCACTCTGTGACACCCTCTTACCATATCTACCCAACTAACCGGCCAACCAGGGTAAACATGTGACGAGAGGCTACTATGATGGGGTTCAACCTCCTATGTGACCTTAAGGAAGTGGAATCAATGGAAACACAACATACAAACCTTCCACACCAGCATGAGGACTCCTAGGAACCATCCCAACCTTTCCCGCAACCAACCCTAGGTCCCACTGAATTTTTTAACCAATTAACACCCAGGTTAACCTATGATATGGCCATGCCTATGTCCAGAGGGCTCTAGACACTCCCACAGCATGGCATTCTAGCATCTAGGGACTATTTTTCTCTATGCTGTGCCAGCATCTAGGGACTATTTCTCTGAGTGTTGTGCCAACATCTAGGGACTATTTTTGTCAGTGTTGTGCCAGCGTCCCCAAGATTTAAGCCACTTTTTCAGGCCCAGAGCCCAGGTCACTTCCCATAATTAAATGACACCTTCAAAATAGAAAGGTAAAAAGGTAATGATGATGCAAATGTAATTATTTGAACAAGGACTTGACTGGACCCCCACTAGCCATGACAGGAATTTCGTCAAACATATCACAAATATGTAATCTACAGGTGTAAACAAGATATTTAAGCATAGGAGTCTCATACTTATCTACGAATATCTAAGAAGCATTGTTCCCTTATATCATTAGTTGCATTATCATATATTAGGTCATAGATACATTATTCATTCATTTACAAATCAAAACATGAGGAGAGCCATACATCATCATTGTCATAATACATGCTTATAACCATCATAATAACAAAATAAATATCAAGGATACATCAGCCATAAAATCCACATATAAACAAGTACATTTACACATAAGATATCAAGGAAAAAACCTCTTATTAATGAATGTAAAATCCAACCCGGGCTGAGACTACCACATTCCACCCGACCATATAATGGTTGAGCCAAATCTCTCTTTAGACATTCACCCCCATGCCATATTCCAAGCGTGAATGTGGAACTCAAACCAAAAGAACCAACCAGAGCATCCCGAGGCTAAACCACCTCACCTTCATCAATAGAAACCAGACTTTACCTTAATCCATCCCAGATCACTAGGCTAACATAATAAACATGTGATAACATGCTTTAACATTATCTCCACTAGATCACTAGGCCAAAACAAGCATGGATGCCATCGGATTTCTCCACCTACACTATGAGGAATTTTCCCGTCTCCTAGTCTCTCAAGATTTACAACAATCCACTGTCTGATCTAGGGATCACCAGGCCCTAAACCAAGACACCAACCTCTAGGATTTATTGTATATCCCGCCATTCTCTAGCAAGGATTCCTAAGCCTAATCAAGGGCAACCACCTCTAGGATTTACCGTATATCCCACCATTCACCGGCCAAGGATTCCTAGGCCCATTGAGGTAACACAAAATCCATCTTTACTGCAACCCATAGCCTGGTTCAGGGGTCACTAGGCCATGTGTTCTATCATTCAGAGATCCACCTCACCCAACTTTGAATCCATCTGGAAATCCAAATCAATCAAAACATGAGAACCCCATCACACCATGGCTATCCGGAAATGGCGAGGCCAGGCTGAAAACACTGTCACGCCTAGAAAAATCCATGCCATAACAAAAAAAGAACCACATGCAATACCATGCATGCCAAATCTATTAAGGAAATCACACATCCAAATCGATACTTGCGAAGAATAATGTTGTAGCTGCTTAATCCTACCCTTCCTTTATTTCTCCTTCCTTCCTCTTTCCTTCTATAAATTAGGCCTCTATTTTCTTAATTTTCCATTATTTTCCTTCATTTTCCTCCTCACATGCAACATGTGACCTTTCACCTCCATTTTCTCCTAATTTCCATTATTTTCATAAATAAATGTGCCAAAAAATCCATTTTCCTTTCCAAAGCCTTTGCCAATTTCCTTAACCATAATAAACGAAGTGAACACCCACACTAGGATGTCTAGCCCAACATTTAGCATGGAATAAGTGTCCCATCAACCATGGTTGCTATTTTTTCCTTTATTAACTTTTATTACATGGAATTTCCACTAGGGATGTTACACTCTACTACAATATTGTTGGTGAACTTGAAGGTTTCGAAGTGTTTTTCAAACACTTGTATGACACATATCCTAAGGTGTAATGCAATTTGTTTCATCACATGAAAGGTTGATTTTTTTTCCTTTTTTGTTGTGTTAATTAATGTGTAAAATAAGAATTCAATATTTATGATTAATATTCTTTACACTAATTACTTATTTTTTTATGTCGTGCTAGATTATTAGGTGAATTTTTGTTACCATCGTCAAACAAGTTAACTTGCACATACCGAGATTTATATGCCATTATGAAATAAATTTGAATGGAGTATCAAGATATAGATACATATCCTAATGATCATTTTATATATTATGGACAACATGCATCGGAAAAAAATTGCCCAATATGTGACAACAATAGATATCGAACCAGTGAAATAAAAAAAAGGTGCCTCAAAAATTCCTTCATCATATTTCCATAAGAATACTTTTTCAGCGATTGTTCAAGTGTGAAAGCATAGCATAGTTTATGGATTACCGTGCATGGAAGAGAAGTGGAGATGGTTTTTTTTGAATGCCTAGAGATGGTTATGCATTTAGGGAAATTGAGAAAAAATGGTCGTGTTTTAAAGATGAACCTTATAACGTTAGGCTTCCATTGGCAACTCATGATGTTAATCCATTTGGAGAGCTTAGGTCTATTTACTCAGTGTGGCCATGTGATGTAGGAAAGTGTTCCCTCTGCGGACAGAGGCAACCCCTCTAGCCCTAGAGTGGGTCTAGTCGCAAACAAGGACAAATCAACAATAGCTTTCCTTAAACAGTCATAGTTGGAGGCCTACCTCAACCGGTGGTCGATGGAATTTTATTGCGCTACTCCAGCCCAGAGATTCTGGGTTCGATCCCCAGTGGAGTCGCCAATTTTTTATGTAGGAAATTGTTCCCTTTGTGAACAGAGGCAACCCCTCTAGCCCTAGAGTGGGTCTAGTCACAAACGAGGACAGATCAACAATATCTTTCCTTAAACAGTCATAGTTGGAGTGTTAGAAAATTATATATTACGGAGCAATGGAACACATAAAATATTGCAGAAATATAAACACAGAAAATGCACAAAACAAGAGAGAGACAGATATACGTGGTTCACCCAGTTTGGGCTACGTCCACCCCGAACAGCCAGTCCTTCCTTTCTATTATCCAGCAAAATGAAGAGACACAACCTACAGCAAATCCGTTGTAATATTCTCTGTTTTCTCTTATAGTCTCACTTCTCTGTTTCTCACTCACAGAACACCACATGGAGGGGTGTACAAGACTTCCTGGGGTATACATCCGGCTGAAACAAAGACCTTTGAACAATCATGCTCCATACACAACAATCTCCCACTTGTAGAATGATTGTAGCAACTCCACCGCTGCTTCATTTGCTGGACAATGACTCCTCTTTGGACCTGGTTGTTTCTCATCTTCATCGTCATCCTTGAAGACCAATTGAAACTGAGCATGTTCTCAGTTTCTCCCTGGTTACAAATTTTGTTAGCATATCTGTAGGATTCTGGCTAGTGTGTATCTTTTCCAGCTTCAACTCTCCATCTTCCAACACTGATCGTATGAAATTATACTTGAGCTGTATGTGTTTAGTCCTGGAATGAAATGCTGAGTTCTTTGCAAGATGAATGGCACTTTGGCTATCACTGTATAACGTGCCCATATCATGCTTCTTACCCAACTCACCCATAAACCTTTGTAACCAAATCATTTCTTTACTAGCCTCTGTAGCAGCAACATACTCTGCTTCTGTTGTTGAAAGTGCAACAACACTTTGGATTTTTGAAACCCAACTGACAATTGTTCCTCCAACAGTAAATACATATCCTGTAGTGCTCCTCCTGTTATCTCTATCACCTGCCATATCTGCATCAACATATCCCTGTAGAGAAATGTTTGCACCACCAAAGCATAATGCTTGATTTGTGGTACCTTTCAAATATCTGAGAATCCATTTCACTGCCATCCAATGTTCCTTTCCTGGATTGTTCATGTACCTGCTTACAACTCCCACTGCATGTGCAATATCAAGCCTTGTGCAGAACATTACATACATTAAGCTTCCAACCGCTGATGCATATGGAACTTTAGACATATAATCCATGTCTTCATGGGTCTTTGGGCACGTTTCCTTTCTAAGTTTGAAATGGCTAGCAAAAGGTGTACTAACTGGTTTTGCATTGTGCATGTTAAATCTTTTCAACACCTTTTGTATGTACTCATTCTGAGACAATGTTAATTTACGATTTTTCCTGTCTCTAGTTATTCTCATACCAAGGATTTGTTTTGCAGCTCCCAAATCCTTCATTGCAAATGAATTTGCCAATTTTCTTTTGAGCACATTTATTTCCTGCATGTTAGATCCTGCAACAAGCATGTCATCTACATACAATAACAATATAATATAGCTGCCATCATTTTGCTTTTTCAAATAAACACAATGATCAAAGTGACATCTAGTATAACCTTGTTCAGACATAAACTTGTCAAATTTTAGATACCACTGCCTTGGAGCCTGTTTTAAGCCATACAAGCTCTTCTTCAACCCGCACACTAGTTTCTCCTTCCCTTTCACCTCATATCCTTGTGGCTACTACATATATATCTCTTCCTCCAAATCCCCATGGAGAAAGGTTGTCTTTACATCTAACTGCTCAAGATACAAATCTTCAGCTGCTACAAGACTTAAAATAGTTCTGATTGAAGTCATTTTAACAACAGGAGAAAATATTTCATCAAAATCAATACCTTTCTTCTGTGCAAACCCCTTCACCACAAGTCTAGCTTTATATCTCTATTTTCCTCCATCTTCTTCCTTCAGCCTATAAACCCATTTATTCTGCAATGCTGTTTTACCTGCAGGAAACCTGACTAAGTCCCAAGTCTGGTTATGTGCTAAGGAGTCCATCTCTTCTTTCATGGCTTGCTCCCACTTCTTCCTGGTTTCTACCTGCACTGCTTCTTCATAACATTCGGGTTCACCAGAATCAGTCAACAATAAATAATATAATCAAGGAGAGTAACGTTCAGGGGGTCTACTTATCCTGGTAGATCTTCTAACACCACTTTCGGGTGTTTGGGGTGCCTGTTGCTATTGTGGTGGTTGCTGTTGTTGTGGTTGTTGATTATTATTATTTCCAGGCACCTTTACTTTTTCAGTGATTTCGTCAAGAACTGCGTATTCCTTGTTTTCTTTTTCTTGCTTCTTTTCCTGCAACTGATTCTTACACAAGACCTTTTCATTGAATATTACATCTCTGCTCCTAATGATTTTGTGATTTTCATAATCATATAAGCGATAACCAAAATCATTAACACCATATCCAATAAAGGTACATTTCTTTGACTTTGCCTCAAGCTTTGTTCTATTTTCTTTATCAATATGGACAAAGGCCTCACAACCAAAAGGCTTTAAAAAGGAGTAGTTTACCTTTTTACTTGTCCATGCTTCCTCCGGAACACCACCATCCAAGGAACTTGAAGGCCCTCTGTTTATTAGATAAACAACAGTATCTACAGCATCTGCCCAAAACTGTAAAGGCAATCCTGCATGCAATCTCATGCACCTTGCACGCTCCATGATTGTTCTGTTCATCCTTTCTGACACACCATTTTCTTGTGGTGTTCTTGGAACTGTATTCTCTCTACTAATTCCATTCTCTGAACAGTACCTATCAAACTCTTTGCTGCAATATTCACCTCCATTGTCTGATCTAAGACACTTCAATTTCTTTCCTGTCTCAATCTCAACCAAAGCTTTCCATTTCTTGAAAGTATCAAATACATCAGATTTATTCTTAATACAATAAATCCAAGTTTTTCTAGTTGCATCATCAATAAAAGTAACATAATAACGAGAGCCACCGAGAGATGATACCTGAGCAGGTCCCCATACATCTGTATGCACAAGCTCTAATTTTTCATTCTTCTTTTCTTTCCCAACTCTGAGAAATCTAACTCTCTTCTGTTTTCCATAAATGCAATTCTCACAGAAGTCCAAATCAACATTCTTCAAACCCGGCAACAAATTCCTTGAGTGAAGAATCTTCATCCCCTTTTCACTCATGTGTCCGAGCCTATGATGCCATAATGCTACATCTGCTCCTTTGGAAGTTAAAGCATTAACAGAGTTAGAAATACCATTGCATAAATACAATGTACCAACCTTTTCGCCTTTTGATATTACCAGGGCTCCTTTGGTGACCTTCCAAGCTTTATCTGTGAAATTTGTCACACAACCTTCACCGCCTAACTGCCCTGTTGAAATCAGATTTTTCTTTAGATCTGGAACATGCCTTACCTCCTTTAATAGCCATTGGTTTCCATTCTGCTGTTTTACAAGAACCTTACCCATTCCAACTATTTTACAGGGTTTATCATCACCCAAACGAACTTGTCCAAAATCTCCTTGAACATAGTCATGAAAGTATTTCTTATCAGGTGTGGCATGGAATGAAGCCCCTGAATCTACCACCCAAGAATCAGTAATATTTTCGAAAGAAAGAATCAAAGCATCTTGTAACACCTCACCTGTCACATTTGCTTCATGATTGTTTGCTTGTTGTGCATCTCCTTCTTTTCCCTTCCGAGATTTACAGTCTTTCTTTAGGTGTCTTTTCTTTCCACATTTCCAACACACTATCCCTGATCTGGACTTGGATCTACCTTTCCTTGATTTACTGCGATATCCTGAGCTCTTTCCTCTTTCCATTTTTCTTCCTCTAGACTCTGCACTCAAAGCATTTCCCGATGTCTCATCGGAGCTTTTCCGTCGCATTTCCTCGCTAAGGATAGCACGAACAACATCATCAAACTTTAAAGTACTAGATCCAGAAACGGAGTTACTAATGGCCATTACCAAACCATTCTAACTTTCTGGTAATGAGCACAAGAATAACAGAGCTCTAACTTCATCATCAAATTTTACCCCTACAGAACTTAACTGACTTGTAACTGTATTAAAATCATTTAAATGGTTTGCAACAGATCCACCTTCTGACATATTCATATTAAATAACCATTTCATAAGAAATACCTTGTTTGAGGCCGAGGGTTTTTCATATAGTTTCGACAACGTCTGCATCAAACCCTCTGTCTTGGTTTCCTTTGAAATGTTGAAGGCGACTGATGCAGCAAGGCACAACCGTATTGTTTTGAGTGCCTTTCTATCGAGAAGGTTCCATTCTTCGTCTTTCATGCCCGTTGGCATCTTTGTTTTTCTGCCCAATGGTAGGTATAGATCTTTCTGATACAGATAATCTTCCATCTGCATCTTCCACAGCGAGAAGTTTTGGCCGTTAAATTTCTCGACCCTAAACTTACCATCTTCCGCCATTGCTCCCCCTTGAACCAGGAACCCTTATTTCCTGCGAGTTTATCAGCCAAATAGACCTTCGGCTCTAATACCAGTTGTTAGAAAATTATATATTACGGAGCAATGGAACACATAAAATATTGCAGAAATATAAACACAGAAAACGCACAAAACAAGAGAGACACAGATATACATGGTTCACCTAGTTTGGGCTACGTCCACCCCGAACAGCCAATCCTTCCTTTCTATTATCCAGCAAAATGAAGAGACAACCTACAACAAATCCGCTGTAATATCCTCTGTTTTCTCTCACAGTCTCACCTCTCTGTTTCTCGCTCATAGAATACACATCTATTTTTTACAGCCTCAAATACAATACCCTCATACAAAGAGAGGGGTTGCCTTCTAGGGCAAAAAAAACCCTAAACTAAACATAAGTTCTATCGTCATATCATCCGCCTAATGAACGGCCCAGATTGACTAGAAATTACTATACTTTTACAAGGCAATTTTACATTTGTTTTTAGCTTTGGGGGCGCTGCCCCGGAACCCCCGCGAGGGGGGACAAGTGCCCCCTGCACCCCCCCGCGTGGAGGGGTGTACAAGACTTCCTGGGGTATACATCCGGCTGAAACAAAGACCTTTGAACAATCATGCTCCATACACAACATGGAGGCCTACCTCAACTGGTGGTTGATGGAGTTCCGTTGCGCTGCTCTAGCTTCCGCTTCCTTCTCCTAATGACTAATCAACCTGAAACAATGCAAAGGAAATACAACAAAGCACATAACCAGAACAACAATGATCTATTTACTCACAAAGTCAAGAAGTCATGAGCTATCAAGTACATTACATGCAAGACATAGGAAAACATCATTGATTGCATTAATAATGAAATAAGAGTAAGCTTACAACCAAAGTCTTGATGTCACAAGCCTTCTCAGAGGGATCCAACCAACATGTTCCTCAAGCATTAACTCTTTGAAGATGGATCTCCCAACATACAAGTCTCTCTCACTCACAAGTTTTACACAAGATTACGGGCACTTCACAACCTTCCTCAAGCTATCAACAATACCACACTTGTCACACTCACACCAACTATCTAGACAACTCACAAACACTAACAGCACTGCTCCACTAGCCAACTATCAACAACCATTCCAAAAACTAGCAGCACATAGCAATGGTGAGAGTTTAAATAAGAGAAGGAGTCTCCATGAAAGGTGGAAGAGTGAGCTTATCTCCAAGGAATGTAGCACAAATGACGGAACAGCCATGCCAGAGAAAGAAGGGCAATACAAACTATGCCAACAACCAAGTCTGGAGTCATTTGGAAGGCCGATTATTGGAACAAATTCGCCCAATCTGGATCATCGCGGGTACATAATTGATCTTCTACACTGACATCGCTAATGAATAACGTAGCTAGTCAGGTCATCGCTGAAGATTACAGGTGACCTCGCGCTGACACATAAAATTGGACCATTGCGGGAATCAGGTGTACTTCCATGATGGCAACGCTTCTAGACTATTTAGGAGCGCCCTTCAACGCGTTTATTTAGCCAACAGACGCGATGAGGCAGATAACTTAGGAAAAGTGGGTCATTTGGCAACATCAGAGAGCATTTGTCTAATATGAGCATGTATGACTTGGACACATGACACAGTAGGAAGACTGGGATGAAGACAGTGAAAAATTACTGTGTAAAAAATGCCCCCTAAAGTATGAAGCCCGAGAGAGAGGGAGGGGTGAAATGCTTTACGAAACTGACTGAGCTGGAACACCATCTAGAAAAACCTATATGCAAGTACAACTGATATCTCTGATAATAAGGTACATGTAGTCTAGGCATGGGTGCAGCCATCCAAAAGACATACAGAATAGGTCTGTGGTATGGACATAGCCATCCAGCTAATGAGACCATGATGATGATAAAGGTATGGTTGCAGCCATCCATGAAGACTCAGGTATTTTCGTAGCCATCCATCAATGAGTCATGCAATCATAAACCAATCCACACAACCTGAACATGTCTAATATGAGTTCGGGGTCTTGAACCCATCCGGTCATAGTACAAATTCTAGCATGTGAATAGATGTGCTGAGGTCGAGCATGATAGAAAGTTGCTTGATTACCGGTCAATGATGAAAACCATTAATAAGTGCAAGAGAAACCACCAATAATGCCAATGGTTCTCAAGGTACTGTCTAGCACAATCCACGAAGTGTGAAAAAGGAGCTGAAGTCGAACACTCATGGAAAATCCCAATCGACGACCAATGATGAAAGTCGATCATCAGGTGCGAAGAACTTTCCATTGAGGCATGCAAGCTCTAAGGTACCAAAGGGGATCTCTAGATCAATCTCCTGGATAATGAGCTAATGTCGACAGGAGATGACCCGTCGCAGGAGGGCCATAATGTTTCCCCCATCAACGACACGAGATGAGGAACAAGTGGTAGATGGTGAGACAGAGAATCAGAGGAGAAGGCAAGCGTGTAAACTGCAGAAGGATTATACTCTTGAACATGTTAGCGACACGACTCCAGAGGGTGGCAGCATTCAGATACCAAGGGATCAGAGGCTCGATGGAGACGACATGAATCAGATGGAATGAGGCTAAATGACAACCCAAACCCGCGGAAGGCCAAATGACGATGTATGGATGTCCCAACCCGACAAAAAGAAAAAGTGTCGATGTTCAAGAGTGACTAGCTGCCATAGACAATCAATGATAAACCTATTGTTGAGTCCAACCTAGTAATAATTTAACGAGCCCTAGGAAGGAGAAGCTCGAGTCTCGTCATGGTGATGAGTCCAATGCCGTCAGGGTTTAACGAGTCTGACATAGGTGAAACTCAGAGTCTTTTTCATGTTTAGAGAGTTTGAAAAAGACACGGAAAAGAAAACTCCAGGGGGGTATTTTTCATAAGTTTGTGTCTCTCGAGCACGAAAAAGTATAAAACGATACTCAAACAAACTGCCCGACCATTACGATCGAGGAGTACTTTTCATAACTAGTGACTTCGACCCGAAAAAGTAGAAAAGTGGTTAGAATCACATCATTTCGTAACCGATAACAAGCTTGAAACAACAAAGGCCCGACAATCTTTTCATTTTTACATGGTCAGAAAAGAGCTTAAAGGCGACCGCCCCTTACTTCTTTTAACGAGTCAAGAGGAACAACTCGGCTATCTTTTCATTTTTCAAGTTGAAAAAGAGCTTAAAGACGACTTTTTTGGATTAAGTGCTCACGAAGCTATCATAATCTCACTACCTGTAGCTCTGCACAAAGCACATCAAACGTGAACCCATTCGATATAAAATGAACAATATACATAGAAACATAGTTAAAAACCATATTTTGACTAACCATGTGACAAAAAATGAGAAAAAACCCACATTTACAAAATATAATTTTTTAAATTTCCAAAAATTACTATAAAAAGGGGTTAATCCAACCATTTTTACCATAGTTACTGTTCATTTCACTGTGGATCATTTTGGAGCACCAAAGTTGGCAAGCTAAATTCAGCTTTGTTCATCCATCATTCACCCTGAAACTTGTTCCAGGTAATTAGTCCTTGTCCTACGCTTCAATTCCATACCTTTTTCATGCATTTTGAACGTTAAATGTGTTGGTTAAGGCGGGTTTTTGGACCGAGCTCCACAGCTCGGTCATCGGGGCTATAGCCTTCAAGTCCACGATGACCGAAAAAATTGACACATAAGCGCTCCGATCATCGCGGAAAAGTGGTGTACTTCTGCGATGACCGCGAAAAAAACAACTAGCGACCTCGCGTCATCGTGTCTATTTTAAAAATAGACACGATGACGACGCGAACTTATTTTTTATGCAAATTACGCGTTGAATTTTGTAAACAAAGTGCTAATTCGATTTTTTTTGTCATGCAGGTGATAATGGAGTTTGTCTGGCAAGAATGGACGCATGATGATAACGACATAGAAGCTTTCGCCAATGCGGGGTGTCGAAATGCATTACGAGCATGCAGATTGCTCAAATTCTTCCTGACTCCACATCTCCAATCACATCCTGATTTACTGGAGCTACTGATCCGGGCTTGGAATCCCACAGATGGGAAATTCATCATCTGAGGTCGGGGGGCATGGGTATATCATCGTCGTCGTTGATTACTTCACAAAATGGGCTGAGGCATTGCCCACATTATCTGAAGGTAGTCACACAGTGGCGCAATTTTTGT
Organism: Pinus tabuliformis; assembly: GCA_031772625.1. Classification (NCBI taxonomy): domain Eukaryota; kingdom Viridiplantae; phylum Streptophyta; class Pinopsida; order Pinales; family Pinaceae; genus Pinus; species Pinus tabuliformis. The sequence continues at coordinate 719,513,540 of CM062804.1, read as the reverse complement.
TTAACCATGTTATCTCACGGTTCAAAGTCCCTCAGGCTATCGTCACTAATCATGGGAAGCATTTCCATAATCACATGATGACTGAGCTAACAACCTAGCTAGGCTTGCGGCATGATAGCTCGACTCCATACTATCCTCAGGCTAATGGCCAAGTAGAAGTCTTCAACAAGATCCTAGATACGATGCTTTAGCGTACCATTGGCATGCACAAGTCTAACTGGCACTTGATGTTGTTCTCTGCCTTATGGGCCTATCGAAATTCTGTGAAGGATGCCACCCGTTTCACTCCATTTTAATTAGTTTACGGATTGGAGGATACCCTTCCCATCGAGTGCGAGATTCCTTCTTTGAAATTAGCCATCAAATTACTCCCCAACACTACTCCGGTAGAAGAACACCTTCTTTACCTAGAACAGGTGGATGAGACCCGTCGGCTAGCCTCTATAGCTATTGAAGCACAGAAGAAGAGAGACAGTGAAAACTCACTTCGATCATACTGTCCATCCTCATTCTTTTTTTGAAGGAGATTTAGTCCTGCTCTACGATCAAGCGAATGATAAGCTGGGGGCAGGCAAATTCGAGCCCATGTGGCACGGGCCTTATATTGTAAAGCGAGTTTTGAAAAAAGGGGCCTACGAGCTGATTGATTATGAAGGGAATCCTCTGGATAAACCCCAAAATGGGTTTTACTTGAAAAGGTATTATGCGTGAATTTCATGCACTTTGGTTTGTACATACGTGTGTTTTTAGCTGGTGTGTTATGTGTGTGTTTTCATGTTTTGGCTTGGTGTGTAGGCGTGATTGTCGCTTATTGTGTCTTTTGCTTCTTGTGCAGATGTCTGGTGCACCTTACGTTGGTTTCGCTGATGGTGCCTACCGCAGTACCCGCAACTTGTCTTCTGCGGCATGGGTGATCTACGATCCTCATGGTGAGTTGATAGACCTTCAAGGTGTTTGTTTAGGTTGTACCACGAACAATGTCACTGAATATAGTGCTTTTATTGAGTTACTGGCCGAGGTGATTAATCTTGGTATTCGTACATTGGTTGTGAACCTAGACTCTCAGCTTGTCATCCACCAGCTCAATGGGCGATATTCCGTCAGAGACCATCGGATTTTAAGGTTGTATTTACGTGTTAAATTGTTAGAGAGGAATTTTGATTTCATTACATATCCGCATATTCCACGATGATTAAACACGTTAACTAATGCATTGGTTGATCATGAATTAGACATACATTTGCGTAACATGTAATCAAAACAGCATACAAGAAGCATGTAAAACACAATAATAAACCATAGGAATATATATATATATATATATCTCGTGTGGCGCACCGAGGCACTCGAAAAATAAGTGTACATGTCCAAATAGAGTTTGTGCTCTCCATACATCTGAGACACATGTCTCTCAAAAAATCACCAGCAGGAAATAAAAAACCTAGGTGTCTACTACGGTGGGTTATGCTCCCTATAGCATACCACTACCCGTGACACCCGCCTCAACAGGCGGTGCACCCTCGGTTCCACTCCTACTGCGTGAATTTGGAACGCTATGGGGACCTCCTCGATCCCCATGTAATCTGGAATCCCTGCTTCCAGGCCCTCAAGGTTTCGAGCCATTGTCTCCACCATATCATCAGCTGGGGGAGCCAAGGCTAGTTCTGCAATGCCTTGTGCATCCCTCCGCGCCTCTGGAGTCAGCCCAACGGGTCTCACTGGTCCTACATCTGCATACCATAGCATTTTTCATTAGGACATATACATGAAAAGTAAAAAAACATCATAAAAATAATAATGAAAAAATATGATCAAGTGTATTACCACCATCATCCCACTGCTCTCCAGCGGGCAGTTGCATGTCAGGATCTCCGTGGAAGTCCATGCTGGCATACGGACAATCCTCCAAGAAGATTGTCTGGTGCTCCAGCCACTCTCGGAACAATGTCCCCCATGCCACTGGTCATCCACCACCTCCTCGTGGCATGACGTGTGCCTATCGTGTGGCCCTAGTCTCACGTGGTTGGGGAAAATCCAAATCCATGTCCTATAACTGTAGTGCCGACACCTGCTCCAGCATGAGTGGGACTAAGATGGATCCATAACCAAATTGCTTCATCTCTCCTCGACGGCAGTTGGTGAGTTACCTCTTCATGTTCGCCGTCACCGTTTCTACCTAGTTAAACATGGTTGGATTGAGACATTTGAGAACCATCCGGAGATGGGTCTTCGAAGCCTCATGTTGGGCTTGGGAGCCCGCTGCCTGTGTCACCATGAAAATAATAGCACGAAGGACTACGTCATCCACTATTGGGATTGCCACCTTCCCACTCCTCATCTTGCATGCCCATGGGCACACTTGAGCCATCAGCGTCTCTAAGGAATCACCCCCAGGTCGCTGCCCCTCCAGAATGGGCCTCTCACCTCGACAGAACAGCCCGGTAAAAAAATATATGTCTGTAGCATCAAAATCAATATCCCGGCCTCGGATGATGAATTTCCCATCTGTGGGATTCCAGGCCCGGATCAGTAGCTCCAGTAAATCAGGTTGTGATCGGAGATGTGGAGTTAGGAAGAATTTGAGCAATCCGCATGCTCGTAATGCATTTCGGCACCCGCATCGGTAAAAGCTTCTATTTCGTTATCATCATGCATTCGTTCTTGCCAGACAAACACCATTATCACCTGCATGACAAAAAAAATTGAATTAGCACTTCGTTTACCAAATTCAATGCGTAATTTGCATAAAAAATAAGTTTGTGTCGTCATCATGTCTGTTTTTAAAACAGACGCGATGACACGAGGTCGCTAGTTGTTTTTTTTTCGCGGTCATCATGGAAGTACACCACTTTTCCACGATGATCGGAGCGCGTTATGTGTCAATTTTTTTGGTCATCGCGGACCCGAAGGCTATACCCACGATGACCGAGCGGCGGAGCTCGGTCCAAAAACCTGCCTTAACCAACACATTTAACGTTCAAAATGCATGAAAAAGGTATGGAATTGAAGTGCAGGACAAGGACTAATTACCTGGAACAAGTTTCAGGGTGAATGATGGACGAACAAAGCTGAATTTAGCTCGCCAACTTTGGTGCTCCAAAATGCTCCACAGTGAAATGAACAGTAACTATGGTAAAAATGGTTGGATTAACCCCTTTTTATAATAATTTTTGGAAATTTAAAAAATTATATTTTGTAAATGTGGGTTTTTTCTCTTTTTTTGTCACATGGTTAGTCAAAATATGGTTTTTAACTATGTTTCTATGTATATTGTTCATTTTATATCGAATGGGTTCACGTTTGACGTGCTTTGTGTAGAGCTACAGGTAGTGAGACTATGACAGCTTCGTGAGCACTTGATCCGAAAAAGTCGTCTTTAAGCTCTTTTCCGACTTGAAAAATGAAAAAATAGCCGAGTTTTTCCTCTTGACTCGTTAAAAGAAGTAAGGGGCGATTGCCTTTAAGCTCTTTTCTGACCGTGTAAAAATGAAAAGCTCTTTTCCATGTCTTTTTCAAACTCTCTAAACATGAAAAAGACTCTGAGTTTCACCTATGTCGGACTCGTTAAACCCTGACGGCATTAGACTCGTCACCATGACGAGACTCAATCTTCTCCTTCCTAGGGCTCGTTAAATTATTACTAGGTTAGACTCAACAATAGGTTTATCATTGATTGTCTATGGCAGCTAGTCACTCTTGAACATCGACACTTTTGTCGGGTTGGGACATCCATACATTGTCATTTGGCCTTCCGCGGGTTTGGGTTGTCATTTAGCCTCATTCCATCTGATTCATGCCATCTCCATCGAGCCTCTGATCCCCGGTATTTGAATGCTAGCACCCTCCGAAGTCGTGTCGCTGACATGATCAAGAGTATAATCCTTCTGCAGTTTACACCCTTGCCTTCTCCTCTGATTCTCTATCTCACCATCTACCACTTGTTCCTCATCTCGTGTCGTTGATGGGGGAAACATTATGGCCCTCCTGCAACGGGTTGTCTCCTGTCAACGTCAACTCATTATCTAGGAGATTGATCTAGAGATCCCCTTTGGTACCTTTAGAGCTTGCATGCCTCAATGGCAAGTTCTTCGCACCTGACGGTTGAATTTCATCATTGGTTGTCGATTGGGTGATTCCACGAGTGTTCGACTTCATCTCCTTTATCACACTTCGTGGATTGTGCTAGACAGTACCTTGAGAACCATTGGCATTATTGGTGGTGTCTCTCACACTTGTTAATGGTTTCCATCATTGACCAGTAATCAAGTGAATTTCTATCATGCTCGACCTTAGCACATCTATTCGCATGCTAGATTTGTAGTACAACCGGATGGGTTCAAGACCCCAAACACAGATTACACATGTTCAGGTTGCATGGATTGGTTTATGATTACATGACTCATTGATGTATGGCTGCGACCATACCTGAGTTTTCATGGATGGCTGCGTCCATACCACAGACCTATTTCGTATGTCATTTGGATGGTTGCGCCCATGCCTAGACTACATGTACTTCATTATCAGAGATATTAGTTGTACTTGCATACACGTTTTTCCAAATGGTGTTCCAGCTCAGTTAGTTTCGCAAAGCATTTCACCCCTCCCTCTCTCTTGGGCTTCATACTTTATGGGGCATCTGTTACACAGTAATTTGTCACTGTCTTCATCCCAGTCTTCCTATTGTGTCATGTGTCCAAGTCATACATGCTCATATTAGAAAAATGCTCTCTGATGTTTCCAATTGACCCACTTTTCCTAAGTTATCTGCCTCATCGCGCTTGTTGGCTAAATAAACGCGTTGGAGGGCACTCCTAAACAGTCCAGAAGTGCTACCATTGCAAAAGTACACCTGATTCCCATGATGGTCCGATTTTATGTGCCAGCGCGAGGTCGCTTGTAATATTCAGTAATGACCTGACTAGCTACATTATTCAATAGTGATGTTAGTGCAGAAGATTAGTTATGTACCCGCGATGATCTAGATTGGGCGAATTTGTTCCAACAGTCAGCCTTCCAGATGACTCTAGACCTAATTGTTGGCATAGTTTGTATCGCCCTCCTTTCTCTGGCATGGCTATTCTGTCATTTGTGCTACCTTCCTTGGAGATAAGCTCACTCTTCCACCTTTCATGGAGACTCCTTCTCTTATTTAAACTCTCACCATTGCTATGTGCTGCTAGTTTTTGGAATGGTTGCTGATAGTTGGCTAGTGGAGCAGTGCTGTTAGTGTTTGTGAGTTTGCTAGATAGCTGGTGTGAGTGTGACAAGTGTGGGATTGTTGATAGCTTGAGGAAGGTTGTGAAGTGCCCTTAATCTTGTGTAAAACTTGTGAGTGAGAGAGACTTGTATGTTGGGAGATCCATCTTCAAAGAGTGAATGCTTGAGGAACATGTTGGCTAGATCCCTCTAAGAAGGCTTGTGACATCAAGACTTTGGTTGTAAGCTTAGTCTTATTTCATTATTAATGCAATCAATGATGTTTTCCTATGTCTTGCATGTAATGTACTTGATAGCTCATGACTTCTTGTCTTTGTGAGTAAATAGATCATTGTTGTTCTGGTTACGTGCTTTATTGTATTTCCTTTGCATTGTTTCAGGTTGATTAGTCATTAGGAGAAGGAAGCGGATGCTGGAGCAGCGAAATGGAACTCCATCGACCACCGGTTGAGGTAGGCCTCCAACTATGACTGTTTAAGGAAAGATATTGTTGATCTGTCCTCGTTTGTGACTAGACCCACTCTAGGGCTATAGGGGTTGCCTCTGTCCGCAGAGGGAACACTTTCCTACATTTTCCTATGTCTTGCATGTAATGTACTTGATATCTCATGACCTCTTGACTTTTTGAGTAAATAGATTATTGTTGTTCCGATTACCTGCTTTGTTGTGTTTCCTTTGCATTGTTTTAGGTCGATTACTCATCGGGTTGCAATCAGAAACCACTTTCGTAGTACGCAACAAGATATAATGGCGGAAACGTTGGACGACACAAACAGCGGCCAATGCCAACTTCTCGACTTAAGAATATTGAATTTCTGTATCTAGATGATTGTGGCTGAGATAATAAATGACATGCCTAGTGTCATCGTCATCATCTTGAACGAGAACGATGCCAATAGTGGTATCGACAACGGCCAAATACAGAGTTTAGTCACGGTGATAATTCGGAGGACGCAACAACGAAGCTGAAATAAGGAGAACCTTGAGACGTTGGAAGGACTCTTGAGCAGCGACATCCCATTGAAAAGGGGTATCATGCTTCAACAACTGCGTGAAACCTTTGGCCACTTCGGCATAGTTCGGAATGAATCGTCATAAAAAATTCACTTTGCCCTACAAGCTCTGCAATTGCTACAAAGAGGCAGGGGGAGGAAGATTCAGAATAGCCTCGACTTTAAGGGGATCCAAATGGATGCCCTCTCGGGAGATGATAAACCTGAGAAGTCTTCCTAACTCAACACAGAAGACACACTTATGAGGATTAAGCCTGATGCGGTAGTGTCGACAGCGAAGAAAGATTTCGCGAAGGTGAGCGGGATGGTCCTGGCGCTTTACTGAATGAGCTGGTAGATCATCCAGGTACGGTTGCAAAATGTGTCGAATATCATGAAATGCGTAGGACATGGCGCATTGGAAGGTAGCACCAGTGTTTTTCAAACCAAAAGGGAGCTTTTTATAGGCGAAAGTGCCCCACGAACAGATAAAGGCATTCTTGTGCTGATCTGCGGGCACAATATTGATCTGGTTATACCAGAAAAACCGTCCATGAATGAATACATTTCGCTCCCAGCAAGCTGGTCAATGAAGGGTGTGGGGAAGTTATCCTTGGGATATGCCCGGTTAATATCACGATAATCAAAACAGACTTAGATAGTACCCTGTTTTTAGGTCACAGGGACGATATTGGAGACCCAATCTGTGAGTGGGATGGGGTAAATAAAACCAACCTTAAGAAGCTTTTCAACTTCCGCTTTAATAGTTGCAGCCTTTCGAGGGTGCATGGGGTGTAGATGCCGGCGAACAAGATTAGCACCTAGATACATAGGTATCTCATGCACCACAATGTTGGGATCGATGCCGAGAATTTCTTCATAAGACCAAGCAAAGACATCACAAAATTCGCGAAAAATATCAATATAGAGTTGAATTTCCTCTGGAGTACAAGTTACTCCGACATGGATATGCTCGACAATCCTTGGTTTAACAGAGATGTCGATTGGTTGGGTTTGCGTGATGTTCCCCATGTTCCCTTCAGAAGACACTTGATGAACTTGAACGGGTGTCTGAAGGGGTTGGGATGGGAGACAAGGAGCAAACCGCTCGAGACAGGTAAGCATTGTTCGATGGGCAGGGAGAAACGAGGAACGATGGTGATGATCGGACCAAGGGGGTTCCTCGAGAGACATGGTCTCGATAATAGCTTCATCAGAAGGAAATATTTTCTTTAAAGGATCTAAAGAAGCATCATCTCCAAGCCAAGGGGAATGGGCGTACGAGTCGAGAGCTCTTCTCAAAAGGGCAGGTTCAAAAGGTGGAGCTGATGCAGTAACAATTTTGACGTAGTTGAGCTCGGCAAGACTCAACTGCACCTCGTCACCCCATGAGTCTATCTGATCAGCAGGAGGAAGGACCCAAGGATCAGAGCGAACAGAGATCATATTGATAGGAACGACGTTAGGAAGTGGGAGTGGAAAAACACCAATAGGGCAGGATCTTTAAAAAGTCCAGTTCCCACACTCTCACATGGGATAGAGGTATGCTCCACAAAGGGCACGTTGCCTTTAGAAGAGGAGGCGAAGAAAGACAGCTATTCTACTATGACAATCTTCCCTTGATGAGGGAAACAAATGACAGGAAATAGAGATGAAGCAATGGCTCACATGGCGTATGTCCAGCTGCGTCCTAGAAGGAGGTTGTAAGTAAGATTAGCATCAACAACTTCAACTTCCACTTCGACCGTCTTCCCTTCCAAAGTAATGGGAAAACATTGGAGTATATCGTAAGGGCGAGACTCTCTCCCATCAAAGGCTTCCAAGGTCATAGGAGACTGGCTCAGAGTCAGAGAACCAATAGCCTTCCAACAGGAAATAGACATGATACAAGTCGAAGCACCTTCATCAATGACTGTACGATGAATCGTTTTGGAATTGATGATGACCTAAATAAGGAAGGCAATTTGGTGAGGCAGTCTTGGTATATGGCTTTCTAGGTCAAAAGTAATCAAATCCGAGTCGGCCGGGTCGATGCCACCGATGGCTGATAGTAAGGACTTCCTCTGAGAGGGGCAGCTCTGGAGAACTTCTAAGGTGGACATAGCTGATGGAGCTTGGGCTAAGTCCTCAACGATGCTATAGTGCTGAGCAGCATGAGCATTAGGGTTGTAAGAAGATTTTCAGAGTACACCTTTAGGAGGGGGTCAGACGGGCACCTCAGTGCTAGGTCTCTCGATATGGAGCGGACCAGAACTGGGCGGAGGAGCGCTAGAGGGAACCTCAGGCTCTTTCCCGGCAGGCGACAAATACTCTTTTGCCTAAGTACTAATGTGGACGGGAATCATCCCAGCCATAAATACTTGAGAACCAAAGGGAGAAGAGGATTGGGATGGATTAGCCACCATTTGTGTTTACTGCGAGGGAAAAGGCTTTTTCAGCACGACAGGAGTCTCGAGAGCACCTTTCAACAAACGACTAACTTCATACCGCCTTGGGCAGTCTTTGGTATAGTGATCCTCATCACAAATAAGACAAGGATACTTGGGCTTGCGTTTGGCACCTTCCTTGGGTGGAGGTTTAGGGGAATCCTGCTTAGGTTGATCAGGTTTATTATTTCCTTTTCCCTTCTTCTTTCCTTTCGAGGCTTTGTCCGTTGTGGTGGATTGGACGGCGTTAACCTCAGAAGTATTACCAGAATTGGATACCGCTTGAGAAGTATTTTCATTCGGAGCATTCAACTTTTGCTTCCTAGGGTTCGCGGAAGATTTCTTAGAAGGCGGATTAACAAAACCAATGACACCGTCAATGGATGGTGTTGGCAGGGCTTTGGAAGTTTCGGGTCTCGGGGCATCAGGAAAATAATCATATAGCGTACTGGACTGGGAGTAAACCAAGTCAAGGTACTGAGCACGCGCAATAGCCTAATCTTCAGTTACACATGCCCCCATAGCAATGTCCCGCGCTATCGGACCGACGAATGAGGTCGTGAACCAATCAGTGAGAAGCTGATCAGGAATCCAAAACTTAATCAAGCGGCGATGTCATCTCCATTCATGGATATGATCAGAGATATGCGTAGTCGTTGTTTGTTTTAAGGATGTCAGGAGGTGTATGCCCGTTTCATATCTTATCGGCAACTAAAAATGAGTTAAAAATTCCATAGCCAACGAGTTAAAATCCTGAAAAGATCCGCAAGCTAACTCAATATACCATTTAGCAGCAGAGCCAGTGAGGGTCCTTTGAAAAAGGTGAAGCCGGATTGAATCATCAAGCCACAAATTTGATGAACACCATAGATGATAAGTCATGACATGGGCTTGGGGATCTTCTCCAGATTCACCATCAAATTTGGGACAATCATCGGGAATCTTAGTTGGAACGGGGGCCAATACGGATTATGAAGGATAGGATCATTTGTCAGTTTGGACACATCCGGTAATTCCAACATTGCTAAAAAGGGTAATTGAGGGTTAAGGACATCTGAGGCCATGGGTAGGAGGTAGTACTAGTTCCAGCCAGCCGCTGGTTGCCCCCATTGATTTTGTCCGGACGGATTTGGCCCAGGAGGGTTTTGTCCGTAGGGATTTTGTCCATAGGGGTTATAGGATGGCTGACCCTGGATTTGCCCCCCAGCATTCCATTGATTACCAACTTGGCCTGCAGGAGTAGCATATGGTTGCTGGTAATTCTGATAGGGACTCACCTGCAGTTGTTGATAATTTTGGTACGGGGCAAATTGAGTTTGCCCTTGGGATTGCTGGAAACCATAAGGCAGCTGGGCTCCAAATTGAGCTTGGGAGGCAGGCTGCATTTGATAGGTTAGTTGGGATTGAAATCCAACCTGCATTTGAAGACCAGATTGGGTCTGGAGCCCAGACTGGGGCTGAAAACTGGGTTGAGCTTGAGAAGCAACAATCATTTGAGTGCCAGGTTGAGCAGGCCCAGATGGATGTCCTTGAGAGAATTGAGGCTGAGCCATCTAGCCAGAAGGTTTACCTAGTTGAGGTTTAGATTGACTCGTTTTCCCATAAGGTTGAGCTTGCTGGGTGTTGGGTTGTCCTTGTACAACTGAGGGCGTTCCTGATAGACCGGATGGCTGAGTAGACTGGATAGTTGGTTGACCTAATTGGATTTGAGGCTGACCAACTTGTCCAAATGGTTGACCAAACGGGATAGTCGGTTGGCCTTGCTAAACGTAAGGTTGACCAACTTGCCCAGAAGGGTAGCCTTGCTAGACACCAGGTTGGCCTTGTTGCATATAAGGTTGTCTCAGATTACTAGAAGGTTGCACGAAATAGGTAAAAGACGGACCACCAGAGGCCGAAGGTTGTCCCTGGAAGGGTTGTCCTTGTGGGCCTCCAGGTTGCCCTAGATAAGACTGTCCATAATACTGCTACCCATAAGAGGGTTGCGCGTAAGATGGCTGGCCTTAATAAGGTGGTCCTTGAAGATGTGCAGGCGATACTTGGCCACCGCCATAACTAGTGGTGGTCCAAGCAATGGATAATGGGATCATGACCTCAACTGCAGGCTGAGGTGGCAGAGGTCCGTGGTGATAGATATGAGCCCCTCTACAATCATAATAATGAAATCGATTTTGAGGATCTGGATTTTGAAGAGCATGCATATATTGATCATATGCCCCCCTTGCTGGAATGGAACCAAAAGAAGGTGGGGCACCTAGTGTAAGATTGAAAACTCTGGATACTGATGCTGACGGGCCACTATTTGTCGACCCGGAAGAAGGTCCAACAACAGAGGTCACAACAGAGGATGCAGTAATGGAACCAACAACAGGGGTTGAAGAAGCCACACAGACAGTCAGAATAGTTGAGACTGAGGTGACAGACACATTGTGAATTTGAGGAATAAAGGACTCCGAGGTCAGAATGATGGTGTGAGACCACATAGAACTCATAAGGGAGGTCCTAGAACCCATAACATCCCTCAAAGCCTTATAGCATAAAGGCAATGTAACACCAAGACGGGTGATACGAAAAGGTGTAGTTTTCGTTGAGGTGGGAATTTCATCGCTTGTCGCAACGGATTCTTCACTTATGACAGGGGATGTGTCCTCCATATCAGAAGAAGACATTGGGACCGAAACGCTAGGAGGAGTACCGAGAATATCTTCTTTGGAAGGCTCCCAAATGAGGTTCCTGTGAATATCGTAAGTCTCGTCCTCTGGAGCACAAGAGTTAATCGGTTGGATACTCGGAATAACAGGGAGACTATCACTGACAACCGGTACCTCAGGAGCAATAGAAGAAGGAGACCCTTGGTCACTTGGAACGGGAGACGAGATCGGTGATTCTGCCAGGATGATGATTCAAAAAAACCCTAGGGAAACTAACGAGAAAGGACCCTACTCAAGCTAACACAAACAAGATCTAACAGGGTAAATGTGAATCGTGGCCGAATAAATTTTAAGACACAGGAACAGAACTTGACCTTTTCTTCTTTAAAGAGTCGAGAAAAGGACAAAAAGATGACTCTAGTCACCTTCGAATATTTAATTAGCCTGAAGTGACAAGTGCTCAGATGGACCTTTTCTTTTAGGGAGTCTAAAAAGGAACAAAAGTGACTACTCTGGAGAACTAGGCAAAAGTTTTACCAGACAAATCCGTAAAACTACATATACACCTTGGTAGTCATATGGAAACCAAGGACTTTCCGTACGACAGTCAATCTTCCCAAATGTTGTGTTCGGTGCATTACGGCTTGTAAGGCAGCAGACATGGCTTCCTATGGATAAAGGATGATAACCTAGTGGGGTCTCCCAGCATATACCCGACGGTACATGGGAGCACAATTCCGTGCTAGACCACTATTGAGTCACAGAAGGAGGAATCACCCAACCTTGAGTGGAAACAAAAGTGACTAGGTTTAACGACGTCGGAGCACGTCTCTAGCCTAGGCCTCTAAATAGTATGCGTTATGTTCCAATGCGTTGTTAGATTTATTCAGTTCATTTTAGAGTTGATCTTGGATTATGTTTCAGTTTTCAGGCCTTACCGTATGTATATAACGAAACCTAGGATGTAGCTAGAATGAATGAAATATCCTTTTTCTTCGATGAACACCTACCTTCAGGAGGGTAGAGAGATCATTCCCAAACCAAGAAAACCAAGACAAAAAAGGCAGTCACTCAATGCAAGCAGACATCAATTCCTAAGGTGCACGGATACTACTAATGAGAGATTCAAACATTCGCTTTCCAATATGTAAACTTGAAATGCAAATTCACTTTCACTTTTGTATACTAAATTAATGCAATTATTTTGATTTTGATGTCTCTAATTCTAAAAGAAACAAATAAGCAATAAGCAAGTGTGGAAAAACGGTTGATCCAAACAATTGTGATCTATGTCTGGGGAGTGAAGAGAAATCGAATCAATGCCAAAGATTGGTCCAATAACAATCACTAAATAATAAAAAAAAAGCAAGCAAAGGGGAAAGCTCAATCAAACCAACAACAAGTTGCAAATGAATCTTTGAGCAAACAAGCAACCAAGCGAAACTGATCCAGGAGACTTGAAACAATGAAACTAGGTCACAGAAGCACGAAAACAAGATTCATTCAACAAAGCTCACAAGAGAGTGCCTCAACCTATTAACAGTGAAAAAATCAATTCTACAGTAATCAGCGCGGGTAATACATGAGCAACAAGCGCTGATAAAGAACACACCGCAGCAACAGAGCGATGTCAGCGCGGAAGTACACGACTTTTCCACAATGGTCTAATTTACATAACCTTCGCGACTGTTAGGCGTAATTACGCGATGAACAGAATACTACAAAAGGGTGGACACGATGACAGTGCGACTGTTAAATTTAAAGTCGCGATGATGTTCAAAACAGTAACAGGCGAACCAAAAACTCCCAAATCAAAAACAGTCAAATATTCAATCAAATCAGGGGTGTTCCCAGATCAAGCCAGGAAACTCAGAAGACCGGTAACTAATCCCCAAAACTTCAAAAGAGACCAAAACAAAAATCAAGACAAGAGTAAAGAAGAAAAGAACAAAGGCCAAAGCTCCCCAGTGGAGTCGCCAATTTGTGATGCAGGAAAGTGTTCCCTCTATGGACATAGGCAACTCCTATAGCCCTAGAGTGGGTCTAGTCACAAACAAGGACAGATCAACAATAGATTTCCTAAAACAGTCATAGTTGGAGGCCTACCTCAACCGGTGGTCAATGGAGTTCTGTTGTGCTGCTCCAGCTTCTGCTTCATTCTCCTAATGAGTAATCAACCTGAAACAATGCAAAGGAAATACAACAAAGCACGTAACCGGAACAACAATGATCTATTTACTCACAAAGTCAAGAAGTCATGAGCTATCAAGTACATTACATGCAAGACATAGGAAAACATCATTGATTGCATTAATAATGAAATAAGAGTAAGCTTACAACCAAAGTCTTGACGTCACAAGCCTTCTCAGAGGGATCCAGCCAGCATGTTCCTCAAGCATTCACTCTTTGAAGATGGATCTCCCAAAATACAAGTCTCTCTTACTCACAGGTTTTACACAAGATTAAGGGCACTTCACAACCTTCCTCAAGCTATCAACAATCCCACACTTGTCACACTCACACCAGCTATCTAGCAAACTCACAAACACTAACAACACTACTCCACTAGCCAACTATTAGCAACCATTCTGTTATCACTGAAAAGTCTGTTGTAAAAAATTTTTAGCCTAGCTTAAAGACAGGGTGTTTTCGCAGCGCATAAATCCGTTAACAGTTTCGCAGTGCCATCTGTTTTAGTGATTTCATAGCGAAAACACTGACCTTGCATTGGCTGCGCTGCGAAATTGGGAAATGACAGATATTTAAGGTGAATTGATGGAAACACTGCAGGAAACGAGGTTTATCAAACTGTTATATGTGGGCCTGTACTCCATTGAAGGAAGGGGATGATATGGTTCGTTTGCAATATGCATATTCTCATTGTTGTCACTTCATTGTTTCTGGCAAACGCTGGGGCTATAGCTTATGAGATTTCTGATTATATTGTCACTTCATACTGAGGAGATCATGGGACCTGTATTATTCCTTGCAGACTTGCTGTTGTCTGCATATGCTTTGAAGGGGAACATTCCAGTGGTAGTTTTACTTTGCGCTCACAGCTGTTCTGGCAGGTTCTCATGATCACCAACGGAGGTTCATCAAAACTCTGTTTGATACCCAAGTCTCAAAATCGTGGTCCTTTTTGAAACCAATGCTCGATCAGAATCGGTTTATGAGAAGGCTTCTTTTCGTCGACTTATTCCAAGTTGTCGTTGCCTTGTGTCAATTGAAGGTTTTTACGAGTGAAAAAAGGATGAAGCGAAGAAGCATCTATTCTATATACATTTTCAAGATAAAAAGCCCCTTGTCTTTGCAGCTCTTTATGACACATGGCAAGATTCTAAAGGAGGAGTATTCTTTACATTTACTCTTTTGACTACACGTTCCTCTAAGGCGTTGGCGTGGCTTCATGATTGAATGCCTGTTATATTGGGGACAGAGGGCGCAATTGATGACTTGTGGAATGACCTTTCTGGCTTTACATTTGAAATAGTTACTCAGCTATACGAAAGGATTGTTGTGTCCCAGTACCAGCTTTCAAGAGGAGCCATGAAGGACCCCATGTTCATACAACTAATGAAGATGCTGTACATTATTGTGAGACAAGATGTCATTCTTGTGGCTATTTTTGCCGACTTCCGATCGATCACCCTGGTTTGCATAACACAGTGCATGGCAATATGAGAAATGTTAAATTCATTTCAGAATCAGAGGAGATTGATATTGTTGGCAGAAGCCGAGAAGCGATGGCTATGGTCGTGACTGTACTACTTGTGTGTCTTAGTCTTTTTATTCATGTCCTTAATGCAGAACAGTCTCCGCGTATCCTTCTGCCTTCATAAGAAGATGCCAAAGCCGAAAGGAATGGAGCTCGTGAAAAGCTCAGCACGGCATCTAATGCCTCATACATCGCGGCTTCTTATGTCAAATTCGTAGAATCGGGGGTGCCAGGGTTGTTCCTTTAATCTACAACGAACCCACAGAAGTTCTCGAACAGAAGTTTCACTTCAAGGGAAATGCATTTCCCTTTATTTTTGAAGAGGGGTTTTAAAAACGAGAGCGTGCTATACTTAACTTGGTTGATCTGATCTGATCTGGTGGGCAGGGCAGTGGCAATGGCAATGGCGATTCGTGGAGTGATCCCGTCAAATCTCAAGCATTCAGTGTTTGCATGTGTAGCGCTCTTGACAATATGCCATCTATGTCTGGCGGCACCGTCATCGGAATTGGTGCTCCTAAAGGTGGATACAGAACTTAAATATGGTCCATATGAGAATCTTGCTGCATTTTCATTTTCACCCTTTATTGTTCACTTTGAAGATAACCAACCATTTGCAGTTGTCAAGGAGCTAGTGCGAGAAATAGAAATTTCACATTGGGGAAATGTTCAGATAACTGAAAATTATCACCTTTTTCATGGTGGTGCTCGAATCAAAGGTGGCTTTTCAAGGATTGAATACCAAGCAAGACCCAATGCTACAGGTGCATCATCTTTTAAGAGTCTAGTGGCAAGACTGCTACCTCGAGCACATTCGGTTTATTACCGAGATGAAATTGGGAATATTTCTACCTCACATTTGAACGCCGACTTTAGAAAAACAGAACTGGAAATTGAACCTCGATATCCTATGTTTGGAGGCTGGCAAGCCACTTTTACAATAGGCTACGGCTTACCTCTACAAGATTTTCTCTTCCAAGCAGCTGATGGCAGGCGTTATCTTAATATTGCTTTTGCATCTTCATTCAGTGATATGGTCATTGATAAACTTATTGTGAAGGTTGCACTGCCAGAAGGATCTAAAGATCCTTATGCTTCTGTTCCCTTTTCTGCAGACCAACATCGGGAGATAAAGTACTCCTATCTTGACACTATTGGAAGGAATGTTGTGGTACTATCAAAGAAGAATGTGATGCCTAAACATAATGTGTTTCTTCAGGTTTATTATAAATTTAGTACCATTTCAATGCTAGCAGAGCCACTGATGTTGGTCACCGATTTCTTCTGCTTCTTTCTGGCTTGCATATTGTATTCACATTCCGATTTTTCAATTTCAAAGTCATCAGTTTCATACCTTGCTAAACTACCAAGTAAGGAGATTGACAGTCGCATATCTCCTCATGAGCAGAAGCTTATTGTTTTGAAACAAGAGGTAGATGAGTTGTTGCAGGCAGTTGATGAGATATAACTGATGTCCAGTTAGTCTGATAGGTATAAAGTTCACTGAGAGGAAGGTTTTCTTTTTTGTTATAATTGAGAATGAGCAGCTGTGCCGTTCTGAAAGATTTTATTATGAGAGGATGACTTTTCTTCCTAGCTTTTAATGTTGCAGAATTTAAATAGTTCGTATGTGAGGAGTTTAGAGGAAGACTGTGTTTTTTAAATCACACAGCAGTTTCGTAGCGCGCTACGAAACTGCTGTAGGTGGCGTTTTCAAAGCAGACAAACAGTTTGGTGAGATGATCAGGAAATTTGAAAGAGAGACACCTGTCCATCAATACAGCCTACAGCACATCCAAGATGTGGCAGTCCGCTCTATTTTGGTTAATTAAAGGTTAAAAGCATACTCCTTTGGATTCGAATATGTTGAGGCAAACCAAGGACCGACAAGCAGGAACAGTTTCCTACATTTCAGGGTGTTGGAAAACATGTTATATTAAAGGCCAGCAAGCAACTGCAGACACCTGTCACAGCCAAACTAAAAGAAGCCATTTGTCAGAGGATGAGCCTATTCTCTCCTTTTTCTCGTAGGAGCACCATCTTGGTTGTAATAAATGCCATTTCCAGCATGATGTAGAATTAGAGTTTTAATTGTTTTAGGACTCTTTGTAATTACAGCTCAATACTTTATGTATTTAATGAGTTTGTTTAAAAATAGATAAGGGTAGTTAATGATAGGTCATCGAGCTCCCCTCATGCTTGAGGAGGAGACTCGAAGTAGTGAAGTGTGTTTTCCTATATATAGTGAAAGCTCTGATGTAATTGAGGTTGGAGATTTATGAAAAAACAGAGTTTTTATCAGCTTATGTAAAAAGACTTTTTGATAGTAATATAAGGATTACTTTTTCTTCCCAAGATTCATCATGTGTTCAATGCTCAGAATATGTGTGGTTTTGTCATTATCCTTTATATATTTTACAGCTCACTAAATATGCAATCACTCTGAATTCACCTAGTGCTCAGACTTCCTGTGTATATTTATGAGTTGAGGTTCTTTTGAGAGATGTTTTGAGTGTTAAACATTATATGCCTTGGCTTCTATGATTGAGTGGTTTATAGTTTACTGCAGAAGTGTTTGACTCCATGAGCCCAATGGAAGAGATGTTATTTTGTTGTTCCAACCAGCTTGTTTTCATAAAATGTTTGAAGAGTTAGCCATCTTTTCTTGTTAATAATTCCTATCACAAATCTGTGAGAGAGCCCTCTCTGACTAAGGAGGCTAACCTTAGTCTAAAGCCTGGTCTGAAGTAGTTACATAAAGTCTAACTGGTAGCAGCCATCAGTACACGATTTTGTGATAACACATTCCAAAAACTAGCAGCACATAGCAATGGTGAGAGTTTAAATAAGAGAAGGAGTCTCCATGAAAGGTGGAAGAGTGAGCTTATCTCCAAGGAAGGTAGCACAAATGACGGAACAACCATGCCAAAGAAAGGAGGGCGATACAAACTATGCCAACAACTAGGTTTGGAGTCATTTGGAAGGCCGACTGTTGGAACAAATTCACCCAATCTAGATCATCGCAGGTACATAACTGATCTTTTGCACTAACATTGCTATTGAATAACGTAGCTAGTCAGGTCATTGCTGAAGATTACAAGCGACTTCGCGCTGGCACATAAAATCAGACCATCGCGGGAATCAGGTGTACTTCCGCAATGGAAATGCTTCTGGACTATTTAGGAGCACCCTTCAACGCGTTTATTTAGCCAATAGACGCGATGAGGCAGATAAATTAGGAAAAGTGGGTCATTTGGCAACATCAGAGAGCATTTGTCTAATATGAGCATGTATGACTTGGACACATGACACAGTAGGAAAACTGGGATGAAGACAGTGACAAATTACTGTGTAACAGGCCATTTTTTGTTATAAAAAATAACCTTCCTCCTTGGATGTCAATAAATAAGGTGTACATTATGTAGAAAATTATTGTTCCATATATTTGTTTACATTAAATTTTTTATTATTGTAACATTTTCATTTGTCTTGCTTGTTGTATAATATGTTATATTTATTTATTTACTTATATGTACATATAATAGTAGTAATTATGCATAATTCCAAACAATTAGTTAAGTTCCAAGTTAAAAGTATGAATGTATATATTGAGCCTCTTATTGATGAGTTAATGGATTTATGGACCAAGATCACTATGTGTGACATTTGTAAACCAATATCATCTTCATCGAGAAGATGATATGTATGACAATGTTCTTAGTGAAGATGATATTGATATTGATGCAACCCTCTATAAATTGATTCACTGAAAATTGCAAGGAATAGAGAGAATGCAAAACAACAAAGTATACAATCAACTGATAGAAATTTCATATTTGACAAATCTCTGCATGCAAATAACCCATTCTCCTTGTTCAGAGTGAAGCACAATGGGTAAATCTGGGTGATCTTGCTTGATTGTCGAATTCTTTCTATGAGTCTTATTTGAGTCTAAAAACCTTCCCACATTGTTGAAAATGCATGCATCTACTATAGCCATGTCAAATTTTAGTGTGTGCGAACACAACTTGAAAAAAACTGACAAAATCCAGCTTTACTGCAACCCACAATTCGGTTCAGGGGTCACTAGTCCATGTGTTCTATCATTCAAAGATCAACCTCACTCAGCTTTGAATCCATCCAGAAATCCAACTCAACCAAAACATGAGAACCCCATCACACCATGGCTATCCAGAAATGGCAAGGACAGGCTGAAAACACTGTCACACCTAGAAAAATCCATGCCATAACAACAAAATAACCACATGCAATACCATGCATGCCAAATCTAGCAAAGGAAATCACACATGCAAATCGATACCTGTGAAGAATATTGTTGTAGCTACTTGATCCTACTCTTCCTTGATTTCTCCTTCCTTCCTCTTTCCTTCTTTACCTTTCTTGCTCTAATGCTAATGTGCTCCAAGAGAACTCTAAGTGTCCAAGAGTGAGAGAGAGAGAGAGAGAGAGAGAGAGAATAATGAGAGAGCTCCAAAATTGAACTAAAAAAAGGTTACACAGTGATCCTCGTAAGCCTTTCTATCAATTAGGCCTCTATTTTCTTCATTTTCCATTATTTTCCTTCATTTCCCTCCTCGCATGTAACCTATGACCTTTCACCTCCATTTTCTCCTAATTTCCATTATTTTCATAAATAAATGTGCCAAAAACTCCATTTTGCCTTTCCAAAATGATGAGCCCCGAATTGGGTAACTTATTGGGCTCATTTTGCCTAATTGTCCTTGATCAATCCACCATTTTTCATAGATTATGCATGTTTTTTTAGTATGTTTATGTTATTTGAACGAATAAGCGTAGTCACTTTACCAAGGAGGCTAACACGTGGTTATTTCAGGTTTTTTGGAAAAATTTTGGAGTAAAGCCAAGTAATTATGAGCTAGATGACAGCCAAGCATGAGGGAGAAAGGGTGAGGATTCGTAGCGAGGTTGTCTCTTGCATAAAATGGCCCTTCCTTGAAATCTCCACCCTCAACTCGGAGTTCAGCAGGCCACCAAAACGAATCCTAAAGGCAGCCGAGCAGCTTTGTGAAGAGTGACTATTCACTGGCAGTTTGAACAGCCGAATCCCTTGAGTTAAGGAGGGCTGCTAGGACCCTCGTAGTGCATAAATAGGAAGGCCTCAGCCTTCGTAGTTTACTTTTGGAACTATTGGGTTTTGCACCATAGTGCTATCATTATCTCAACTCATTTTCGTAGCTACTGCTGTATAACTTTCTTGTGACATGATTATTTTTGGGTAATGAAAAGCAGCTCTATTTGGCATCAGTCCTGAGTTTTCTTTAGGAGCCTGTAGCTCTTGGGGTTGGGCCCAACCCAAGTGCCAAGGCTTCCTTTATGTATTGTTATTTACTTTTTATGTCTTTGCAAAATAATTTCTGTTAAGTAGATTAAAATCTTGCTAATTACCTAGGTCATTGTTAATGATTAGAAAGGCTTTTTATGTTTAGATTGAGTTGATAAGTTATTAACAGGGAAGATATCCAAAAAAAGGCCATCAAGGACCTCTGATCTCACCTCTCCCTCAGTGGGATCATGAGCTGGAACAAAGGTGACCATGCTTCCAACAAAAACACTATATTTTCTTCGCCATGCAATCATTAGTGTTCGATTTTTATTTGTAGGAGTTGGTTACATGTTCAGATTCTTGACTGCTTCGTTGCATAGTTAGTATACATGGTTTCATTGCAAAGAAACTTCTGTTCATTCTCTTTACTGTTAGCTAGATCAGATTAGGTTAACGTAACAAGGTCTCTGATTTTCCAAGTCTTTGTTGGTTCAGTTGAAGAAACAACTTGCAGAGCACCCGTACCACTTCTCTATCTACCCATACTCCATCATTCCCATCTGCTCCATCCCCTAACGCAGATTCTTGCCTCACGTTTGCCATTTTCTCACATAATCCTAATTTTTGTGCAACATTGCTTCACTCCTCCTTGAACAAATCCAGCCATCTTCATCTCTCCTCAGCTCCATCCACCAAGGCCTGGACCTCCTCACACCCTTATCCTACCTCCATACTCACTTCTCCACCTTTCTCCCTCCATCCACCCTCCAAAATCCCATTTCTGAACATCCTATAGAAAATACAGAACATCCTCTAGAACCCCTACAGACTTCCTATAGAAGCTCATGAACGCGGTTTCTTGATAGCAAAACTTTGTGAAACTCTTTGGAAGGGTGCTAGGGAACCCTTAGGCCCTCTTTGAACCTTCCCAACCGTCTGCAAGCATTTCCTCTTGCCAATACACCTATGCACAGTCAAAACAGTAAAAGCACATGCATGATAATTCTGACAACTTATTCAAAAATACAAAGAGATGTTTTCTTTTCGGATGTTACTATAGAAGTAGCTTAGACACATGCATTTTACCTTCCTAGAAGTCAATGGCATCTCTTTTAGTAGCTTGCATCCTCTTTCTTGCATCAGTAGGGCTAGCTGGTAAAATTAGGGTTTGCTAGGGTTTACGTTTCCTTTAAGCTTTCTAGTTTCTTTCTACAAGTAGATTAGCCTTCTTTGAGTTAGCTTTCGTCCATCAGTTAAAAATCTTCTTCTAAGAGCTCATAGAAGTTGGCTTAAGCTCCTAGTGGACTTGTGCCAGCTGACCAAGTGACAGCCGCAACAAGAGCTAGTACTTGTGCATACAACACTGTCGCTTCCAAGTTTGTTACGAACTACCGGGTTGATAAAAGTAAAGAAGGGAGTCCCAGGAGTTGTAGCATTATTGCTGCAATACTGGATCCCACCATCTTTTTGGCGCCGTTGTCGGGGAAGCATCAGAGTATTTGTGATTGCTGCTTTTCTTCTATTTTTTCTACTCCAACCTTCTGCTAAGTATTTTATTTCAGTTCCATTCTGCAATTTCATTCCTGCAAAAGTAAATTAGACATTTCCTGCTTTCATAGATTAGCCTTTCAATTTCACAATTTCAATTCCGCAAGCGTAGAATAGAATTTCAATTCTGCAAGCGTAGAATAGCATTTCAATTCTGCAAGCGTAGAATAGCATTTCAATTCTGCAAGTGTAGTCTAGCATTTCATTCCTGCAATTTGTTTTCAGCAAAATAGATTAGTCCTTTCCTGCTTTCATTTCAATTCCGCATTTTCATTTCCACAAGATAGATTTTAGTTAGTTGCAATTCCATCTGTTTCAGTTTTGTAGGTACAAGAAGAAAAAAGCAAAAGCAAAAAAAAATCTTTTCATGCCTCGTAGGAACAGAGATAATACCAGAAAATTCCTACCCAACACCCCCACTACTTCACTGAGTCACCCTTCTCTCTTCTTTGGTGGCAGTCACCCAGAAGAACCTATAGGTGAACCTCCTGAGATATACAAAGATCCTATAATAGAAGAAGAGCAAGAAAACATTCCTTTTGAGACCATGGCTGAAAACAGAAACGGTAGAGAAGATGATGAGAGAATAGAAGGTACCTTCCCCATCAGAGAGACCAACGGGGACATGAAAATGAAAAACATAAGTCCCTCAGCCTTACCTCATTTCCATGGATTGACCACTGAAGACCCTGATACCTTTCTGTTTGATTTTTTTGTCATTTGTCGAACTTATGACTATGCAGAAGACGAGCAAAAGTTGAAACTCTTTCCCTCTACCCTCAAGGATGCAACATTACGCTGGTTCATGGGGTTACCTGGAAATAGTATCACCACTTGGGCTCAGATGCAGCAAGCCTTTAACAAGAAATATCGGGAATGCTGTAGGTCAAAGGAAACAAAGGGAGAAATCTTTCGGATGACCATGGTAAATGATGAGTCTCTAGAATACTAAGAGGAAAGGTTTCAACTCAGCTATAAATGGGCCAGGTGCACACTTGACCCTGAATCTCTGAAGTTGGTTCTGCTCCGAGGAGTCCCTGAAGACCTTCTAGATACCCTTCACATGCTAGCTGGAGGAGACATCTACCAACTACCTGATGAAGACATAAATATTGTGTTTAGAAACCATTCTAGGGCAGCCCGGAAAAGACGTAGGGGGAATCCACTTTCAGCTAGTACCACCTTCTCCAAGCATGAGTTTTCTAATCAGATGGAAGACCTCAAAAGTGAGATGAGACAGACCATTGCCATGCAACTTGATACTTTTCGGATCCAACAAAAGAAACAGGAAGCTGAGAGGGCTTTGGCCATTTTTTTGTCCTAGATGTATGAGAAAGCACCCTAAGAATGAGTTTCCATTGCACTTAGTAGAGGTATGTTTCGTTTGTGAGGAAAACCACCCCACAAGCCAATGCCCAACCTTTCCCGGATTTAAAGCCATGTACCAAGGGACTAAGGCAACCACTGAACCTCTCTACTTCCTCAACCAAAGGAGGCTGCATGGGCCCAGACCTTACCAACAGGGGATGCAAGGGACATCCCAAGCTTATTATAGCCCCAACCAATCTGCTCACATACCTTCTTGGGGTCCCCCTGCTCATCCTTCCTGGTCCGCACCTCCTCCATGGTATTATCCATCTCAATACTATACTCAACCCACTGCTCATTCGTTTCACTCACATGTCCAGCCACAACCTCAGTGGAATGAACCTCAACAGGGGTGGAGGCCCCAATACAACTCTCCTCCCACCATTCTGCCTCCACCATCGGCTCAGCCACAACCATTACCTCCTGCTCCTCCAAGGCAACCCCAGATGCCTGCTCAACTGAACCCGAACCCCAACAACCGACAGGCCTAGCAGGTATACACTAGGGAGACAACATGCCCTACCTATGCTGTGGAGATCCAGGAGATCAACCTGCGATCTGGGAAGACCCTTCCAGATCACCAACCTCCTCCCCCAGAGGACGAGGAAGAGAAACAGGAAAGTGAACCCAAAGCCATTCCACACTTTCTTGAGCGACTAACAGTAACCACGCAACCAAACCCAAAGGAGACTGGACTTCTGGGAGAAATTAAACAATTGTGTGTTAAAATACCACTTCTCCAGGCCATAAAAGATGTACCAATATACAACAAATTGATTAAGGAGAAGTGTTTCAGGCACCCAGGCAGGCGAAAGAAAGATGCCTTGACTATCAATGTCATAGGACAATTGTCTGATCTAATGTTGGGGCAAGTAATCTGTCCAAAGTATTTGGACCCTTGGAGTCCTGTAGTTGATGTCCACATCAACGGCACCATAATCCCCCATACCTTGATTGATCTAGGGGCTGCCATTAATGTGATGACCAGGGACACCATGCTTAAACTCAACCTTCAAAGTTCCTTAAGGAAGACCTCGACAGTCCTGCAGTTAGCAGATCGCTCCACCGTGACTCCCGAAGGGATTGTGGAAGATGTCTTGGTCTCTGTTGACTCTTGGGAGTACCCTATAGACTTCTTGGTCCTTCAACCAAAGGCAAAGCTCACAGTATACCCCCTCATTTTGGGAAGGCCTTGGTTAGCCACTGCGGATGCTTACATCAGTTGTCGAGCTGGAAGCATGACCATCAAGAATGGGCTTATATCCAAGCAACTAGTCCTATACCCTCCTACCAAACCTCTGCTAGAACATGACTTACCACTTTGGTTGGAAGAGGGAGATGAGGATGAGGTCTACTATGCACCATTGTGCACAGTAGAAACCACCAGGGGAGACCCTCAAACCGAGGATGACTTGATTGAAAATTTGATTCAAAATCCACCTCCCAGTGCACTGTCCTTAGAAGAGTTGGTGGAGGGTACCCAAGCCAGCACTTTAGTGGACCTCTGTGTGATTGATCCGACCTCTCCCAGAATTAAGAATGTGGAATTTGGCCCCGAAAGAACCTTAAATATCAGCTCCTCCCTATCTCCCTCCCAGGAGAAGGAGCTGTGTAGCTTACTGAACAATCATCTGGATGCTTTCGCATGGAGCTATAAGGAGATGAAAGGAGTCCATCCTTTGGTTTATACCCATCACATTTACATTAAATAAGATTGTAAACCAGTCATGCAGCCTCAGAGGAGAATGAACCCAACCCTTAAAGACATTGTCAAAGAAGAATTGCAAAAATTGTTGGATGCAGGATTCATCTACCCCATCTTCGATAGTGAGTGGGTCTCACCTCTAGTGCATGTGCCCAAGAAGAACAAGAAGTGGAGAATCTGCGTAGATTACCGAGAACTTAACAAAGCCACCAAGAAAGACCATTTCCCTTTGCCTTTCATAGATCAAGTGTTGGATGGACTGGCAGGGAAGAAGTTATTCTCTTTCCTAGATGGGTTCAGCGGGTATAATCAAATCCAAATCAGCCCGGAGAACCAAGATAAGACCACCTTCACTTGTCCATGGGGTACCTTTGCCTACCGATTCCTTCCCTTTGGGCTATGCAATGCTCCTGCCACTTTCCAGAGAGCAGTATTGAGCATATTTTCTGAGTTGGTCCATGATTCGGTAGAAATCTATATGGATGACTTTACTCCTTATGGGTCCAACTTCCAAGAAGCATTGACTAACTTGGGAAAATTTCTAACCAAGTACATTGAGATGAACCTATCCCTCAATCCCAAAAAATGTGAATTCCTGATCACTGAAGGGACCGTGCTAGGTCATACCATTTCTCGGCAAGGATTACAGGTGGATCCTAACAAGATTGCTATCATCCAAAAGGTCCCACCTCCTCAAAAGGTGAGAGATGTTCGAAGTTTCCTAGGATTAGCAGGATATTATAGACGATTCATTAAAGATTTCAGTAAGCTAGCCTCGCCATTGTTTGGCCTCTTAGGGAAAGATGTTGAGTTTAAATGGACTGACGACTGTCAAGGGGCTCTGGATGAGTTGAAAGATAAGCTGGTGTCTGCCCCGATCTTAAGAGGTCCAAACTAGGCCCTACCTTTCCACATCCACACTGATAAATCGAACAAAGCCATAGGGGCAGCCTTAGGACAAGTTGAGGAGAAACTACCATATGCCATATACTTCGTCAGTAAAAACCTGTCCAAGGCAGAAATGAACTATACTGTAACCGAGAAAGAGTTCCTAGCTATAGTCCATTCCCTAAACAAGTTCAGACACTATATCACTGGTTATCGAACATCCATACACATTGATCATGCTGCGATTAGATACTTAATGAATAAGCCTAATGTAAATGCTCATATCATTAGATGGTTACTTTTGTTGCAGCAATTTGATTTGACTATTGTCGACAAGCTAGGTAAAGAAAATGTTGTTGCTAACTTCTTGTCTAGATTGGATTTGCCTGCTGGTGAAGAAGGGACAGTGGATGACCAGATGCCAGATGAACACCTATTTGCTATCTCAGTACTCTCTCCATAGTTTGCTGATATAGCAAATTACTTGGTCTCAGCATAGTTCCCTCCACATCTATCCTCAAAGGAGAAGAGAAAAATTGTAAGGAAGAGCGCCCCATTCACTTGGATCGGGGGAAACCTGTTTAAACATGGCCTAGATTAGATCTTGAGGCATTGTGTTAGGGAGGAGGAAGTCTTTGACATCCTCCTAACCTGTCATGATGGACCTTGTGGAAGCCACTTTGCAGCAAAAAGGGTTGCTTTCAAAATTCTACAGGCAAGCTACTATTGGCCTACTCTTCACCAAGATGTCAAAAGATACATCAGCCAGTGTGACTGATGTCAAAGGATGGGGAAACCGACTCCAAGGGATGAAATGCCTCTCCAACCTCAAGTGACCTTCGAGCCATTTGAGAAGTGGGGCATGGATTTTGTGGGTCTTATCAACCCTCCTTCAAAGCAAAGGTCTTACATCATTGTGTGCACCAACTACCTGACAAAGTGGGCAGAAACAAAGGCAATCAAAGCAGCAACAGAAGAAAAGGTGGCTGAGTTTTTAAGGGAAAATATCTTCTACAAGTTTGGCTACCCAAGAGAGTTAGTCACCGATCAAGGAAGCCAGTTCAGCACTAACCTGATTGAAGACTTGATCGCTCATCACAAGATCAAGCACATGACTTCCACCCCATATCATCCACAAGTAAATGGGCAGGTGGAAGTCACTAATAGAGCATTGGAAGGGATTTGACTAAGGTGGTGAGCAGCAGCAGAAAGGATTGGGCAGATCGCCTGGTTGAGGCCACCTGGGCCTACAACACCACTTGGAAGACTACAACAGGTTTCACACCTTATGAGCTGGTCTACGGGAAGAAAGCTTTGTTGTCCATAGAGTTCGAGTACAACACATTGAAGGTAGCAGCTCAGCTGGACCTAGATCTCAGCAATGATCAATGTGAAAGATTACTGCAGCTGAATGGATTAGATGAAAAATGAATGCAAGCCCTCCTCCACTCAGAAGTAGTTCAACTTAAGAGGAAGATATGGCATGATCGACACCTTAACGAAAAGCAATTCTAGCTGGGAGATTGGGTGCTGCTGTATGACTCAAGATACAAGGATTACAAAGGGAAGCCGAGGACAAGATGGTTAGGACCATATACAGTGGAGAAATGCAATGACAATGGTTCAGTCCTCATCAGGACCATTGATGAAGTGGCCATCCCCATGCTTGTCAACGGGCATCGATTGAAAATCTACAGGAAACCCCTTTCGAGGCAGGAGTTCATTGAAACTTTGGAAAAATCAGTGCTGGTAGTGGAGCAGGGCTCTGCCTCTATTCTGCACACACCTTGATCATAAAAAAAAGGGGGAATAAAAAGATCCCTGGGTGAAAACCTCTCTGAGGCGCCCAGGGCAGGTAGTGGGGGTGAAAACCTCATGGAGGCACCCCTGTTGTCCCTCAGAAAATAAAGAAATGGAATAAAAAAAAGATCCTTGGGTGAAAACCTCTCTGAGGCACCCAGGGTAGATAGTGGGGGTGAAAACCTCATGGAGGCGCCCCTGCTATCTCTCAAGAGAAAAGAAGAAAAAAAGAGAAAAAAAGAAAAAAGAAAAAAAAAAAGAAAAAGAAACAGGTCTAATCTCTGTAAAATTATTGCAGGTTGCAGGGAATACATTGTAGATAAAGAAGGTCGTGCAAAATGAGGACAGGGGTCCATACCAGGCTACAGGACATCCTTACAGACACTCCCTCAATAGCCACTCACGTTTCCCAGGATTTGATCACATTCGGGTCGAGATTCCACCTCCTACAGGAAGTTCTGGGCTTTCTATAGGAAGTTTTGGGGCTTTCTACAAGAAGTTCTGCATTTCTACAAGAAACATCCTGTAGAGCCTTTGGGCAGGACAAATTCGATTTTGGAAGGGGATTTGAAGCTTGGATTCTGTTGATTAGGCCTACAGCCACCCCTCTCTTCCATCCATCACCTGTTTCATCTCTTTCCACCACCATTGCAACCATTTGGTTATGTATTCCTGCACGGTCATACAAAGAGCCCTGTTTTCCTCAGATGTAATTTTTTTTCCAAGTGACAAATCAAGCACATAAAGGCTCGCACACTACCTGTCAAAGCTCCATTAGGACTCTTCATCATCGAATAAAACCCTACTCGTTTAAGCCTACATCCCAGGAGGAGAAGCAACTACAGGATATCCTACAAAAATCTTGTAGCAACTGATCCATATGGAGCACATACTCTGGAGTCAGTAGTAGCTGAAATCAACACAGGGGACATGTAAAAAGCTCCGCTTGGACATGAACACATCCTCGACAGCTAAAACCAGACAGAACCTATGTATGCAGCGTTTACAACCAAAGGATCGGGTCCCAAAGCCGTGCATACAACATCAACCAATGAAACGAGTTCCAGCACCTGTGCACAAAGCAGCAGCGAGCAAAGCCGTTGTTCCAAGTCCCAAAGCCTGCAGAACACGTCCATGGCCACATAGGTAAGTGTCTAACCTTATTCGTCAAATTGCATAGACTATATTCTGAAAACTGCATGTCTGTGAAATGGTTCGGATTGAACGAATTCGGTGGCTAGCCAACTGGCCACCCACAGTCAGTCGAATGGCTTCGTGGGATCTGAAAAAGCTCGGTTACGTTCGAATTCACCAAAGAGACATGCAGCCGACATGTGGGAAGTGTCCAGTCGGGGAGAATCGACGAGATTGGCAGTGGTGGCAGCGGTTAATGGCAGAGGAAAGGTAATGGCTGTTAGAGACACGCAGAGGAATGATGGCCATGACGTTGGCTAACGGATCGGCCTGGCCACCTCACCCCCTCGCCATGAATTGTGCCGTAATTCAAAAATTCTCGGCCAAAGAACTCACGTTAACCGCTGTCATTTACACTTGCAACCATTCTCAGCAATGTACACGTCCTCCTCCTCTGCAGTCTATTAGCCCGAGCTTCTCGGCCTGTTTCAAAATTCTCCCGCATCCCAGGCTCGTTCAGAAGTGCCGTAACATCCTCCAGAAGCTGGCAAAGCATTCTACAGGAAGAAGCTCTATAGAAAACACGACATAGCCTCCCAGAGCAGAGAAACCTGGACTTTCTGCATCGAAATTGGAGTTTCGAAGAGAGGTAGGCTCGAAAACACCCTTCCAATGCATGGTATATGTCGAAAACATGGTGAATTTAGCTGTCTTGAATTGGAGGGTTAGAGACAAGTCTGCCTGTGAGTCAAAATAGCAGTTTACTTGTGGTTTCCTGAAATTTCTTCGTTGGTTTTGCGTCCAAGTTTTTCTCCACGGTTCCTGAAGAAAATTCCTCCTGTCGAAAAGTTAAAGCACTATCAGGGTTAACCTGTGTAAGAAAAATGTGAATTTTACATGGTTATATGTATGCCAGGGGGTGGAAATTGATCTCTACACTCTGTCTGGGGAAACCAAAGTCTTCCTTCTGTACATGGACAGTCGAGTTTTTTTAAAACCAGGGAATTGGTGCAAGGTTAAAACATAAACACCTGAGGGATACTGTCTTCAAGTTTGAAGAAGGAATCCATAAAACAGCAAGACCTTTCTGCTCAGAGCACAAAACAAAGCACTCTCACCATGCCAGGGGGGTTTATCAGGAAGGAACCCTCCGATTCCAGGAAATTGCGTGAACATCCCGAGGTGGTGAACCTCTTCACCCGTGCTAATTGGATGACCTTTTGTGACAGAATTCAAGGTCATGACGATGAGGTAACAGAAGAATTCTTAATGTCCCTGTAGCCTAAATCAAAGACACTAGCCACTGTGAAATTCAGATGGTTGACCCTAAAGCTTACCCTACAACTCATTAGTCGAGTTACTGATCTGCCATTAGGGATACCCTGGAGTAAAGAGGAGAGGGCATTGGGCCAAAAAGCCAAGAAAGAATTCTTCCTACCATAGGAATAGTTTGCAGAAGACAAGAATGGGGTCCAGAGAGCCAGCCTACATCCTTTTTGGAGTGAAGTCAGCTTTCAGGTCATGAAATACATTACCTGTGAGGGGCGGTTCAGTATTGTTTACGACTATCACTTCCAGTTGTTGAGCGAGCTCAGACATGGGATAGATTTACCTCTAGAACAAAAGTTAAGCATCCCCTATTTCCTCCTACAATCATTAATTGAGTGTGGCACAAAATTGAAGGAAGGGACACCGGATCAGCTAGCCCATCATGGGCTTATCAAGCTTCTAGTGGAAGATGCCCTCCATACCTACACTGTCCCTCTCTCCTGGGAGATTTTCCGCAACATGTCCAAGGATGATGATATTCGAATTCTAGCCAAGGAACTCACTTCATCCAGCAGTGAAGAAAGGGAACACATTGAGGAAGAAGAGAAAGCCAGTGGAAAAGAAACACAGGATAGACCACCACAGGGAGAACAAGAAGAGAAATGAGGAAAAGGCCAAGTTGCAAAGCCTAAAACTATGAGAGGAACAATGGCACAAACACCCAGGGAGAAGAGATCGCAGAGCAGGGTAGAGAAGACTGAAAAAGTCCAAACAAGTAAGGACACAACCAAGGCAACCACACCAAAATTAAAAGGGAAGACACCCCCAGCCAAGAAGACCGAAACAGTGAAGACAGTTTCTACAGGAAGCTAGAAAACAGTTTCTACAGGAAGCTAGAAAATAGTCGACACAGGACTTTCTACAGGAAGCATGGAGACAACGCAACAAAAGGAAAAATCGCCTAAGATTTTAGCCAGGGAGGCAGCAGCTGTGTTGGCTACCCTAAGCACATCTCCAAAACAGAAAGGGAAGTGAAAGAGGGAGCCTTCCATGTATTTTAAGGCAAGAAGGAGCATGCGGATAAAAACTAGCAGACCCCAGCCATCGTCAAAAGATCCAATCACAATTTTAGACACCCTGGCTACACAAAAGGAGAGGTCTCCCTCAAAGGCATCCATCACCTATGAATAAGGAAGCCCGAAGACATCCACCTGGAGAGAAAGAATGAAAATGTTGGACACAAAGGCCTCTCTACAGGATGTTGATACTGTTCTATAGGAAACACTGGCTAGGCTAAAGGAGACCGAAGAAATGGAAGGAGATGCATCTAAATCACCACAGGAGGAAGAAAAGGTGGAGAACGTTGTGGAACCTAGCCCCCAGCCCAGCTTGGGCTCCTACTATAACTTCATAGAGGCCGAAAAGATCATTCCCCAAAAATTCACAGTGCCACTTTTCCTTGCACTAGAAGAAGAGAGAGTGAGGACCCACACTTGGATGAAGATCACTAAGTCCAAAGGTGTGGCAGATATAGGTCCCCTGGAGGAACAACTCAAAGAGGCGAGAAAGGAATTGGCTATGGTATAGCATGTCGAGAGCAGCCAGCGGGCCAAGCTACAGGAAGAAAACGAGCTGCTTAAACAATAGCTACAGCTACAGGGACAGAAGAAGGAAGACAAGCCTCACATCCTGGGAGAACAACAGCAACAGAAAGAGCCCACAACAGACAAAGAAACCCCTGATGAGCAGAAGAGAGGAGAAAGGTTGCAGGTTGAAATTGAAACACTAAATAGACAACTACAAGAGAAGGAATTGTAAGCAGGCCAGGAGATACAGTCTCTGAAACAGCAGGTACAAGAAAAGGAGGCCCAACTGGCCTGCATGGCCAGCTGGACGATGGAAGCTCTGCAATGTAGGCAGCCTGCCAACTCATACGCCCTATACCTTAAGGATCAATGGTTACAGTTTCAGATTAACACCTTGGCCCAAAGGGGCATCACTCCATTTCAAAATTATCATCAATTTGTAGCTTTATGTGGCAGTGGTTGATCAGAGGATAGGGCCAAATTATCAAAGTTTTATTTGCACAACTTAGCCCTTCCAAACATGAATGCATGGGATCCCAACACTGTGATAGGAGATGTCCAACTTATGGCCATGGCCTCTTGGATGAATCATGAGGAAAAAAGAGCAGCAGAGGTCCGTAGTATCATAGGCAGAGAACTCAGTGAGCCTCTAATGATCAGAGCAGAGTCGGATGACCCCTCAGCAGTGATAAGCGCCCACCAGCACTTGGCCAACAACCCTCAGGATTTACCATAATACATTGAGCAATAGGCTCAAGCTATTTCCCACTTTGAGGACATGGAGAGACTATTGAGAAATAACTGCCTTCATGCTTGCACAAGGCAGTGGAACACACCGCCTCACAGCTTGAAGATAAGGGAATACCACTCTCCCACCAGGATGAGGGAGGCCTTGGCAAGGGTACCTCTCTACAAACAGTTGATACAAAATCTGCAGGCCAATTGGATCGGCCTGAAGTTCAGTCCTCCCTTGCTTTTGGGATTGCTAGAAGGAGTTAGGGAAGAGGAAGAAAATCGACAGTGGGAGGCAGTGGAAAGGAAAGCAGGATTTCACGACCAGGAAGAAGATATCACTGCAGAGGCCTGGGATGTGAGAGAGGTGATCAAGGCAATCAAGGATGAGGAGCTGGACTAGTTGCTCAGAGGATGAGCAACCCATTTAGCAGGGGAGTGATGATGAGCCCCGAATTGGGTAACTTATTGGGCTCATTTTGCCTAATTGTCCTTGATCAATCCACCATTTTTCATAGATTATGCATGTTTTTTGAATATGTTTATGTTATTTGAACGAATAAGGGTGGTCACTTTACCAAGGAGGCTAATACGTGGTTATTTCAGGTTTTTTGGACAAATTTTGGAGCAAAGCCAAGAAATTATGAGCTAGGTGACAGCCAAGCATGAGGGAGCAAGGGTGAGGATTCGTAGGGAGGTTGTCTCTTGCATTAAATGGCTCTTCCTCGAAATCTCCACCCTCAACTCGGAGTTCAACAGGCCACCAAAACCAATCCTAAAGGCAGCTGAGCAGCTTTGTGAAGAGTGACTGTTTACTGGCAGTTTGAACAGTCGAGTCCCTTGAGTTAAGGAGGGCTGCTAGGACCCACATAGTGAATAAATAGGAAGGCCTCAGCCTTCGTAGTTTACTTTTGGAACTATTGGGTTTTGCACCATAGTGCTATCATTATCTCAGCTCATTTTCGTAGCTACTGTTGTATAACTTTCTTGTGACATGATTATTTTTGGGTAATGAAAAGCAACTCTATTTGGCATCAGTCCTGAGTTTTCTTTAGGAGCCTGTAGCTCTTGGGGTTGGGCCCAACCCAAGTGCCAAGGCTTCCTTTATGTATTGTTATTTGCTTTTTATGTCTTTGCAAAATAATTTCTGTTAAGTAGATTAAAATCTTGCTGATTACCTAGGTCATTGTTAATGATTAGAAAGGATTTTTATGTTCAGATTGAGTTGATAAGTTATTAACAGGGAAGATATCCAGAAAAAGGCCATCAAGGACCTCTGATCTCACCTCTCCCTCAGTGGGATCATGAGCTGGGACAAAGGTGACCTTGCTGCCAACAAAAACATTGTCTTTGCTTCACCATGCAATCATTAGTGTTCAATTTTTATTTGCAGGAGTTGGTTACATGTTCATATTCTTGATTGCTTCGTTGCATAGTTAGTATACATGGTTTCATTGCAAATAAACTTCTATTCATTCTCTTTATTGTTAGCTAGATCGGATTAGCTTAACGTAACTAGGTCTCTTATTTTCCAAGTCTTCGTTGGTTCAGTTGAAGAAACAACTTGCAGAGCACCTGTACCACTTCTCTATCTACCCATACTCCATCAATCCCATCTACTCCATCCCCTAATGCGGATTCTTGCCTCACGTTTGCCATTTGCTCACATAACCCTAATTTTTGTGCAACATTGCTTAACCCCTCCTTGAACAAGTCTAGCCATCTTCATCTCTCCTTAGCTCCATCCACCAAGGCCTGGACCTCCTCACACCCTTATCCTACCTCCATGCTCACTTATCCACCTTTCTCCCTCCATCCACCCTCCAAAATCCCATTTCTGAACATCTTGTAGAAAATACAAAACATCCTCTAGAACCCCTGCAGACTTCTTGTAGAAGCTCACGAATGTGGTTTCTTGATTGCCAAACATTGTGAAACTCTCTGGAAGTGTGATAGGGACCCCTTAGGCCCTCTTTGAACCTTCCAAACTGTCTGCAAGCATTTCCTCTCACCAACCCACCTCTGCACAGTCAAAACAGTCAAGGCACATGCATGATAATTTTGACAACTTATTCAAAAATACAAAAAGATGTTTTGTTTTCAGATGTTACTATAGAAGTAGCTTAGACACATGCATTTTACCTTCCTAGAAGTCAATGGCATCTCTTTCAGTAGCTTGCATCCTCTTTCTTGCATCAGTAGGGCTAGCTGGTAAAATTAGGGTTTGCTAGGGTTTGCATTTCCTTTTAGCTTTCCAGTTTCTTTCTACAAGTAGATTAGCCTTCTTTGAGTTAGCTTTCATCCATCAGTTAAAAAGATTCTTCTAAGAGCTCATAGAAGTTGGCTTAAGCTCCTAGCGGACTTGTGCCAGCTGACCAAGTGACAGCCGCGGCAAGAGCTAGTACTTGCGTATACAACACCGTCGCTTCCAAGTTTGTTACGAACTACCAGGTTGATAAAAGTAAAGAAGGGAGTTCCAGGAGTTTCAGCGTTATTGCTGCAATACTGCAGCCCACCACAAAGCCTTTGCCAATTTCCTTAGCCATAATAAACCAAATGAACACCCACACTAGGATGCCTTGCCCAACATTAAGCTTGGAATAAGTGTCCCATCAACCATGGTTGTTATTTTTGCCTTTATTAACTTTTATTATATGGAATTTTCATTAGGGATGTTACACTCTACTACATTATTGTTGGTGAACTTAAAGGTTTTGAATGGTTTGTCAAACACTTGTATGACATAGATCCTAAGGTGTAATGCTATTTGTTTCATCACATGAAAGGTTGATTTTTTTTTCCTTTTTAGTTGTGTTAATTAATGTGTAAAATAAGAATGAAATATCTATGATTAATATTCTTTACACTAATTACTTATTTTTTATGTCATACTAGATTATTAGTTGAATTTTTGTTACCATCGTCAAATAAGTTAACTCGGACATAACGAGATTTATATGCCATTATGAAAGAAATTTGAATGGAGTATCAAGATATAGATGCATGTCCCAATGATCATATTATATATTATGGACAACATGCATCAGAAAAAAATTGCCCAAAATGTGACAATAGTAGATATCGAACCGATCAAATAAAAAAATGGTGCCTCAAAAGGTCCTTCGACATATTTCCATAAGTGTACTTTTCAGTGATTGTTCAAGAGTGAAATCATAGCACAATTTATGGATTACAACACATGGAAGAGAAGTGGATATGGTTTTTTTCGAATGCCTACATATGGTTATGCATTTAGAGAAATTGATGAAAGATGGTCATGTTTTAAAGATGAACCTTGTAACATTAGGCTTCCATTGGCAGCTGATGATGTTAATCCATTTGGAGAGCTTAGGTCTATTTACTCAATGTGGCCATTTTTTGTTATAAAAAATAGCCTTCCTCCTTGGATGTCAATAAAAAGGGAGTACATTATGTAGAAAATTATTGTTCCATATATTTGTTTACATCAATTTTATTATTATTGTAACATTTCCATTTGTCTTGCTTGTTGTATAATATGTAATATTTATTTATTTACTTATATGTACATATGATAGTCGTAATTATGTGTAATTTCAAAGAATTAGTTAAGTTCCAAGTTAAAAATATGAATTTATATATTGAGTCTCTTATTGACGAGTTAATGGATTTATGGAACAACAGCACTATGTATGACATCTGTAAACCAATATCATCTTCACCGAGAAGATGATATGTATGACAATGTTCTTGGTGAAGATGATATTGATATTGATGCGGCCCTCTAGAAATTGATTCACTGAAACTTGCAAAGAATAGAGATAATGAAAAACAATAAAGTATACAATCAACTCATAGCACTTCCATATCTGACAAATCTTTGCATGTAAATACCTCTTTCTCCTTGTTCACAGTGAAGCACAATGGGGAAATCTGGGTGATCTCACTTCATTGTCGAATTCTTTCAATTAGTCATATTTGAGTCTAAAAACCTCCCACATTGTTGACAATGCATGCATCTACTACATCCATGTCAAATTTTAGTGTGTGCGAGCACAACTTGAAAACTTTTGACAAAATCCATTCTTATCGCAACCCACAATCCGGTTCAGGGGTCACTAGGCCATGTGTTCTATCATTCAGAGATCCACCTCACTCCGCTTTGAATCCATCCGACAATCCAACTCAAACAAAACATGAGAACCCCATCACACAATGGCTATCCAGAAATGGAAACGCTAGACTGAAAACTCTGTCACACCTGGAAAAATCCATGCCATAATAGGAAAAGAACCACATCCAGTACCATGCATGCCAAATATAGCAAGGAAATCACACATGCAAATTGATACCTGCGAAGGATACTATTGTAGCTGCTTGATCCTACTCTTCCTTGAATGTTCCTTCCTTCCTCTTTCCTTCTTTAGCTTTCTTGCTCCAATGCCAATGTGCTCCAAGAAAAAACTAAGTGCCCAAGAGTGAGAGAGAGAGAGAGAGAAAATAATGAGAGAGCTCCAAAACTAAACTAACAAATGGTTACAAACTGATCCTCAGAAGCCTTTCTATCAATTACACCTCTATTTTATTCATTTTCCATTATTTTCCTTCATTTTCCTCCTCACATGCAACCTGTGACCTTTCACTTACCTTTTCTCCTAATTTCCATTATTTTCATAAATAAATGTGCCAAAAAATCCATTTTTCCTTTCCAAAGCCTTTGCTAATTTCCTTAGCCATAATAAACCAAATGAACACCCACACTAGGATTTCTTGCCCAACATTCAACTTGGAAGAAGTTTCCATCAACCGTGGTTGTTATTTTTACCTTTATTAACTTTTATTACATGGAATGTTCACTAGGGCTGCTACACTCTACTACATTATTGTTGGTGAACTTAAATTTTTTGAATGGTTTGTCAAACACTTGTATGACATAGATCCTAAGGTGTAATGCAATTTGTTTCATCACATGAAGGGTTGATTTATTTTCCTTTTTTGTTGTGTTAATTAATGTGTGAAATAAGAATGCAATATTTATGATTAATATTCTTTACACTAATTACTTTTTTTTTTATGTCGTACTAGATTATTAGGTGAATTTTTGTTACCATCGTCAAATAAGTTAACTCACACATACCAAGATTTATATGCCATTATGAAAGAAATTTGAATGGAGTATCAAGATATAGATGGATGTCCTAATGATCATATTATATATTATGGAAAACATGCATCGGAAAAAAATTGCCCAAAATGTGACAACAATAGATATCGAACTGATCAAATAAAAAAAGGTGCCTCAAAAGGTTCTTCGTCATATTTCCATAAGTCTATTTTTTCAGCGATTGTTCAAGTGTGAAATCATAGCATAGTTTATGGACTACCATGCTTGGAAGATAAGTGAAGATGGTTTTTTTCAAATGCCTACAGATGGTTATGCATTTAGGGAAATTGAGGAAAAATGGTCGTGTTTTAAAGATGAACCTTGTAACATTAGGCTTCCGTTGGCAATTGATGATGTTAATCCATTTGGAGAGCTCAGGTCTATTTACTCAATGTGGCCATTTTTTGCTAAAAAATAACCTTCCTCCTTGGATGTCAATGAAGAGGGAGTACATTATGTAGAAAATTATTGTTCCATATATTTGTTTACATTAAATTTTTTATTATTGTAACATTTTCATTTGTCTTGCTTGTTGTATAATATGTTATATTTATTTATTTACTTATATGTACATATGATAATAGTAATTATGTGTAATTTCAAACAATTAGTTAAGTTTCAAGTTAAAATTATGAATGTATATATTAAGCCTCTTACTGATGAGTTAATGGATTTATGGAACAACATCACTATGTATGACATCTGTAAACCAATAGGGAAGAGGAAATTTCAATTCCATGGAATACTTGTATGGACAATTCACGATGCGCCAAGCCTAAAACATTTTTGCAATATTTAAAGTTCCATTGCACTTTAATAGTATATAATTATTTCAATTAGATCATATCATGCATGTTTTTTAAATAATCCCATCATTTATAATTGACATTAATCCACCTCTTGCGGGCCTTCAAACAAAGGGTAAATTTGCATGTCAAGTTTGTGGTCCTAAGATGACATCTGATCGTTCAACAAGTTTAGGAAAGAGGTGTTTGATGAGTATATACACTTCCTCTCTAAGAACCATAGGTATCATGCTACTGAAAAGCATATTTTCAATGCTAGATAAGAGAATGGATTGAAACCATGAAGAATGACACCTCACTTATGGAAGTTGGAATACAACATAAATCGTCATGATCAAAGACATGGGATTCCACGAGGAATTAAAATTTAATCTGCTCAGTTCATGAGGTTTCCCTATTATGAGAACCTAAAAATAGCTCATTTATTTGATACAATTCATATTGGAAAAATGCGACGGAAATTTTATGGAAGATCATAGATGGTACCTGGAGGGATAAAGAAAAAATCCTCAAAATTTGTAATGACATTATGGAAGCCAATCATGCAATGAAAAGTGGGATACGATAAAATAGAAAAGGAGGCCAAACCAACCTTCCATGGTTATCAATAGAGAAGCAAAGCGATGATCTAAAGTATTTCCTTCAAAGAATTAAATTTCCCACAAGATTTTCTTCAAACATAAATAATATCTTAACAAAAAAGGTGAATTTGGTGGCATAAAAACACATGATTGGCATACCTTAATTAAGGTAATTATTTTGGTATATATATTTCTATATTGGTATATATACATATTTATGGTTTTTTTTTGTCTACTTTGGATTAAAAAATTAATGATTCATTTTTATTGTTACAGTATGTTCTATCTCTATCTCTCCCATATGACTTTGACAACAACATCAAACAAGTTATATATGATCTTCTCAAATACATGAGGTAAGAAACGATTTATATTCCCGCGAGTGTTTTTTCAATTAGTTGTTCAACTTAATGACATGTGTTTTACTTGTAATGTAATATATTATGTTTTTTTTAGCATGTTATTTTCTTGCATCATCCTTTGTCATTGAAAGAAATACATAAATATGATATACAACATTAGAAGAGAGAAATTCCTCGGCTAATGTGTGAAATGAAAAATTATATACCTCCGACATTTTTCAATGCACACGAACACTATCTTGTACAAAAATTTGAGGAGATTGACTTGTGTGGAGTTGTACACACAAGGCCAATGTGGATGGTGGAGAGGCAATGGAAATCATTGAAGGATTTGGTTAGACAAACAACACATCCTGAGGGTTCTATGGTGGAGGGATATATGGCATATCAATCCATGGTGTATATTAGTGAATATATTCCTATATTAGCAACAAATATGCATGTGGATCACATTTAAGATGTGAACTTCATCAAAAAAATTGAAGGGGAGCACCTTTTGGGGAATGGTAGAACGACAAAAGTGATATATATATATATATATATATAATATTAATATTGACCATGGTAACTAATATTTATTGGTGAATTATGATTTTCTAATACAATTGCTCAAGAGTGGGATGCACTACATTTATACATTGCAAACAATATTTGATTGGATGAAGCCATGGAGTGAAATATGTGAACAATGTTATGCTACGTTATCATGGGGAGGGGTGTTTGCATTGGTTAGAGAAGTTCATCGTGCTGAAGATACCAATCTTACGCAGATGGAAATCGATTTAGCAATTAATGGTTTGAGAGACAAACAGGAAAGCATGTTGCATTTCACCCTACAATATTATATTAAGTTATTTTTATAAATATATTATTAATGTACTGAATGAAAGTGCGTTTTTTCATATACTATCCAAGTTATAC
Source organism: Pinus tabuliformis (assembly GCA_031772625.1). Lineage (NCBI taxonomy): Eukaryota > Viridiplantae > Streptophyta > Pinopsida > Pinales > Pinaceae > Pinus > Pinus tabuliformis. Next base: position 719,473,388 of record CM062804.1, on the reverse strand, counting down.
AAATATGTTTATTAATTGACAATACATTTTCTATGTGTTTGGCATATTGTAGTTGAAACACCACAACATTATATGGTACAATGGCTGTAAATTTTGCATCAAAAAGTTGGATGGAAAGACGAAAACTTTTGATTGTGGGATAGTTGCAGCCTTCTAAGTTAGTAATGTTTCCTCTAGAAGTGACACATGTCCACAAGTCTCTAAAATTGATACTATGGGTATTTGAATGACATACTTGAGTCTGACTTTGATTCTTTCAAATTGGGTTTTTTCAACATGAAATGGTATAGGCTACAAATGAATGAACATGATCCTGATAGAACTATTATTCAACATGATAATGGGTTTACCATGGTTAATACAAGATCATTTGAGCTAGGATTGGATCATTGTGTTCTTCCAATCCAATGTGAACATGTCTTTTACTCAGAGGTTCCAGGTAGAGTGGGTTCTTCAAATTTTGTTAGATATTATACAAGAGGAAGGCCAGTAGAGTATAATGTAGTGAAAGAAGATGATAATGTTGAAGAGGATAATGATGTAGAGGAGCAATTAGTTGATGATCATGTGTTAGATCATGAAGATGTCAAATAATTTCAAGGAGATGTTTGAGACAATGTTCTTGATGAAGATGATATTGATGATGTACTGTCAGATGAAGAACTTGAAGAAGTTGAACCAAATGTAGGAGATGATGTTCATCATGATGATATGGATGATGATATGATTATTGGAAATGATGACATTGATGATGATGCTGGAAATGTTGATCATTTCAACATCATTTTTGAAGTGGATTACATAAATATTGATATGTGGGATGAAGAAGAAGATTATTGATATCAAAATATTGTAATATATGATGTATGCATTTATTTTAGTTGCATATTTTTTCTCTTTAATTTAACTTAAACATTTGTTTTCATAGTAATTTCTATATATGCTTGATTCTTCTATGTGGCTTTCAAGTAATTTAGAGTAGATAAATTAGGTATTGAGAATATTGAGAATGATGTGTGGGGGGGGGTGTGTGGGGAGGGCAGGGGCCATATGAGCTTCCACCTTCATGTTGTAGGACTTGTTTATTAGAGAATATTATATTATTCTTTAAACCAAGAGAAAATCATTCTTTACACCAATCTCAAGCTTGTTGTCATGACTAGTACATGACATAATTTATTATATCTATCTTATGCTTTCACTTCCAATCTCAAAGTATATGAGTCCCCATGAATGCAAGAAAAATGTATAGGAGCCAATAATATGCACCTATTTCAAACTTATTATTACCAATTTTTGGATTACCCTGGCTAAGGACCAATCCATTGCTTAAAATTCACTGATAATTAGTGGCCAAAATGATGTTGTAATTAATTGACCCCGCACATAATGACTTGTGAATGAGGCCAATGTTGAAATGTTTTCAAGTTGTGCTCACACACACTGAAATTTGACATGGCTATAGTAGATGCATGCATTTTCAATAGTGTGGGAGAGTTTTTAGACTCAAATACGGCTCATAGAAAGAATTCGACAATGAAGCGAGATCACCTAGATTTCCCCATTTTGATTCCCTGTGAACAAGGAGAAAGAGGTATTTGCAAAGATTTGTCAAATATGAAAGTGTTATTAGTTGACTGTATACTTTAATGTTTTTCATTCTCTCTATTATTTGCAAGTTTCAGTGAATCAATTTCTAGAGGGCCACAAAAGTCTCCTAAGCTAGTCGCGTTGTCACGTGTGAATGGGGCCAACATTGAAAATCATCTAGTTTGTGATCATACACACTGAAATTTGACATGTTTATGGTATATGCACACATTGACAATATGGGATGGTTTTGAGACTCAAATATGATTCAAAAAAACATTTCGACAATCAAACGAAAAATTTATAACATAAATGTTAAGGAGATGAAATTATTTATTAATATTTACTAGTTGCAGACCTACCCCAGCTAAGGACCAATCCACCACTTAAATTTACTAATAATTAGTGGCCAAAATCATGCTCTAATTAATTGACCCTACACATAATGACCTATGAAATACACCAATCTCTCTCTCTCTCTCTCTCTCTCTCTCTCTCTCTCTCTCGCTATATCTATATATATATATATATATATATATATATATATATATATATATATATATATATATATATATATATATATATATATATATATATATATATATATATATATATATATATATATTATATATTGTTATACCAATCCACCACTTAAATTTACTAATAATTAGTGGCCAAAATCATGCTCTAATTAATTGACCCTACACATAATGACCTATGAAATACACCAATCTCTCTCTCTCTCTCTCTCTCTCTCGCTCGCTCTCTCTCTCTCTCTCTCTCTCTCTCTCTCTCTATATATATATATATATATATATATATATATATATATATTGTTATATAAAATCTATTTTATTCAAAGTCATAGATGTTGCATCCCCAAGTCACAGCTCCTGCAACCTCAAGCCACAATTTTTGCAACTTTAACGCACAGTTACTACAACTGGATACAAGAAACTGTTTTATGGAACCAAGGTCATGAAATGGACTTTGGTGATGTTCTCAACTCTTTCAATTTAGTGAATTAACCAAGGCAATGAAAATTCAAGAAAATGAATTTTTTGTTTCCTTTCGATGAACTCTATATAAACTAGAAGAGAGAGAGATTATTTTTTTCACAATTTTGAAATAACAATATAACATTCACTTCTAGATGAAGCTAACAAAATACTTTTTCCAAGAATTCTTAGCTCTCCTAACATCAAACCAACTCCAACAATGCAATTCTTGTTACAAATCACAAAAACCCAAAATTAATATGAGGTGCAATTTTTTCAATGCATGTATGATTCAAATGAGAAAAGGAAAGAAAATATCCAAATTCAAATTCGAACTATATCCGTAGATTTGGTAACATTCCATTCAATTTCGAAACTATAGCAGGAGCAGCAGGAAAGACACAAGTTCCACTCGAAGCCCCCTCACTCTGATTCCATTTTATATTAACCACACAGTGGATGACATACAAGACCCTTCACCCTTGGGTCTGACCTCATTGCGACTCAAAATTATACTCAGGATGATAGACTAATGTGCCTTTAGGACCTTACAATCTCACCCATCAATGTCCTCTAGAAATAGAGAATGTTTGGTTCCTTTATAGCAGCAGCTTCAGAGGGGGAATCAGAAGAATCGATTGAATAAAGGTAACACTCTTGGCTTTCCCAATCAAGAAATATATCCATTAAGTCATGGTTCAACATGAATTTCTAAAGAGGGAAACAAAAATATAGAGAGAACTAAAAAGTGGATCTGACGAAATTCCCTTATGCAGGATTCAAATCCTCTTATGTGAATGCGGAGGGATTCCTCATGAAACCAAAAGGTAGGTTTAAGGGTTCAAAATAAGAGGGTCTAGACTCACTCATAAGTTAGTGCAATGATAATTCTACATTCATTGTCTTGAACACATTTGTATCGCCTTCTAAATATGGCATATTTCAATCTTCTTTGAGTTGCAAATAAATATAAGAAAACCATGAAAAGCAAACCACTAACAACACCTAAAATTAATTGTATTTTGTTTAAATACTTGTCTGAGTGATTGATCTATCTATTTTATGGTTAATCTTCTTTGATGGTGCATTAGCCTCCATATTAATTGGTTATTGCAGCCCTCCTAAACAACCATTCCTCTTCTCATAATATGTAGTGTAATAGGGAAATTTCATAACCGACCATAGTTAATTTTTCCCCAGGGTTTGCTATCAAAAAATAATTTACTCTTTTCTTTGTTTAAATTTTCATACCTATCACACATTTAATAATTATTTGTTTCCATTACAAGAAACAAACAATCAATACACCGTCATAGAAAAAATCAAAAGAGGGATCTTTTTCATGATACTAAAGTTCCCTACATTATGGTTTCCCACTTAATTATTTTGTGAAAGTTTCAACAAAAAATCTGAGACTTTTGGTTGATGGCACCATTGTTGTAATTGTGGATCCACGATTTTGATCACCTTTCTTTGCAAAGGATCTAAGGAATATTGAATAAATGCACTGCCCTAAGGGTTACAAATCTATGGTTTTCACATTCTTCACATTGTTTAGGTCTCCCTTCGAGATCCCACTTCAAGCATTTGATACGAAAAATTTCTTGGAAACTAAACTTTTTGGATCATCCTTTTCTTTCCCGACATTTTCTCTAGATTTATCAACATACTTTAATAATATTTTCTAGCAACATCACAAAACCAACATTTAATTTATATTCATCAACATACCACGATATTTTCTAGTGTAATCACATATTTTTTGTGACCATGAAGCCAAAGTTTCAAGCCATCTATTTTCTAGAGTTCAAAACCTTTCTTTAGATAAATTTTTCCTTGGGTTTCTCAACAGTATTATATCTAATTCATGTTTTTCCAATGCACATCTAAAGGTGCACCTTTCTTATGAAGCCTATCAATTTCAAATGTGATGATATCATCTTTGATCCCACCACATTTGGAGATATTCCTTATGTTCCAGAAGTATGTATTTTTACAGTGGATGCTTTCGTTTATTGTGATATGAGGTATATTTGTCAACTGATGGAGTTGGTTAATAATGGTATTTACAAGGATATGAAAACCTACTTTCAAGAGGAAGCCAAGTGCTTCCCCACCTTCTTTATGCATATTTTACTCACAAGTCCACGAGATTTGTCTCAATAATTTTTATAAATTATTTTATGGATGACCCTAAAAAATCAAGATAATGCAAAGGATGCACTATTTTCAAAAGCATCAATAGCTCATACCACCCTTGGTACTTTCAACCAACCAACATGTTTTAATGGATCATATACCTCTATAAAATGCCACGTTGATTTTCTTGTGCAATCAATATTAGTGCAATTTTTCAAATTGATAACTACTTCCAATGACACAATTTAGAGCATTCCAATCATTAGCAATTATACATGAAATTTTTCAACCATTAACTTCTATAGAGAATTATAGAACATATTAAAAAGTGAGACAAGAGACACCAAAATTTTTGGTCAATGACGAGGGAAAATCCCCAAATGGGGAAAACCCATCAATCTTTCTTTAAGAGAGGCAGTTTAATTCAAACATGTACATCAGAATATTCATTAATCAAGGTAGGATACCTTGACAAGATCGTTCAACAAGACATAGACAAAAATAACCAACAAGATGTCCTCTGACAACTGCCAAGACAATTCTCCTCTAGACAACAACTATCCACATTCAGCATGTCACCAATCTATCCATAAAAATGCTCACAACCTGCCACATATTTGACCATATAACCATCTACAAAGGGCCACCTACTAGTCCTAAATAGGGCCAAATTTTGGCCTATTCATCTAGCCTCAAGCTTCACATTATAAACAATGATATGTGCCTCAAACTGCACATTCTTTTCACAGAAGTTGTAGCCTCAGAAAACTTCACATGGTTTCTTTGTTCCAAAGGGACTGTAGCCTCATAAAACTTGCATGTTTCCATAAAAAAAATTTATTGTTCCACGGAACTTCGTATGCCACAAAACTTAGCATTTGTTGAGCTACAAAGATAATTTTAGATGATTTGAAAAATTTTTCTTAGAGGAGAGAAAATAGGCTCTTTTTATAGTTGTTCATTCATGTGAAAAGGTGCATCCTTACTTGGACCCAGCTTGAACTAAAGGAGGGTCAACTTGACTAGAAAAAAATGATGAAAATAATGACCTTAGCTACCATTTTTCAACAATTAGCGTGGGAGATATGGCATTCAAGGGGGGTTATATCTTCACTATATGACCACATTTACCATTAAATGGGGAAGTTATGATATAATGTTTTCTCTGTAAATACTCTTCTTCATAATAAATGGGGATGTTGTGAATAGGTCCAATGTTAGTTTGCATTGAATATCTACAAACCAATGACTTTGTATATCTGCCATAAACAAACCTATATTTGAGTGAGGCATCCACACATCCACTCTCAATTATGTATAATCAACACACTCCTAGTTGTATTCAAGTCAAGTATCTATGAAACCCACTCTTAAATTTAATCAACCTCTCTTAGTTGAAGTGAAACCCATAGAAAAGAACTTGGAGTTAGGGGAAAACATGGTTCTCCTTTGCATCCTAACTAGAATATATCAATATAGGATTGTATTCGATCATATGATCATTTCCAAAATGAGTACTTTTCCATGTTTCCTTGCATTCATGAGAAAAGAGTAACTAGAGGTCAAATTTTCTCCTCTAAAGTCTCTAGCCACTACTTGAACTCATGACCTGATTCTAGTCTTGCTTGCAAAGGCATGAACCTACATGCCTTCCTCTAGGGACTCCAACCCAGTACATGTCTGAAGAAAAATGACAAAAGTAAACTAGTTTGGCTTCATACCCACCTTACACATTTGAAAAAAGAGATCCAATACTAACTACACTATCAATTGAAAACTCAAGGGTTATTATTAGCCTTTGTTTCCAAAATATTTTGTATACATAACTAATCATAAGAAAAGATTGTATAAGCAAGAGATATTTACTCTAAAATAAAATTTTATTTCTAGGGAGCCATATGGCCCACAAAGTTGTGCATGGAAGGACTCTATATGGCCAGCAAATGTGTATGATGGAAATCTAAGAGAAATGGTTCAAGGCCACAATATTTTCTTTTTTTTGCATATATATTCCATATCCATTTTTTCCTTCAGTTGGAAGCCTTTCTTTTCTCTTAGTGACATTTCTTCTTGCTTTATTCACTTCATCTCAATGTTAAACATGGAAACATTGTATGGATTGTAGGTACAACCAAAAAGGTACCTGTCAAATATGTCTTCGTCAAGCGGGGGAAGTTTAGGTAGAGTGGACGAAGGTCAAAGATCTAGTATGTCTAATAGACAAAGATCAACTAGGGGTGAGAACATGAGAAGAAGATTCCATAGATGCATGGAAATTTTTATTGCTGAAGGGGGGTCATGTTCTTATGATTTTGAGAGAATAGATGATGTCGAGGTGCCCTTGAGGTGCAAACATCTAGTGAAAATATGGGTACCCAAGGACCTTCCTTGAGTAAACGTAGATTTTTGTCTCAACAAGAGGATATATCGCATTGATCCATCATCACTACATTGTTTGGGGTTATTTTCCATGGATGGAATAAATGTTCCTTATGGTGGATTAATTGAATTGATGGAGTATGCCAGAACATATTACAATTACAGAGATTGAATGTAGTTGGTCTAATATATGAAAGGTATGCAAAGATACATATTGGCTGCAAATTATATACAAATAAGAGACAAAAATAAAAATAAAGGGGCTTCTATTTATATTGACAGAAGGCCAAAAGCATTGGGGAATATTGTAGTGTTTATAAATAGTACACAACCCGGGATAAAAGATAAGAAACCCACTTGAATCTTTGAGGTACATGAAGGAAACTATGTATTTGTATGCACAATAAGATCAATAATTGAAGGAGAGAGTTGTTGATCAATTACATCTTCAATTGAATAGATACAAACATTGTCATTATGGGGGTGGTATATAACCTCTCATTAATGATTATTATATGATATCTTTATCATTTAGAAATCAAGAACGTGTAATTTCATATATATGATTGCATTTAAAAATGAAAATTTGATCATAAACATGTGTAGTTTACTATTATTCTCATCCTCACATTGACCTTTATCCTTCTACTAACCATGACCCTCTTCTTAGATGGTCTAAGGCTTATCTCTAAGTATAATCTATATTGATGATTTGAGCTCTATCTCTTATGATGATTCAAGCCTTCACCATGATGATTAGCAAAGTTTCTATGTGGTGAATATTTTGAGTTTATTTTGTGATAAATTAGACTGAACCCTAATGAAGTTGAGTGAAGATACTTAGGATGGATGTTGGTAATTGATGAGATTTGAGTGTAATATAGGCAAGAAATTTACTTCTGAAACTCAGTAATTACTTTCAATGATATAGGTGTTTATTTAGAACTTTTTCAATGTATGATTATGTGATTACACATTCAAAATTTCAACCATAAGTACAAGAAGCAATAGAGATCACAATGCACAAGTAAGACACGATGTTTACCATAGGAAATCCCACTAAGGGAAAAATCCCAACAAAGGAACCTTACTCTTTCGAGTAATTGAACCAAAATGCTAAAAGGAACCTACTATTTTGAGTAAATGAGCCAAAACACTGAAGGGCACCTTACTCTTTCAAGTAACGGGGTCAAGCTCTCTTTAGACAGATATTCGAGATAGATATTACTAAACCGTTTTCTCTAATTCTAGTCACAATACCTTGACTCAAAGACAAATCATTTTATAATGCTATATTACGTATGCTTCCTATCAACAAATTTTCCTTAAGTACATGAACTTCATCCAAGACAGAGGCTTTTTCAAAGGCCTATCACAACTTTTAACATACCTTAGCCATTTTTTATTAATATAGTCCTAAGAAAATACTTCAAGGCATACCTCAAACTTGAGAATAAAACTTCTCCCAATGAGTACAAAGCTCTCTCTAGATCCAAAACTACCTCTGGCTTCAAATATTCCTCTAAATCCACACCTCCCTCTAGATACAAAGCTCCCTCTAAATCCATAACTTTCCATAAGCTTTGATTTTATCTTTTTAATTTCTTCCAACCCTAGACAATCTTTAGCATGTACATGGAATCCTCACTAGGAGGTCATGGAAAGACGGTTACAACCAAGCATGGAATACAAAAACGAGAAATTAAATACTAGGGAAATAAATAATATTAATGATTAAATAAGAGAGACGGAATGCTTATATTTTTAACAAGGATAACAAATCCCTCTCAATGTTGAATTCATATTTCACATCAACATCCTCATCGTTGACATCATAATCATGATCTAGAGTTTCTTCTTTTCAGCAGAAACATCTCATCATAAACCTTAGGAACTCTCCTATTCAATCCATTCAAGGTTTTCTAGGGCTTACAAACCATAAATATTCAAAATTAAAAACCATAAGAGTACTTTGCACAAGGGATAGATCAGTCTAGGGATTTGTTTCCAAAAACCCTAGATTTCCTTTCAAGACCCAACTCCTACCAAGACATGTTCCAGAACTTAACTCGATCCAGTGTTTTAGCAATATTTTCCTAAATCCAAGTGACTTTGGACTCCAAAAGAGGAAATCTTCCTCTTCTTGTAAGCTCAAAATATTGTGCACATGATACAATATTTAAATCTTCATGATTCTTCTATATAGAGATTTCGTCTTCTTTGAGCACAATCCAAAACTGATTGTATGCCTTATTGAAAGAGAACCAATAATGACCTACTTAGGGTTCCTTGCATATGATAAATAATGTGATATATTCAAACCATTCACATTTCAAATTTTAAGTTGTTCCAAGTCTATAATATAGACTTTCTCCAATAGAATTATGTTGCAATGCATATTTATAATCATGCCTTATGAGATCGGGGTGGACTCTCTTGGTCAAAATCATGAATGAAACTTGGATTACAAAGCCTCAGAAGTTCATACTAAACCACAATGAGTTTTTGAACTTGAACTAATGGATTGAACTTGTATCATAGGAATGATTTGGACCATCACATAATTTAGGACTACAATTCGATCTTGTGTTTAAGAGAGAGATTCCACCATAATTATTGACCTTCAGAACTTTCTTCAAAAGGTGATCTATATTTTTCTTTCCTTTAATAAAACCTTGTTATGATTGGCTCCTTCCAGAGGGTGATTTTACAATGTCTTTCTTAACCAAAGCTCTTTTTTGTAATTGAGAGGTAGTTGTTATCCTTCTTAAAAAGATAACATCTCCCTCTCAAGTTTTTAATTGTTTCATGTTTTATATCTAAAACATAAGCCATCTATATTATTATTTTCAAACTAATTATTGTATCTTTTTGCATGTAGGTAACATGTTTTATAAAAATGTGACGACAAAGAGTTAAATATTTTTGGTCCCACCATATGTTGAAGGTGAAATTTCCAAAATTACAACCTAAAAAAAATGCTTATGGACTACCTTGAAGATCTATTTGGGGTAGATACCTTCAATAAAACTGAGGTCACCACCGCAGTCGGAAAAAAATTAAAATATGTACGAGAGCAATATAAGGTTAACTTGGGAGATGACCCTAGGTATAAGTGCCCTCCCATGATTCTTAAGATGGAATGGAAGGGCCTCATCAAGGAGACAAAGTGGACAGAATTACAAATAGAATGGAAAACACCACCTGCGGAACCAAGGTATAAATTACATCTTGAATTCAATACTTTTATTTTTATTTAGTTTTGAATAAAATTGTAGTATATAACATACTTGAAACTTTTAATAGGCTCCCTGAAACATTTAAGGAAACCAAGGCAAGGCTTGAAAATCATGGGAAGCACAAATTGGGCCAGGGCGGTTATTTGAAGCTACAAACATGATTTGTAAGTGCACAAACATCTTAACAATGTTATATGTTATATCACCTTCCAACATTCTAGTAATTGGGCTAGAAAATAGCAAAAATCAATACTCTTATGAAATGTAGGGTGAGGAATTTGGAACTGAATCCACGAAGGAAGACCTCTAGATTGGTTTCAAGTTTGGATTTCAAGTTGTAGTCAAACTTTGAAAAGGAATGGGGCAAGCCCCAAGATCCAATTTGAAGGAAAGGGAAAATAAAAATCAATCCACATTAACCTTTCATTATTTATAAAATATAATCATGTTTGATATAAATATAATTTGTTGCTTTGTTTTCATTAGAAGGGGAGTAGTACAAACATAGACAATCCCATGACTACTAAGCATCAGTTCTCTGATAGTGTGCACCAACCATAACATTTTAGTGTTCCCAAGGAACCTCATGACAGTGGGGGTGCAACCCCAAGATATTGCATCGATAGATGAGGCCCATGGTGGTAATAGGGAAATATATGATCATATACTTAATAATGTCGTACTTATAAAGTATTTACTTATAATTTTTTTACTTATTCATTTACAATTGTCTACTTATAAATTTTGTTGTTTTAATGGTAGAGCATGTTGTACATAAGGATCTTCAACCAAAAGATGAGCATGAGGTAATCATTGCAATGGTCTTGACTAGTTCCCCAAGTAAATAATTACATTGCAAATATATCTTTTATTATTAAAAAACTACTTCAATGATATCCAATAATTGGCCCTATAAATTTAATATTTTTTGTAGGTGATGCTCCCCCACAACATTCTCAACTATGTGAGAACATCATGACTATGGGTGTAATGCATTAGAAGATCCAATTAGAATCATCAATAGAACAACCTCTACTAGAAGATGAAAATTTGCAAATGGATGAAAAAATTGAGAAATATTTAGGTTGTTCTATGAAGAGGAAAAATAATTGATGATGTATAATGTTATAATGTATAGTATAAGACAAGTTTTTTTATAATATTTTTTATGTATAAAAATACATATTGATGTATAAATATTTGTGAATGAGTTCTTGCATTTATTTTTGTACTTATGTTAGAAAAATATGAAATATACTTGCTTAGAAGTTGCCAGAGGATGAATGTCAACAAGTATGTTTCTTTATCAATTTTTTGTTTTGCTAGTGTGTATGCATGAAAATTAATGTGTTCCTATTAAAAAATTTATATTAGATAGATTGGTTATCAGGAAATGGAAATTGATGTAATTGGGGGGGTGGGTGCGGGGGGCATAATTGCTTCCACCTTCATGTGGTTGGCCCTGTTCAGTAGAGAATAATTTAGGATTTGGATGTTACAAGAGACATCAAAATTAGGTTGTTAGCTAGGGAAGAACCCACAAGGGGAAAACACAAAAATCCTTCTCTTATAGAATCAGATCTAAATGAGAGATATACGAAGCCAAGACCAAGACCAAACTACCACCAAAATACCAAGTCCATTCATCCAAGTCACCTCTAAAATCAAAGTCAACACTAGTCAAATATGCTCCAATCTTTTCACCAAACCTTTACACACATGAATGTGATGTCATTTGTGTAATTATCAAGGGCTAGGTTTCTCCTTACAATAGAAATGATTATTTATAGGGTTTTCTAGTTCAAACCTTTGCTAGGGCTTAAAAACTCTAGATAATTAAATATCCAAAGTCTTCAAGGCCTATCATTCTTTAAAAATTGAAAATTCTATAAGTGTACTAATCAATTAGTTGCAAACCCTAGAAATTCTATTGATAGGCTTTTCATATATGAGATAGAGTTCATTTCATTCCTTGATCTCAAAAACCTAGTCTTCATATGAAAGGGAATCAATTATGTCATTATCTTTAATGTATCTACACAGACCCATCTCTACTTCAAGGAGCATAAGATCATTAGATTTACTCTTCATGTTAATTTCTATACACAATTTCACCATGTCCTAGAACACTTAGCATTATATGCAAATAATTGACATAGGTTATTGGTTGCAAGAACACTTTGAAATGAACAAAAATTATACGTACATTTTTAACCTTACTTGTCCATTGTTATTATCTTAGAGATACATTCCTTTATAATAGAGATTATTTGACTTTTTCTTCAGTTGATATATATATTCTTCCAACATGAGTACCTCATACCTTTAGCCATAGAACTAGAATACAAACCACATAGATTTCTTTTAGTTGTTTGCAATGTTCTTTGTCTTGGTTCACAAATTTAGGTTGATAAGTTTTTCCCTTTAGCCCTAGACTCTCGACCATGTCACAACTAAACTTTTAAAGTAATTTGCTTCTTTGATAATACAAGTATGTTACATTTTGACTTCAAACCAATCCAAGAGTTTTCTTCAAGTTGTTTTCTTCAATGAGACGTTAGGTCGACTCTCTATAATATATATTTCTTCCTACTATTATCATTGTCACATCATAGATCTATAACCCAGACTTTCAAGACTCCTGTGACTTGAATTGATCTTAGTCTTATCACTCTTCCATTCAAATGATATTACAGACATGGAGATTTATATTACAATCCTTGGAAAGACTTCAAATTTCTTTCATAGTTTGTTTATTTGCACAATTCCCTATAATTTATGTAAGTCTCCATAGAAATTTGGCCTCAAATATATAATTCATCATAGAGAATTAGGTACCTCTTATTTGCATTAGCCTCAGAGCCTCAAACCTTTGCAAAGTAAAGATGATTAGCCTCATAACAAACTCAAATTTGTGTCTCCTCAGATGATTTGAGTTGTGCCTAGAAGATGGAGTAGTGATACCAATATATAGTGGTTGCCTTATATTACATAGGGAACTCAAATCATGTAACTTGTATTCCTTTCCTTTTAGGACTTCTCTTCAACTCTTTCGAACTAGCTCAGTAGTATTATGACAACTAATTGATGCAAATATTCTTCTTCAATTTTGTTCATAGATTTGATAAAATATTTGTTTTAATTATTCTACCTCGGGTCCTTTCACATATGGTATAGCTCTTGGACTTCACATAGGGTGAAATCCAAAGGCTTTGTATCATTAGGATAGAGAATATGCCATCTAACAAATGTATAGACCATAGATTATAAGATCGTATTAGCCTTAATACTTTGCTACAATATTTAGATGCTTCCATAGTGAGAATAGTTTCTGAATTTTGCGTGAATCATAGGTAACGTATGCTTCACATGCATCATATTGGTTATAGAGAATAATCATAGAACTTGGCCATAAAAATATAAGGCAGAATTCATCCTTCAAAGAAATTTTATAGCGAGGTAGATATGATGATTGAGGTACTTTAGATTTTGGTCTTATAACTTCATCCTTTTTGGAGGTGAGAGAGATAGTAGCTACAATAATGCCTTCAAGAGTGAGATCTTCAAACTTTCTTCCTTTGTTTTGGTAGAGAGAGAGAACTACTACAAGGGTGTCCTTAATTATGCCAAGAAGTTGTGATCTTCAAGTTTCTTTCCTTCACCTTAGCTATGATACCATGTTGATAACCCAAGTGCAGATTAGATTAAGTTTAATGCTAAGCCTTATAATAAGTTCAATGCTTTATGATCTAAGTATATCTATAAAACTTTGCTCAACATATCTTGTTCATAGTTTCCACTATCATGGTTAGTTTTTGAAGCTCATATGTGTCTTTAAATCCTATCTAATCCCAAGTTCTTCTTGTTTTCAATGTCTATAGGTAAAAATTTAGGTTTAGGATCTATATTTAGAACCACTGGTTGCTTTTTCCAATAATCCATATGGGTATTCAAGTTTAAATTGGACCTTTCGTCATTGAACTTATACCAATTACTGAAAACAAAAGAGAAATAATACCAATACAATTAGATGGCAACTAATCTACCATGATCCCCTCACAAGAATTACTCAAATATCTGCATGGACCTAACATAGAAACTTAGAAATTACCACACAACATTTATCATCATTACTTACTTCCTATCATCTATGCTACTCATTTGATAACCTGGTATATAGTGCCAAAAATTTCTACTACTACAAAACTTTTTATACATGGGACTATGACATAGGTTTTTCATTGATATCCCATTCTGAAGGAACTAAGAACTCTTCTTGATCCCACACAATATTTTTTTTCCTCTTAACACATTGCTCTTATTTTGCAATCAAATGGAGGAAAATTGGAAGAACATTACTAAAAGGATGGAAAAACATGTGACGAATCTTATAAGACACTTTCAGGATAAAATAACCTGGCTAGAGGCATCTATTGCAACTTGTAAGAGAGAATCCCCTCGATTCAAAACTACATTTGTCCTTTGTATGGTTTATTTTGTAAGAGTTGCAATAGTATCACCATAGAAGCAAATGTGACTATAGTAAACCTTGATGTCAAAGAAAGGGTCAGCCATGCTAAAAGATAAACATGACACCGCAAATGTTGAAGAGAGAAGAAAATTGGAATTTGTAGGTGAATACCACTTTGGAGAGTTTGTTAATCTGTTTAGGCATGGATCTCTTGTTATGTGTCTACCATATTCAAAAACTAGCCATGGAGTTGGGTGTTGATGCCATGTATCTTCTGAATGGATTGGTCTCCATACCTTTCCATATGCCCACACAACTGCGACCGGGTAAATTCTCCTTTTTTATCATACTAGTTAGAAAAAATAAAACTAATATAAATAAATAAACAAATAATACTAATAAATAAATATTGTCATAATATATATATATATATATATATATATATATATATATATATATATATATAGATATATATATATATATATATATATAGATATATAAATTATATATAAATTTTTTTATTCTAATTCGCAAATGTTGCATCCCCAAGCCACAACTCCTACATCCTCAAGCCACAACTATTGAAACTTTAATGCACAAACACTACAACCGGATGCAAGTAATTGTTTTGTGGAACTGTTGGTGCAACCTTAAGTTACAACTGTTGTTCCCTTACTCAGATAAAATAATTCTCTTATAAAGGTTATTGTCGTGTATCTATGCATCAACTTTAATATTGACAAGGACTTGTCAAGTATAATGATCTCTTAATTCCCCATTATTTTCAAAGTGACTATGATTGATTGTAAATCCCACCCTTTTCCTCTCACCATACATTCCACTATCTTAGAAATCAGTTGGCGGGAGGGGATTCTATCACTCTTTGAACTTCCAACTTTTATGGGGTAAATTTTCCGATCATGAATCATCTCATTCTAGTTACTCCCTTAAAGTATATATTTTCAAGCAATTTGTTCAAATCCTTCTAAAAAATAGTATTAGTGGCATATTTTTTGTGGATGACCATTCTTTTAAGTATTTCCATAAACTTAACAACAACACTGGCATTGATGACTATATAGGACCTTTTTTTTATTCTCTAAAACATTCCATTCTGGTACACATTAGGTGATGTTTTTGAACTATATTTAGTGTTATGTGTTCTCGAGTTAATGGATAGTTTTCTTAAGGGCCTCTAAACATCTCGATGGAAGCTTGTTCATTTTTTATTAATATGTTTAGGCATGGATCTCTTGCTATGTGTCTGCCAGATTCAAAAACTAGTCATGGAGTTGGGTGTTGATACCATGTATCTTCTGAATGGATTAGTCTCCATACCTTTCCAAATTCCCCCACACTTGCAACTGGGTAAAATTTCTTCTTTTATCATACTAGTTAAAAAAAATAAAATAATAATAATAATAATAAATAAATACTTTCGTAATCTATTTTTTTTATTTTTCTATATGTGTGTGTGTGTGTTTTATTCTAATTTAGAGATGTTGCATCCCCAAGTCACAACTCTTGCAACCCCAAGCCACAGTTGTTGCAACTTAAACCCACAATCACTGCATCTGGATATAAGCAACTTTTTAATGGAACTGTTGGTCCAACCTTAAGTTACAATTGTTGTTCCCTTACTCAAATAAAAGAATTCTCATATAAAGGTTGTTTCCATGTATCTATGCCTCAACTTCAATATTGACAAGGGCTTGTTAGGTATAATGATCTCTTAATTCCCCATTATTTTCAAAGTGACTATGACTGATTGTAAAGCCCACCCTTTTCCTCTCACCATACATTCCACTATCTTAGAAATTAGTTGGGGGGAGGGGATTTTATCACTCTTTGAACTTCCAATTTTTATGGGGTAAATTTTCTGATCATGAATCATCTCGTTCTAGTTACTCCCTTAAAGTACATTTTTCAAGCAATCTATGCAAATCCTTCTAAAAAATAACATTAGTGGCATAAATTTCTGTGGAGGACCATTCTTATAAGTATTTCCATAAACTTTAACAACAATGTTGGCATTAATGACTATATAGGACCTTTGTGTTATTCTCTAAAACACTCCATTCCACTACACATTAGGTGATGTTTTTGAACTAGATTTAGTCTTATATGTGCCTGAGTTAAAAGATAGTTTTCTTTAGGGCATCCAAATGTCTAGATGGAAGCTCGTTCATTTTTTTTTTACTTTCCAACGAATCTAGTCTTCTAACGTAGGTTCCTTCTAAATGTCTTCTGTCTTATGATGCCCTGACATCAGTCTTCCGATAGTTGTTCTAATAACACAAGCATCACAATTATGATAAGTTTGTTGCAATATCTTTTTAAAAAATTGTGATGTCGTCTTTCTTCCTACAACCATTTTGACGATAGAAATGTCACAACTATGATAGGTTCATCATAATATAATTTTGAAAAATTTGTGACATTGTCGGTCTTCCAACACACATTCTGATGACACAAACATCACAACCATGGCAAATTTGCCAAAAAATATTTTTGTAAAATTCTTGCTAACATTAGTCTTCTGATGTCTATTCCAATGGAACAACACGTCATCACAATGGGAAATTTGTTGGATATTTATTATAGTAGTCAATGTGAATGAGTATATTTGACGAATAGGTGTCGAAGATTTGATGACTCCTATCGTCGAAATTTCAATGAAAAAGATGTCAAAATTACAATTGTACTAGAAACAACATTTTGTGAAATCTCTTTTTGTCGTTATACTGACGAAAAATTGTCGCAAGAACGAAAAAGAGCCATAAAAATTGGGTCAATATTTAGTAGTGTCTGCAACATAACAACTCAACAACATACCAATATATGCAAGAAACATCACAACATATGCAAGTAGCCTCTAACAATCAACACATACTCAACTCCTTTACCTTTTGATCAACAACACCTACTCAGCACTAATCAAGCACTTCAACATCCTGTGCACAATACCTTGTTGCACAGTAATACATCAACAACTTTTGCGACATACCTCAACTAACACTTTTCCATCACCCTTTGTTGCTTCTTTTCCATCAATGACAACTATGCCAACAATCTCCCCCTTTGGCATTAATGACAACATTGTGATCTACCCCCTTTTGTGCTGAGCAACGTTTCTCTTGTCTTTGCTTACCTCTCCCTTTAACATCAATGGAAAGGGGGGTCCCCACTGTGATCTGAAAACTCAACAAACAAAAAAACTCAATATAACTCAACATGTATTTCTCCTTATCTTTTTGCCTTATGTGCACATTTGAATGATAATTTTTAATGATCGAGTCTTCTTGCAATTTTCTTCAATCATGTAGTTTCTTCAAAATAGTTTCCACCATTAGCAACCAACAATGATGTCCATCAATTGAAATGATTTTTTGTTTCTAGAACTTCATAAAATTTGCTAGGGCTTGAAATACTTTGTAGTTTTATTGCTTTTCTTTCTTTTGAGGCAACCAAATAATAGCAAACATAAGCACCAATATAAATGTAATAAGCCCTTATCTCATCAAATTACAACTCATTGTCCTCAGTGATATAAATTGATTAAATTGTTGTCTTTTCATAAACAAATTTAATGTGGTGTTGCTTCTTCATCCATATTCAAAGTTTTTATAAAACTTGAATAATTCTTCAAGATCTCAAATAGAGCTATTATGAAATACAATGGAAGGTATATATATGATAATATCCTTACATAAGCCTGAACAAAGAAAGAAAATTGCATCGGAAACATAAGGTTGGTTTCCATGCACAATCTAGCATAGAATTTTCGTGGTGGCATCTAATTTTAGTTCAACATCATTTGACTTGTAGTATTTCTGTATCTATGCCAAACTTGTCAAAGACTTGGAATATGCATTATGTTTTACTCCTTTTAGGAAGGACCTATATGAGGAAGGCAGACTATCTTGTTTCAAAATGTAAGATGACAAAATTTGGGAAGATGATAAGCAGATTAAAAAAAAATCATGTGTCCACATCAATGGCCTTCATAAAGATCCAAACTCTTTACTTTTAATCTTGCATTGTGATGTAAGGACAACTACTCTCATTAGGACAATTCAACCATCTTGATAACACCACTACTGAAAGTATAATGTGATAGTCTTTTATCCTTTAGTTGATCAAATCCTTACTCACTATAGTATGTGATCATGTATGTATACTTGGCTCCAAAATGCCTCTGCTAAACCCATAGACA
Organism: Pinus tabuliformis; assembly: GCA_031772625.1. Classification (NCBI taxonomy): domain Eukaryota; kingdom Viridiplantae; phylum Streptophyta; class Pinopsida; order Pinales; family Pinaceae; genus Pinus; species Pinus tabuliformis. The sequence goes on along the minus strand of CM062804.1, from coordinate 719,454,356 downwards.
CATTCCAAAATCACTTTTCTCCCTTTCTTCGAGCAAACTTCTGAACCACATCCCTTCACTTCCAAATCGAAGCCCAATAGTAACAGTTATTTAACTGACTAGATCTTGATTCCATCGAACCATCAATACTCACAGTTCCAAGTGTGGATGAAGTAGAGTATTATATATGTGATTAAGTTGACCCATAAAGAAATAGTTCCAGTCCCTAGTAGCATGAAGAGATGAACCCGTTCAAGTTAACCCCACACTAATAACATAGGTAAAGGTATTGGAATATCATTCAAAGCCATTCATTGGTGCTAGCAATGTGAGTAGCACCCTCCTTGTTGTATCTTGAGCAACTAGGGAGAAATTTCCCTAGCAATCACTTTATGTGGTTAACCCGTTTCACCTTTGAAGCGAATTATTTCTCAAGAGAAAAATATTTTTCATAAGAGCAAAAGTTATTTCAAAAGTATTTAACAAAGCAATTAGACATATGCAAAATAAAATCACATAAATTATCTAATTCGAATGCATCACTCTATGAGCTTCCAAAACACTTAATTTGAGGTAGGGATTTTGCCTCAAAAAGTTATATATATTGCAAGGAAGGCAACATTGTGATTATCATCAAGTTCTTTCTCTCTCTCGTGTTGGTGCTCAAACTATTTGGGTTTCGCATTGGTGATTAATCTGGCTTACTCATTGGTAATTTATCTCTCTCATGCATTGGTGATCAAGTTCACGCATTTGTGATAAAGCCTTTAGGTTGATCTACTATTTGGAAAATATATTATTTGGTAGATCTAATGTCTAGCAAATCTATTGTTTGGTAGATATACTATTTGGCAGATCTATTATTTGGCAGATTTATTATCTTGTAGATCTATCATTTGGAAACTTTGTTAACAAATCTCAGAACTCTCAAGCTACAACTCTTGCACTTGGAGGATATTTCTCTCATATGTTTTGTTAGATCTCTTCGCATAGAGACTTATTACTATCTAGCATCTATTGACTGAAATGGTCATATTACTCTTGTTTTGAAGTTAGTTGATCTCGTATTCAAGAGGTATCATTACTCTTATATTTCTCTTGCATCAGAAGAATATTGCTCTCATTTAGCTCTCGCACCAGTGGTTTCTTCTCTTGTTATTTGCTGTTGTTATTGATCTCGCCCCAAAGGTATATTGCACTAGTTTTGTTCTTAGACAAAATGTATAATTGTTGTTGATAATACTCTTGTTACAACAATATATTTCTCTTTCTCTCCTCTTGCATTAGAAGTATTTTTGTAGTTGGTATTGCTCTCACACCAGAAGTATTTAGCTCTTGTATTGTTCTCACTCCAGAGATATTCTATTCTTGATATTGCTTTCGCACTAGAGTTTGATTGTTGGTATATTTCCCTCGCTTCAGTAGCATTCTGATCTTGCATTTGGAGAATATTGCTCTTAGTATTTAGTTATCGCACTTGTGCACTTTGTTCATGCACTTGTGTCTACTGCTCTTGTTTTGGAAGCCTTTGGAGGCTTATGGTGGTATTTTGAAGTTGTCATATTAAAAAGTATTGTTACTACTATTATTTGTAAGAGGGGTTTTGTACTTTGATTATGTATCTATGTTGAACATTTGAAGACAATCTAATAGAAAATCATTTTAAAAGGGTTTTCCCCATAGTGGGGTTTTTCCCTTATCTTGGACCAAATCTTATGTCCTGCAATTCATTGATTGTCTTCTATGGTTTATGATCTCAAAAATTAAATTTTGCAAAATTTAACACTCCTCCAATGATATCATACCAACTTAAGCCCCAATAATGAGACTTCCACAACTCCAATAGAGAGTCCATACTAAAATCAAACTAGAACGTCACTTAAAAAATATAGGGAGCAACCATTTCAAATATGTCAATATGGATCCGGGGTGTCTATATACATAATTTTGATCCTGCATTCCTGGCCATATTATTAAACTAATGCAACTAATTGTAGGGTCATTCATGACCAATGTCGCCACCAGCTCTTCACTTCACTCCCAATATGCACTAAACTGAAGCTCCTCAAACTACACATATTTTATTGTCTTCATCAGCGCAACATCGAATTCTAAGCCTATATCTAATCCATTTTTGCTTTATCATACTTTGCCTCATTTACTTTGCCTCATTTACACATTTATATAGTGACTTTTCCCACTTATACATGGCCTCATTTACACATTTATATAGTGACTTCTCCCACTTATACATGGCCTCGTCCTCTTCTTCCAATCCTCCATGCTTTCTTATATTGTTCATCACTATATTGAGAAGGAAAGCGAAGAAAAAAGCAGGGACCTTTCATTGATTCCTGATGTAAGGTGTCCTATGCTTTTTCCATGCAACAATTTGCAGAGATACAGTGTAGAGCAGAACACATACCAAATTGCTTGACACTAGAAATCACAATGCCATTTTCTTCCAGAAAGAATTAATTTTCTGCAGCTTGACATTCACCGCAGCGACTTCACCCTTCCATAGACCTCTATGGCATACTCCACCTGTAAATGCTGACTGTCCTTTCGAAAGAATATCTTTAAGAGAATTCCTGTACAAAACCAGGTTGTAAAGTGCGTGGAAATAGGTTGATTGGTAACCATTCTAGTATCTGCAGGTCTTCAGACTGTATAACGAATATCTCAGGTCTGACATACTATGATTTGATTCCTCTGACGCTACTCTGTTTATTGCTAATTAACAGACATCCTAAGTGCTTGTAACGCCTATCGCCATACCATAGGTTCGCTACAAGCTACAATGAGCCTTCTGACCAAGTGAGCCTTCTTCAACAATGGCACACTGTCTTCTCCCGAGACGCGACACTAGCAGAAAAAAAATGTTTCTTCCGAAAATGCATTTCAAGATCATTGTTTCTGGTACAATGAATATGGAATATCACATCCATTACAAGTGTTGGTCCAACATTAATGCAGACAAAAATAGCATCGTGAGGCAGAGCGAGCATTCAATGACAATTTGTAACAATGCAGTTCCAATCTGAAATTTCACTAATGCAATTTCCCATAGATCGTTTATCCAAATTGGGCATAAGGGAATCACCACGCCTCATGCATGTTTCTCTACATATTGACCGCATCATCTATGATGATGATGCTGGGTTTATGGCTGGATCTTTTTCATTTTTATTTTTATGTTATTCTGTTTGTTTTGCACGGTTTTCTTTTGTTTTTTAAATACACAGTACCGTTTTTCTTGATATTTTCTCATCGCATACTTGCCAAGTCAGGTGTTATATGCACATAAAAGATGGTAATAATTCTTTAAAATAATCCATTTAACTATCATGTAAGACTCCTCTTATATATTTGTTTCTTTCCCCTGAGTAATAACTAACATATGATAACGGGATGCCAGACTCAATAAACTAAATTTACTGATTTTAATATATAATACAAATCAACGTTTTTTCTTATTAGAAAAAAAATATTAACAAGATATCTCGATGCTACGGAGGAAAATCATGCAATTTTGAAGTGCCGAGAGAATGAATAGAGACTAAGTCTGCTAGAGACATCGAGAGGAAAATCATGCAATTTTGAAGTGCCAAGAGAATGAATAGAGACTAAGTCTGCTAGAGAGAGTACATAAGGGCCTGGGGATTTGAATGGGTACCCAACAACACGAGGCTCTTCTGCTCATTAGATTACCAACAAATTATAGATTTGAAAATGAGAATGTTTATGGTCAATGAGAGGCTCTGGAAATGGGCATGAATGTAGTTAGTTTGAGGATTTAAGAATGGGTGCAACTATGGTCATCATGGCCAAGTTGAGGCGATCCTTAAGTTGATCACAGATTCTTTGAATATTCGGGAATTTGAAGGACAAGAATACCGTCAATTTTTTGACGGCACCCATATTTGTAGAAATCTGTAATTGACTTGAGCTCACTGGTGGATGAGAAGCTCTGAGAATAAATGCAATTGCAGTCAGTCTGACAATTTCAGAATGGTTGTGAATATGGTTGATGCAAGGCTATGAGAACGTGTGGGATTGTAGTCATTCTGAGGCTTTTAGAATGTCTGTGATTACTATCGACAATAGATCTCAGAATGGGCATAATTACAATCACCAAAAGCAGGTAGTTTTTTTTTTATAAATTTAATAATCTATATGGTTTTTTCTTCGAGCTAAATACAATACAACCCATTATATTCTTAAGTTTTTCATTATCATTTTTCAGTGCGCGGAGACCATCAACATCAGTATTTCAAAAAAGCAAAGCATTTTAGATGAATTGCAAACAAATATTCATTCTTCTTTTGATGCACTGTAGCCCGATCAACATCGTCAAGAAGCTTCATATTCTTTGTATGGAACCTACATAAATAAACTACTCTTTGTATGGAACCTACATAAATAAACTAAGTGTTGGGTCAATACTATTTGGATGATCGGTTGCTTCAATCATAATAACATAAATAAACTACTCTTTGTATGGAACCTACATAAATAAACTAAGTGTTGGGTCAATACTATTTGGATGATCGGTTGCTTCAATCATAATAACATGGCTTCGGGCTTTCATCTTATCCATCACATCTTATCCATCAGTTTTAGAAGTTGAGAAACAATTCCCCTTCGACTTTACCATGTCTACCATGTCTTTTTTTTTCTTCGTGCCATTCTCCTTTCTCTTCCGCACGGTCTAAATATTTATTTTTTCTCGGAAAAAAAAAAACGTAATTTTATAATAAAATTACATTTTGTAGATATATGTTTCGATGATAATAGATCACAGGGATCCATTAGAATAGTGGCTTAAAGCCCTCAAAACTGAGCAAAAGAGAAAAAAAAACTAGGTAGATTACTTAATGACTTGTATAATTTTACAAATCATCCACTTTTCCTTTCTTCCCCCTTTTTTTTTTTACTTCCTTCTTGACCCTTGTGGCATGTTGGATAATAGCTAAAGTAAAATCCCATGGATTTGCAACAAGGGTGAGCTCCTTTTTTTATTAGAGATATTAGATACATGGGACCTTTTAGTTTCTAGTGTCATCACATTCTTCATTTTTTGTACTTCGTAACCTACAGGAATTTGTGTGATTGTCATCTTTGTGTTTTGGTTGAGATTTAATGTTTGTGGAGATGGTTCCTCCTGTGTTGCTATTTTATTCATTTCCTCATTTTCTTCGCTTGGTGGTTCCCTCTAATCCACAACTTCTTCATCATTAGAAAGAGGAGGCTCTTGGGGATGCCAATTCTTTGTTTTGCATTGTTGCCCTTTCCTCTTGTTCATTGGTTTTTGGACAGAGGACAACTATTTTGTAAATGTCCAGTTTGGTTGCATACACGACATCTAAAGGTTTTGTTTTCATAGTATAGACTTTGTGTCCACCAGAAGTGTCCATTGTTTAGCTAGATGCGGTTTGGAAAACCCTTTTTGCAGTTGAAATCCACACTAATGTGGGTGTATGTGATAAGCCCCTTTGTTATTCTGTCACTATTTGTTTTGATAAAAACACCTAATGTGTTTTTGATGTCTATAAGAACTTGCTGGTGCTAATAGGGAAGTGGGAGGTTAGGCAGTCGAACCTATACAAGCATTTTTGTTACTTCCATTGTTGATGAGTCAAATCCTCGGAGCCAAGGAATAGTGAATAACCTATCTCTTCCCCAAAACCATGGTCCTTCCTCCAAAATTTTATGGTAATCTTCTTTTGAGGAAGGGTGTACAACGAAACCCTTCAAGCATAAGTAGATATCACATTCTGTAGTTCAACTTTTGTAGATCCATTGGTATAGATCCTTAGTTTTTGGCCCATATCCATTGAAACTACAAATTATGGCCTCTTTATGAAAATAGGAGAACATGTTATTTACCTGTGAGTTTTGGATCTCAATGTGTGGGTGTTTCTCTATCTTTTCCACTATGTAAGGCCCAGGCAATGTCTCAGCTGAGGTTGTAGCCTTAGCATGTCTTGCACTCACTATGCTTCTTTGTAGGAGGCTGAAGGGTTAGGTCCCAATCCTTCGCATAATCACACTACCAAAAATAGAGTTGAGCCTCTACATATTTTATAATCTTTGAGGGTCCTCTTATCTTGTAGGAGTGTCCCTTCTAAGATGAGCCTTTGCTCAACTGTTGGGAGTCCAGTTAGTGTTTTGATGAATATCTGGAAAGTCATATCCTCCTTTGTGCAAAAAGTATGCTTTTAGTCTAGATTTGCAATTAAATCTGCTTGGATCTGGGGTCCAAAATATGGAGAATCATGTGGATTTGTGCATGCAAGGTTGAAACCACACCCAGAAGTTCACTGGGGTTGGAGAGGTTCATTTAACCCTTCCACTAGGCCCAGAAAGGTGGGGGGGGACTTTTTCCAGATAGATCAGCACTGATTTAGAGGAAAAAAGGAAAAGAAACTTGAAAACCAAATAATTCAAGTAGTAAGGACCCCCATATGCCATATAATCGAGCTAGGGAAAGAGAAAAGAAAATCTTAGCCCTGGTGGGCTCACTCGCCTTATCCATCTTAAAGAGAGCATAACGCAACCCAATAAAGTTAGGCCCATTGCTAATGACTTGGTCTTGAGCACAAAACCAAGCCAAATTTGAAAGGAGACAACACCTCATGGTCTTCTCATGCCCACAAAAACTAGAAATGAGTTGTTGTAGATGTGTAGTCATTCCACAACAAAAAAAAATCTTGTGTGTGCCTCTGACTTTTCCCATGACCGTATGCATGGTCCAAGGCCAACCATATTCATCACTCTGGGTGGAATCAAATGCAATGACCTATAGGTATGGTTCCCCTCCAACTCCAGGACTAGTATTGTGTTTTCCAGTGTTTTTCTTGTCTGTGCACAGAGAAAAAACCCCACCATGTTGCTCCATCCACATGAAATCATCTTCCCCAGGCCATTGTTCCCTTCGGGGGAGAGAAAATATGGTCCATGGCTCAAGTAGTAGCGTCATTGGCTAGCAGAAATCCAATGGAAGAAACCCTTGCATTTCATGTGTTCGCCATCATTTCACTCCATTCGTTTCCTTTTAAAAAAATTGTTAAGATCAATAATAATAATAATCTCCATTGTTTGAACATCTTAATGCAAAACCATATGGAATGGAGAAGAATGAAAGACTGCAAGAGGTTTCTTTTAAATTTAAGATAAATGAGGGTACTATATTATTTTTCACTAAAGCAACTGCACAACCACCTCATCCAGCTCTAGTAAGTCTTGTAACAAATTCTCCGCTATCTTGATAAACCTTTACTATATCTTCAAATTTAGGACAAATGTACTCATATAAAGTGTTGGAACACTTATGGCTCTGATTTATAAGGTCCCCAAGCTTTTCCAATCACCTAAAATAAATGAACCCTTTTTTCTTCTAAGTAAATGTGAGATGCCCTTTGGATCAATTTAAAAATGTGCAACAACTGCAAGTGTGACCAAGGATCATGGCAAGTCTACCATGATTGATTAAAGATTTTTATGTTATTATTAAGCCATCTTCATAATGATATCAATTTTATTTTTTTTTGTTAAGGGTGCTCGATTTTTTTCAATCTATATTTTGACATCAAATAAATCTCATGACTAATTTCATTTTAAGCACATCCTCATCAGGACTCATATTTTATTATCTCATGCAGAATGTTATCATAGGTACTACATGTGCAACAATTATTTATTACATGTCTATTCCAAGACACTTTTGGGGTTACTCTCCCCCTGACATGATGCTCCTCTAATACTTATAGATTCTTCTTTATTTTCTTGAGCAACTCCCCATGTGGCCATGCTGACTTCATTTTGTCATTAAAGTCACATGTTGTTGTTTCTTCCTCTTCCATGCTTTAGTGGGATACCTTCTACTATGTGCATATCCTTTTGACTCAATGTTTGGTCTCCTTCAAATTACCTCATCCCTCTATTTATTTGTATTTAAGGTACAAGGTAACTTGCAGTGTTAGGCCATATGGCCAAGGTTGTCAAATAAATAACATATTATGTGCCTACAAAATGAGGGAAAATATTTATGTCTTCTTGTGCTCATATTTTTATTTTCATATAGTTTTCAATAAACAACCTTATGTCCAAAACCCTTGCACAAATAGCAATAGCCATAGAAATGATTTGTGTACCTAATGACTGATGGTCTTCTCGTATGTAGAGGTCTCCTTTGATTATTTGCTTCAGGTTGCTTCTTTGTCTACTACATCTTCTATTGGTAGGCCTTGATTTGATTACTCTTATAGTATGGTGCTACATGGCCGAGAATATGACAAGAAAAACACTTAATATCTTTTAAAGGAGCAAAGAATCTCCTTTGGGACCTTCAAAATTTTCTCAACTCAAATTTTTTGGGAGCAAATGATTTTGTTGCAAAGGACCATTTCTTCAAATCATTCTTTTGTTGTTTTTGCTGCAATTTCTTGCTTGTTTCCTTACTAACCATGCTACTGGTACCTTCTACAAATATTTTTGGAGCTAATTTATTTTCATTCATGGTTTCATTTGCTTTTTTGTTGTTTTCAGACTTCTTTCTCATGGAGACAACCTCCTCTTCTATATTTTTATATTGTTTGTTCCTTTTGTCCAGTTCATTCCTTGCTCAAAAACTTCAACTTCTAATCTTTCATATTGTTCTTCTTTCTCCTTTAGCCAATTGTTGATCACTTCTTCAACTCTCCTTACTTCTTTCAACCATGTCCTTAGTCTAATAATTTCTTTCTTATACTCATGTTTTCTTTCATCACATATCTGCAACAACTTCTTCTAGTCTTTATTTTCAATTTCAAGTCTTTCTATCTCAACCAATGCTGATTCAAGTTTAGCTTAGTTTTCATTTATCTTCTCCTCGTGATAGTCAGATACTTTCACACTATCTGAACATGTTTCATTAGACTGAACACTTTCCTTCTGAGAGGCCTTTTTCTTCTTCCTCTTTTTCTTCTCCTTTTCTACACTGCTACTACTAGTATCTCCTTCATACATGAGATGCAAGCTATCCGAGATTTCTTTTGCAATTTTTTAATCTATAATTGTCTCAAGATCCATATTGTGAAGATTTTTTGTTATGAAACCAACTCAGAAAACAAAACAAAACAAAAGATAGATCAATGACTTAAAAATTATCATCTTTTAGGGGGAAACCTCCTTTACATTAGATAAATGAACAATTCTCAGATGATACAAATGGAAAGACCTCCTTGGTATATATAGGAGTATAAGGGGTCACAATATAATCTAAGCCTACATAACAATAATAATGTAAGGGCATGTTAGGTCCCTTTACTACTAGTGTAACCCCTTATTGTTATTAGTACAACCCCCTTATTATATTGTTGTCCCCATGTAGTCCCCATATTGTTATTATTGTGCCCCATAAAAGCCCACTATTGTTATTATTGTGCCCTTACATTATTATTGTTATGTAGACTCTGATTATATTATGACCCCTTAGACTCCTCTATATAGAAAGGAGGTCTTGTCATTTGTATTATTCAAGAATTGTTCATTTATGTAATGTAAAGGAGGTTTCCCCCTTGAAAAGGCTTATTTCTAAGGCGTGTATCTAACTTTTCTATCTTTTTGTGAGCTGGTTTCATAAAATTTGGTATCAAAGCTTTGGATTCTAGGGTTTCGCTGCTCTAAACAGGTCATCATGGAATTTTCATTATAAATATTTCGCTATGAAGTTTCAAAAGCTTAAAAAAACCCCATTTGAGAGTAAATTCGTCTGAACCTTGGCTCCGAAGTTCAGATCCTGTCTCGTTATATTTTCAGAGATATAATCTGAGGAAATTAGGGTTTTTGCAGACCCCCAAATTACATTCCAAACAGGTCATCTTGTAAAAATCGTCATAACTTTCTTTGTGAGAATTAGTTTGAATTTTAATAAGAATTTACAGAAAGAGGACGGATTGTAGTTTTTTGGGTACCATTTTCAGAACCTAAGGTTGAAGCAGTGATCCGCGGCACGTCATACAAGTTCTCTCTACTAAACAAGTCTATACTCAGGTCAGCGTGGGAGATTTGGCATAACTCTTCATTGAAGAATCCAATCTTGATCAGAATTTCAGGGTTAGAAACAGGACTCAGAGGGCTACTACAGGATGAAATTTCAAAACTTGGAGATCTAAAATTATAGAGTTACAATCGTTTCAAGATATAGCTCCTAAAATCAAGAAGAAGTGAGATGAGGAAGTTTGATGGCAAGGATCCGGTAAATTGGATACTATAGATGGAGAAATATTTTGATCTACATGGCATATCACTGTTACAAAAGGTACGTATTACATCTAATTATTTAGAACCAGATCAATTTTTATGGTATAAAGGGCTTTGTTCTCGTAAACCACTTGTTACGTGGTCAATTTTCACGGAGGAAATGATAGCACATTATGAGGATACAAAGAGCAACACCTTCTTTAGCCTATTGATAAATCTCAAACAAAAGTGTTTAATGGTAGAGAACATTGAGGACTTTCAAAAATTGAATATAAGGGAAAATGATATTCCAAAGAAGCATAGGATTGATGTCTCCATAGGGACTTCAAAGGATAAAATTCAACATGAGGTTCGTCAATGGGAACCTAATTCATTGGAGAGGGAAAGAAAAGTGCAAAGCAAAATTATATCAACAAGGAAGTCTACCCCTCACAACTATAAAGATTGAATTATTGTTTCTCCTATCCTTCCACAACCTACAAGGTTGACACCACAACAATTCTAAAAAGAAAGAGAAAAAGGGCTTTGTTACAATTGTGATAAAAAATACACTAAAGGTCATAAGTGTGCTAAGAAGAAATTATTTTACATAGATTATGAAGAGGAGGAAGAAAAGGATCAAGAAACATCAAAAGAAGAGGATATACACGAAGAACCAACCCCAAAGAAAGAAGAAATAAATCTGACCATATCTTGTAAAGCACTGGCAAGAATTACCACTTCTCAAACTCTCAAGATAGAAGGAAACATCAAGAAGAAAAAGGTTCAAGAAGTGAAAGATCTCATTGAGAAAGAAGAAAAAAATCTGACCATATATTGTAATGCATTGGCCTGAATTACCACTCCTCAAACTATCAAGATATAAGGACATATCAAGAAGAAAAATGTTCAAGAAGTGAAAGATCACATCGAGCATCAAGAAATGAATCCAACCATATCTTGTAATGCATTCGAAGAAATTACCACTCCTCAAACTCTCAAGATAGAAGGACATATCAAGAAGAAAAATATTCAAGCAGTAAAACATCACATCGAGCATCAACAACAAGTTCTCCAACTTTTAAAGGATAATGCCACTTTGGTGCAAAATCAAATGAAACAACAGGCATATCAACATCACAGTGAAAGAAGTTTTGATGTAGGCGATTGGGTATTTTTACAACTACATCTCAAGCCAAAAATTTATGAGAAGGAAATGTTGGCAATATTACATGCACTTAAGAAATAGCGACCTTACCTAATGGGAAGACACTTCAAGGTAAAAATGGATCATGATATTCTTAAATACTTTTTAGAAAAAAGATTATCTTTAGAAGAATAGAAAAAATGGGTCACAAATATGTTGGGTTATGACTTTGAAATTATCTACAAAAAAGGGAAGCAAAATGTTGTTGCAGATGCACTCTCAAGAAAGGATGAGGATGTGAAAGCATTGTTTTGTGCTATTTCTATTATCCAACCAGATTGGATACATGAAGCAAGGTATGAATGGAAAAATAACAAAGAAGTGTGGCCACTCATTCAAAAGTTGTAGAAGATCCCAGTTCAAACAATATTTCCAGAAATTTATGAGGAAGGAAAAATCATATTAGAACCTGAAGAATTCATAGAAACAAGAACCCGACAACTACGAAATCGATAAATTTCAGAGTATCTCATCAAGTGGAAGAACATACCTACTGAAGATTCCACATGGGAGGAGAATAATTTTGTACAGAAGCGTCAAGAACTACTCAAGCGTTGAGGACAACACTTTTTTAAGGAGAGGGGCATGTTAGGTCCCTATTCTACTAGTGTAACCCCTTATTGTTATTAGTACAACCCCCTTATTATATTATTGTGCCCATGTAGTCCCCATATTGTTATTATTGTGCCCCATTGAAGCTCACTATTGTTATTATTGTGCCCTTACATTATTATTGTTATGTCGGCTCTGATTATATTATGACCCCTTAGACTTCTATATATAGAAAGGAGGTATTGTCATTTGTATCATTCAAGAATTGTTCATTTGTGTAATGTAAATGAGGTTTCCCCCTCGAAGAGGCTTATTTCTAAGGTGTGTATCTGTCTTTTCCATCTTTTTGTGAGTTTGTTTCAAACAGGGTACAATAATAACAATAGTGGGCTTCTATGGGGCACGACAATAACAATATGGGGGCTAAATGGGCACAACAATAACAATAGGAGGCTACACTAACAATAACAATAAGGGGGCTACACTAATATTATAGGGACCTAACATGCCCCTCTCCTTAAAAAAATGTTGCCCTCAACGATTGAGTAGTTTTGGATGCTTATGTATAAAATTCTCATCCTCCCATGTGGAACCTTTAGCAAGTAAGGTCTTCCACTTAATGAGATAATCTAAAATTGATTGATTCCGTAGCTGTCGATTTCTTGTTTCCATGACTGCTTCAGGATCCAATATGATTTTTCCTTCTTCATCAAGTTCTGCGAATACTATTTGAACTGGGAGTTTGTCACCGATAACCTTCTTTAAGCATGAAACATGGAAAAATGGGTGTACTCAGGAATATGCAAGCAACTCCAATTTGTATGCCATAGTACCAATCTTTTGCAACACCTTGTAAGGACCATATTACTTGGGTGATAGTTTATTATCCTTCTTATCTTGCTTGAGGGATATTTTTTTGTATGTTTGTAGCCATAAAAATACCCAGTCACCTACATCAATACTTATTTCACTGCGATGTTGATATGCTTGTTGTTTCATTCAATTTTTCACTAGACTGGAGTTATCCTTTAAGAATTGGATAGCTTTTTGTTGATGCTCAATGGGATATTCCACAACTTGAACCTTAGAATTTATCTTAAAGTTGATGTGATGGATGGTGGATTATATCCACAAAGTGCCATAAATGGTGTCATTTTTGTTGCAATATGGAAGGAAGCGTTATACCACCATTCAACCAGAGGTAACCACTTAACCCATTATGTTTTTTTATCTTATAAAAGCCAACAAAGGTATCCTTCCAAACATTTTTTCACTATCTTAGTTTTCCTGTCAGATTGAGGATGATAAGATGAGTTATGAGCTAATTGAGTACCAAGACCAGAAAATAATTATGTCCAAAAATTTCCAGTGAAAATGGGATCTCTATCACTTACAATAATCTTTGGGTTTCCATGTATCTTTTGAATTGTTTCCATAAATGCAGTAGGAATTGTACTCACTATAAAAGGATGAGATAATGCACAAAAGTGTGCATACTTGGTAATTCTATCAACTACCACCATGATAACACTCTTTCCCTCAGACCTGGGTAAAACTGTGATAAAATCCATTAAAACCTCCTCCCAACACTGACTTGGAATGGATACAGGTTGTAATAGACCCAAGGTCTTAATTGTCTCAACTTTATTTTGTTGGCAAACTGATCCAAGATATTTTACTTATAGATGCCTCAAAATTACACGAAATGGAGCTTATAAACCATGAAACTTAAAAGCACATAAAACAATGAGGAAATAACATGATAAGCAAGAAACCATGACACAAAGATTTGATTACAAAGTTTGTCCAATTTGGACTACGTCTCTGGGCCCTGCTCAATAGTGGGGAGGCCTTCTTTCATTAAGTGGCATAAAAAGAGATAAAAGTACAAGGAACATTCTTTACAATCCTTATACCTTCAAGCTGGAATATGGACGAATAATGGAAAGCCCAGATTCAGAAACAGACAGTACCACTGAAATCCTAGTGAAACATTGTGCAGAAACGCCTATTTGAACACCCAATTCAGATAATCAGACCTTTTGCACCTTCTCGAAACCTCCCTGTTGCTCAAGGTGAGGTCTCGAACTGCTGCCAGGTCAGGGTCTACTGCGCACGATGGTTTATGAACTAATCTACCAATCCTCTCCCCCCTTTCTCTGATGTGGATAGTCCTTTATATATGCTGGCGGTAAACCCCTCAACTCCCAGACAGTTCTAAAAAATAGACCAAGTTAGCAAGCGAGTTTGATTTAATATCGAGGATCTCGGGTCGTGACAACAATCCTTACTTAACATGGCAAAAATATTTAACTACACAATTAATCCGACAGTCTTTTACTATCGACATTTCCCCCATTAGTGTTTCCAATCGGCAGACAACCTAAAATTCCATACATCAGGCACCCTGCGATAACCACGAACTCGATGAACTATTAACCACGATATATAATATATCGAGTCCAGGAGTTCATATCACAAATCGTAGTTGGCATTTCCAAAATTGTTAAAACATGTGACTTCTTTCCCCTTTGTGAAATGTGATTGCGATATCGCAAATCATAACATGATTTTGTGATTGTGATTGCATCACAAATTGGCTTGCTCTGGGGGCCGATTTTTTAACCTTCTCCTTTTGCGATGGGCAATTGCGAATTGATTACATCACACCCATAACTCGCTTGGGGCTGATTTTATTTAAGCCACAACCTCTTTCTCCTGTGATCCGTGATATGCGGGACCAATGATAGCCTACCACTTGGTGATTCCTCATTCACTGAGAGTGTTTTCCACGTCATCTCCTCCTGCCACCTGTTCAATTCAAACATAAACTTTGACTTCCTCTAACTTCTTCTTATGATCTTGGATTTGAGTGTTGTTCGCATCATTGGAATTAGGATGACGAGCACTTCGATCCGATGCTAAGTTTATCCAAATTCTTCCACTTTGAGTTTTGAGCCTTTTACCATGCCATTGGTAGTTCTTTAAAGATCCACCTAGATCAATCCTCCCCACTAAGAGCTTTTGGACCACCAAAAGCCCTTTCAATCAATTGGAAAGTGAGGAAATTTCTCCCTCACTTTCTATTTCTCCATTCATCAAGATTTACTCGGATGCATTCCTTTGAAGCCAACACGAATGTACTCCACATCTTTCGGTCATGAAGTTCTAGTTTTCTTGTCGAGAATGATATCTTCGAGCAACTTGTCTAGATACTCTGGTGCAAAATCGTCCATTGTAGGAATCTGTGCCACCTCTTCAATATCCATAATCAATGGAGGTTCATAAAGCTTCAAGTTTTCAACATTTACTATTGAATACATTTGCATATAAGCGGGCGAGTCAAGACGAAAAGCATTGTCTCCAACCTTTGCCAATATGGTGAAGGGACCATATCGAATGGGTCTCAATTTCTTCCCATCTCCCTTCATTCTATCTTTGCTGATGTGGAGCCATACCTTATCCCTAGCTTGAAACTGATGGTAAAATCAGTGCTTATCATGTTGAGCTTTATACCGAGCTTGACTCTTCTCCAACTGCTCCTATACTACCAGATGAATCACCAGTATCCACTGAATAACCTTTTGCGTGTCTTCCCTATCGTCTCGTCCATTGCCATCCTCATATTTCCCAAAGACCATGACTAAGGGATCCCTTGGTATATAAACAAAACATGTCTCAAATGGTGAGCTCTGAGGGGATGAATGTGTTGCTCGATCGTATCCATGTTGCACATAAGGAAGTTGTTCATCCCACAACTTGGGATGTTTTCCATAATAGCCTTGTAACAAGTGTACCACGGCGCGGTTGATGACCTCTATTTGCCCAATGGTTTATGGATGAAATGTTGTACTTCTTTTCAACTTAGTGTCCATCATTCTCCACAAGATAGTCCAGAACTCTCCAAGAAAGCGAGAGTCTCGATCTAACATAATAGATGTGGGCAACCCAAAATGGACCCAAACATGCTAAAAGAAATGATAAATAGTCTTCTCAGTAGTGACCTGCTTTTTACAAGGCATTAAAATACACATTTTACTAAAACAGTCCACGACGGCATACAAATAGTCGTGACCTTTCCTAGACATAGGAAAACCACCCACAAAGTCCATGGACACACTTTCCCATGGTAGACTCAAAATAGGGAGCAGTGTGTAGAGCCCAAGTTTTCTGTTAGAGGGCTTTTAAACAGAACACAACACACAAACATTTACAAAGCGAGTCACCATGTTTTTCATATGAGACCAAAAACAAAACCTTTGTAAATGACATAAAGTTTTTTCAACCCCAAAATGACCAGACACAAGAGAGGCATGAGCCTCTTAGATTACATGTACCCTTTCATCAATGGGTATGCATAGTATCCCAAGGTGATACAATAGTTTTCCCTGCAAATAATAATTGTCTAGTTGTGGTCCACGAGTCATTTTTGCATAAATCTCTTTAAAATCATTATCATTAACATATTATTTAGCATAACATTATAATGATAAAGAAGCATTTTGCAAAACTACAGATGCAGAAATAGGAGGGCAAGAAAGCATATATGCTACTTTGCTACTAATGCCCTTCTTGTATTTTATTACCAGATGAAACTGCTGGAGGAATCCCATCCATCTGAAATGATGGACTTGTTGAAGCTTGGTCTATGACTGAAGGTGCTGCAAGGGCTGATGATCCGTATGGATGATGGTCTCCTTACTGATGAGGTAGTGTTTCCACTTCTTTACACTCTGAACCAAGGCGTACAACTCCCTATCGTACGTGGGATAATTCACAACAGCCTGGGAGAAAGTCTTTGAATAGTAACATACGAGCTTCATTTGCTGCATCAATGCAACGCCCATGGAATATCTGTTGGCTTCTGTTTCAATCTCAAAAGGTTGTTGAAGGTCTGGTAAGGATAGCATTGGTGTTGTGCTGATCTTCTCTTTCAATGTTTCAAAGGATTTTTGTTGCTTTCCTCCCCACTGAAAGGCCTACTTCACACTTGTCAGTGCGTGTAAGGGAGATGCGATAATAGAGAAGTTCACAATGAACCTTCTCTAATACTGTACTGCACCCAAAAAGATTCGGACCTCTATAACATTTGTGGGCTCAGGACACTTCATAATCACATTTACTTTAGAGGGATTTATTTTCAATTGCCCATTACTGACTATGTGACCTAAATAAACCAGAAATGTCTTCCCAAACTCACACTTTGATAGCTTTACATATAGTTTTTAACTTTTCAGAACATCAAGCACTTTCTTCACATGACATACATGGTCATTCCATGTCCTACTATACACAATAATATTGTCTAGATATACAAGCACAAAATTATCAAGAAAAGGCCTAAATAGATCATTCATTGCCCTCATAAATGTGGCTGGAGCATTGTATAGTCTGAATGGCATCACCATCCATTCGAACAACCCCTATTTTATTTTGAATGTAGTCTTCTGAATTTCTTGTTTTGCAACTCTAACCTAGTGATATCCACTACGCAAATCCAGTTTTGTAAAATAGACAACAATTTTCAACTGATCTAATAATTCATTAATGCGAGGAATACGGTATTGATTCCTCACTGTTATTTTGTTTAGCGCCATGTAGTCTACACACATTCTCCATGTGTCGTCTTTCTTTGGCACCAATGCAATCAGTGAGCTACATGGAGAAGAACTCAGTTTGATGACCCCTTGATTTACCAAATCCTACACTTGTTTCCTGATCTCCTCCATCTTGATAGAACCCATCCTATATATGCCAATATTCGGTAAAGGAGCATCCTCTTGTAAATGGATCTCGTGTTGGATTTCCTGTTTTGGGGGCAATCCTTTCGATTCCTGAAATAATCCATCATAGTCAAAAATAATTTCAAACAATTCTTTCTTATGATCAAGATCACAACCTTTGAAAGTGTCAGTTGTCTCATCCTCTTTCGCTCTCACTACCATGAGCATGCACCTTTTGCTGGAATTAACCAGTCGTTTAATTTGTCCTACACTTACAAGGCTAGCACTAATATTCATATGATGAGCTATGACTATATATTCTACCCCGTCCTTTGTGAGGTAGTATTTATTTTTGTGCCGAAAGAAAATTTTCTTTCTACCATATAGATACGGACTTCCCAAGATAATTCCATAGATATCCAAAGGGACAACATCTAACTCTACCTCATCAACTAATTTGGAAGCAATAACAAATATGGCCCTACATTTCTTGGTTACTTGTAATTTTTCTTTATCGCTTACCCAACCAAGCGGGTATGGACTCAGATGAGGCTTAACTTCGAGGCCTAACATTTTCACTAAGGACTTTGAGATTAAAGTTTCTTGGGAACCTGACTGAAACAAAGTTTCCACCTTTGTGTGTTTTATAATAACCCTGATGTGGAATAGTTCAATTCTCTTTCGCTCATTACTTATAGGCTCATTCAAATAACTAGTACTTGCCATTGAATTAGAATTATTATTAATATAAGGAGTTCCTTTTGTGTCCTGCTGCATTGTTGCCACTGTCTTCTGCTTTCCCTTTCCACTGAATCTCTTTGGTCTCAACGCCAGACGTAGCTTCCAATAGTGGTCCTCGTCATGACCTTCTCTCTTGAAATGCGTGAAATATGGTGTTTCTCTATCCTCTTTCTTGTTGTGATGGTCTTCTTAGCCTTCCCCTTGCATTTCTTATGGAATTTTCCATGTTGAGGGTTGAACGGTGTTTTCTTGGCTTGATCATCTCTTTCATTCTTGCCTCAGCTTTCAAGATGAATCACCTTTACGCTGGCCACATCAATCGTAGTTGGCTCGAACAATAACAATGAGTGCCTTATGTAACTAGGTAGTGCACCAACATACTTAGTTACAGTCTCGTGCAAATCTAATGAGATGCCCAAATTCAATGCTTGTTTCTGAAATTCTTCAGTGAATCTTTGCACATTTTGGCATTTACCTTGCCTTAGATATTTCCATTCCATTAGTGCCTTTTGTTTATAACCCAAAGGGTAAAATTGGTCTTTCAATGTAGAAATAAAACTAGACCAAGAGGAAAGAAGGTTACCTGACTTTTCGCTGCCCTTCTGCAACTTGCTCTCCCACAAAACGAGAGCAGTGCCACTCAGTCGAAGAGATGATAACTAAACCTTTGCCTCATCTTCTTCGATCTACAAAATCTGGCAATAGACCTCTATCTGTCTTATCCAATTATCAAGTTTTTCTACACTACACTATCCATTGTACATGGGTAGGTCAAACTTTACGTCTAGCTTGAAGAACGGTTTCTTAGATGTATGTTTGGAATCGCAATCAGAGTGATGAGAAGTATCACTTGAAGAAGGAGAGGAAGGAGGCTCTTCTTGTAGAAATTTTGAATAATTTAACACATATTCATAGAGATTATCCTGATCATACAATTACAAGCGGAACATGTATAATACATAATCTCCTCTACGTTGATCGTCAATTTACAGAAGCAGAAACATTCACAGGCACACATAGAAGCATCAATCAAACTCATTAACACAGTATGTATCCCGGGGAAAGCATCTCGCTAAAAACCCCACACTATCTGTATATTATATTGATTGAATCATGTAACATTACACAGCATAATACTTCTCACAAGTATCTCCACCTCTGTTACACACAATACAGCTCAGATCTGATCTCCAAATCTCTTCCACTGCTTGCCTGCCTCCACTGCTCAATACCTGCTCAAGAACTGATGAGAATAGCTTCCCAAACTCGATTTTCACCTGCAAAATAGTCACTCACTCTTTGTGGACGTGAGCAAAGGCTAAAATGTGGGCCAAATACGTGAGCAAACTCATTGGCATACTCAATCCCTTGATTGTGCAAGATCTGATGCACAACTATAGTCACAACTGATAGCAATCTGATTCTCTACCACTTGTCCCTGTTGAACTGAACATGCACTGACATGCAACTGAGTTAACTGATGTATTCTTTAGTTGTATTATGAGTTAATAATTAGTTTAACAACTCATCATTAGTCTATCTGCAGTTAGACTAACTACAACTAGTTTAACTAAGTCAAACTGAACACAACTCCATCAACTGTACCTCCAGTCCACTAAACTCAACTCACTTGAGTTCTAACTGAAGTCATTCATGCAACAACTCAACTGACTCATAAGAAAAGCGTATTTCCTTCTGACAGCTGCATGTGCCACCTCTGTAGCTCAAACTGAAGTGCTCCAAGAGAATAAGATCAAGTTTATAGTCCAAATATTATTGTGAGATAATAATATTTGACTTTTCTATTTTTGACAGCCAGTCTAAAAATAGACTTTGATCACTCACACTGTGATCACTCACACTTTCATCAAAAATAGAAGTCCATCTATTTTTCCCAACTTGATCAATCATCCATAAACATAGACATGATCCATATGTCTAAAAATAGACATAGTCTAAAAATAGACTTGCGCCAAAAATAGCCTGCGGGCCCACTTAGTGAAGGCGACTCTTTTCACTAAGCTCCATCATCTTGTTGCAATCTCAACAAGAATTTCTTGTTGCACACTTTTCAACACTCCCTCTCAACAAGAAAGGCTTCCTCTCAAACCCGATCCTGTAACTCTGGAATGTTCTCCATGCAACACATCTGGCCGGTCCACTTGCTCTGTCATCAAAGTCTCTGACTGCTATTGCCTCTGTCGACTGAAACTCTGCATCTCTGTGCTCTTCAGTATCTGACTGCTCTAGCCTCTGTCACTTTGATCTCTGACTGCATCCGTGCTGCTGCTGGTTCTATCTCCCAGCATTGCATCCGCACTGCACCTCCCAACTGACCTCCCTGTTGGGATAGAAACATCCTCTGATGCTGAAGCTCTACCTGCTGCTGACAAGTGCTCCCTCTCTGACATCTGCGCTACTGCAACATCTCCATGCATCTCGCACCATTGCACACCTCTCTGTGCCACCTAGCATTGTGCAAAACACTTGTGCCTCTCGCATTGCTACAGCCTGCTAGCTATGCACTGTCCTGGGATTCCCTGCACTGTCGCTCTCTCTGCCGCTCCATCCGCATCTGTCTCTACCCAATCAGTCAGTTCCTGCTACTACACATCGGGGCTCCCGTAGCAAGGTCTCATCTAAGAGGTTGGGTACCTCAAGGATCCTGCCCCTCCTCCTTGGGACAATCAATCCACATCACCCCACCTCCTACCTGGAGGTATGGCTGCATGCGATCCCTCAGCCCACCTGGCTTGAAGTTTCCCCCTACTGGAGGTCTCTGGATGAGTAGATGTCTCTACTATATCTCCTCTCATCTTCCCCTGTTGTCGCTCCTCCACAACCTCCTGAAGTTGCTGCACCAATCGTGGCTCCTCCACAATCATCTGAGACTTCTTCTGGCTCTGCATGTTGAGAGGTAATATATGCTCCCTCTCAACCACCAAGTCTCCATCAGTTGCCTCATTGCTCAAGGCTTTGCATGCATCTTGAACCTCAAGAGCATACAGGTTCTTGACCCGTGAACCAATCTCCTTCACCTGTCTAGTGATGATGTGTCTAAGGAAAACCTTTCCCTTACTGAAGACTACATCATAGCCTCTGTCTTCCAGCATCGCGATCGACACCAAGTTTCTCTTCAGTCCTGGTACATACTTGACATCGGTCAAGGTAAGGCGAGCTCCATGCTCCCTTTGAAAAATAACCGTGCCTACACCTGAGACACTATACTTCTCATCATTACCCATCCCTATGAGTATCTGGAGATCTTTCTCCTCCAAAGTACTGAACAAACTTTTGTCACCGGTCATGTGGAAAGAAGCTCCACTATCAAGAAACCAACCACTTCCCACCATGGATGAAACCATGCATGCGAAGAGTGTGAAGTCCAACTCAAACTGTGAAGCAAGTGAGGCTACCTCACCTTCAGATCCTTCCTCGGATCCCTTCTTGGACTTCTTCTTTGGGCAATTAGTAGCATAATTACCCAACTCATGACAACGAAAGCATCTCACCTTCGCCTTGTCAACCTTCTTCCCATCATTGGAAGAACTGAATTCGGAAAGAGAAACCTTCCCCTTCCCCTTCTTCGCCTTACTCGCTAAGGCATAGTTCTCCTCATCCTGCATGGATGAAGAACCGTCTCTGGTGCTTCATCTGATCTCCTCCTGCATCAAATCTGACCATGGTCGTTCCCAATTTGGCAGTTTCTCCCTTCCATTCACCGAGTCCTGGTAGCTATGCCAACTCTTAGGAAGGTCAAGGAGTGCTAGACTCACCATCCTCATCCGACAGTCACCCCCACACTTCCCAGCTCATCCCGGCATTGGGTGAACTTCGTGAGATACTGGGGCATACTGTCTCCATTCTCACACTTAATGTTTCCGAGTTTTATCCTTGAGCGCCATTCCACAGCTCAAAAACTCAACCGCTTCTGATCTAAAATTCGTGAGAACAAAGTATTTCTCGTACAGAGATCGACTGTATGGGCATTCACCGGATATCTCACCTTCCAAAAGAAGGATGAATCCAGAGGCTACCTAGCCCAATCACAGACTCTGCCTGAACAAATAAAATGTAAACACTTTCTGAATAATAGATCTGATGATCAATACACGCTTGATATCCTGTAAAAATCTCTTCTACAAATCAAGCAGCTCCGATACCATGTAGAAATTTTGAATAATTTAACACATATTCACAGAGATTATCCTGATCATACAATTATAAGTGGAACATGTATAATACATAATCTCCTCTACGTTGATCATCAATTTACAGAAGCAGAAACATTCACAGGCACACATAGAAGCATCAATCAAACTCATTAACACAGTATGTATCCCGGGGAAAGCATCTCGCTAAAAACCCCACACTATCTGTATATTATATTGATTGAATCATGTAACATTACACAGCATAATACTTCTCACAAGTATCTCCACCTCTGTTACACACAATACAGCTCAGATCTGATCTCCAAATCTCTTCCACTGCTTGCCTGCCTCCACTGCTCAATACCTGCTCAAGAACTGATGAGAATAGCTTCCCAAACTCGATTTTCACCTGCAAAATAGTCACTCACTCTTTGTGGACGTGAGCAAAGGCTAAAATGTGGGCCAAATACGTGAGCAAACTCATTGGCATACTCAATCCCTTGATTGTGCAAGATCTGATGCACAACTATAGTCACAACTGATAGCAATCTGATTCTCTACCACTTGTCCCTGTTGAACTGAACATGCACTGACATGCAACTGAGTTAACTGATGTATTCTTTAGTTGTATTATGAGTTAATAATTAGTTTAACAACTCATCATTAGTCTATCTGCAGTTAGACTAACTACAACTAGTTTAACTAAGTCAAACTGAACACAACTCCATCAACTGTACCTCCAGTCCACTAAACTCAACTCACTTGAGTTCTAACTGAAGTCATGCATGCAACAACTCAACTGACTCATAAGAAAAGCGTATTTCCTTCTGACAGCTGCATGTGCCACCTCTGTAGCTCAAACTGAAGTGCTCCAAGAGAATAAGATCAAGTTTATAGTCCAAATATTATTGTGAGATAATAATATTTGACTTTTCTATTTTTGACAGCCAGTCTAAAAATAGACTTTGATCACTCACACTGTGATCACTCACACTTTCATCAAAAATAGAAGTCCATCTATTTTTCCCAACTTGATCAATCATCCATAAACATAGACATGATCCATATGTCTAAAAATAGACATAGTCTAAAAATAGACTTGCGCCAAAAATAGCCTGCGGGCCCACTTAGTGAAGGCGACTCTTTTCACTAAGCTCCATCATCTTGTTGCAATCTCAACAAGAATTTCTTGTTGCACACTTTTCAACACTTCTCCACAACCTTAATGATTTTCTGATCTATTATCATCAGTGCCTTCCTTCTTGTGCCCAAGTGCCTTCTCATACTCTGAAAATAACTCGTCCACTTTCTCTGCCATATTGTAGAATACTTTGCAGAAATTTTGTTCCTCTTCCCAATGAGCTTCTTCATTTTCCATGTTTCTTCTTCGTTGTGCATGTCCTACTTCAAGATCAAAGGAATTAAGCATTCCTTCTCCTTTTTGTATCTTCTTCTAGGTTATCATATACTCATGTAATTCACATCGACAAAGACCAACTCTGATACCAAACTTGATCCAAGATATTTTACTTATAGATGCATCAAAATTACATGAAATAGAGCTTATAAACCATGGAACTTAAAAGCACATAAAACAATGCGTAAAATAATACGATAAGCAAGAAATCATGACAGAAATATTTGATTACGAAGTTCATCCAATTTGGACTACGTCTCTGGGCCCTACTCAATAGTGGGGAGGCCTTCTTTCATTAAGTGGCATAAAAAGAGATAAAAGTACAAGTAACATTCTTTACAATCCTTATACCTACAAGTTGGAACATGGATGAAGAATGGAGAGCCCAACTTCAAAAACAGACAGTACCACTGAAATCCTGGCAATAAATCGTGAAGAAACACCTATCCGAACACCCACTTCGGATAATTGGGCTTTTTGCATCTTCTCAAAACCTCCTTGATGCTCAAGGTGAGGTCCCGGCTTGCTTGTTATAGACATTTTTGGGCACTACAACCCCAAGCATGAAATTTCCGTAAACCAAGGGCTCCTAAGTCCCTAAAAGTGTTGTTCTAACCCCTAAAGGAACAAGGTCAACTGATTACAGCTTCTCCCAGAAATTCTCCATGAAAAACTGCTCAGAACTGGTCAAAACAGGATCATTTCAGCTGCTCCATAGGCAAAGTGCGTTGCATCTCACCTAAACACACTGTGTGGGTGCGTTTCATTTCAAAAAGCCCTTCTATGGGGTGCGATGGGCGAGAAGTGAAAAATGGCAGTGTCATTCCGTGAGGTGGAGAGGCATGGAAACTTCCAGAAAGTTCTCCTGTGACACTTGCCTCTTTGAATTCGACCAAGGATGAGTAAGAGATCATCAATCTCCAAGTGGAAGCAAGAACTATCAGAGGGAAGACACTAATCAAATCACAAGCTGACTCATCTCCCTTACAGATATCTATATATGGATCCCTCATCCCAGAGATCCGGAGGCGGGAATTTTGCATATTGTAAGGAATTGCTATTGGTTTCTTGAGAGAACATCAGATTGTTGGGTGATCTAAGCTTTGTATGAGGTGAAGAGGGGCTTCCTTGCTGAGAGGATGATGCTGGGTCAGAACAACTGGTTGTAACTCCCTTGGCTCTTTCTTGTTTATCAATAAAAGCTATTCAAGTTTTCCTCCATACTCTTGTGTCATTTATGTTTGTTGCATTTGTATGGTCAATTTACATCTGATCCTAGATTGTTTATGATTATAGATCCATGTTCTTGTATAGTGCTATGCTACTGTGATCTTACAGGTACTCTGTGAAGTTGGGCGTGCAAGGGAACAAGTAGCGAAAGACTATCAAGAGAGAGAGGAATCGGACCAGGAGATTAGCGCAAGACAGAGGTTGGTCTTTTTTGTTCTTCTCTCATATATACTTCATAAAGGAAAAATGAAAGTAGCTTTACTTTGTTTGCTTCTAAGGTAGCTATCACACCTTAGTGAGATAAGCAGTTCTATGTAGACACTTTTCCCTGTAACAAAATGGCGACTCCACTGGGGAAAATTGGGAAGAAAACTTGAAGAAACTTTGTTGGTAGCAAGTCGCTCTTGAACATGACACTTTCACTCCACATCCAAGTCGGGTTGGGTTGTTTCATTCACCTGTCACATCGCCATGGTCCCATCACACCATCCACATTTGGGGTAATGCTACCAATCCATCATGTCAGTGTCGCCGATATGTTCAAGAGAAGTCATTCAGAGAATTCACCTGTGTCTCACCCGCTACAATACATTCATACTCCATTCTTTCATGACTGCCACACTGAACTGTATGTCATCAGATCGTTTTCACCTCCATTAAAATCATTTTCTCCGTTCCGTGTCATTGATGTGGGATTCATTAAGGCCCTCCTATGACGGATCACTTCTTGTCAACATCAGCTCATTATCCAAGAAGTCGATCTAGGAACACCCCATTCAGTACTTTGAAGCTTGCATGCCTCAATGGCAAGTTTCTCACCTCCGACGACAGGTTTACATCAATGGCCTTCGACCGAAAGATTTTGCGTGGTGTTCGACACCAAGTCCTTTATTCACACCACGTGAATTGTACTGCAGTACCTTGAGGGTCATTATCATTATCGGTGATTCCTCTCGTGCCTGTTAACAACTTACATCATTGGCTGGTAATCAGGTGATGTCTTCCCATGTTCTACTCTAGAACATCTCTCACATGGATAGACTTGTACTTCGAGTGAAGATCGGACGAGATTGAAGACCCCGGATCTAGTTTCATGCATCCGGGTTGCGATATATATTCAGGGAAATAAAGAAATCAAATGTACACAGATAATCATCCAATCAAAGGGATGATGGCTCTACCAGAATCATCAGTCTACACTCAGACGATTGTCTGTCCTATGTACATGAAAATGAATTTATAAAGCTGAGCACGGGAATGCCTGCCTCAGCTAGATCATGAAAATATTATGAAGATAATGTATTGTATTGTATCTTATTACAGGTCTCCTCCTAGCTTGAAAGAACTTCGGATCCTCATAATAAAGCATTTCACCCGACATCAAAAGATTAATGACCTCATGCTTTAGGGGGCAACTGTTATAGACATTTTTGGGCACTACAACCCCAAGCATGAAATGTCCATAAACCAAGGGCTCCTAAGTCCCTAAAAGTGTTGTTCTAACCCCTAAAGGAACAAGGTCAACTGATTACAGCTTCTCCCAGAAGTTCTCCATGAAAAACTGCTCAGAACTGGTCAAAACAGGATCATTTTAGCTGCTCCATAGGCAAAGTGCATTGCATCTCACCTAAACACACTGTGTGGGTGTGTTGCATTTCAAAAAGCCCTTCTATGGGGTGCGATGGGCGAGAAGTGACAAATGGCAGTGTCATTCCGCAAGGTCGAGAGGCATGGAAACTTCCAGAAACTTCTCCCGTGACACTTGCCTCTCTGAATTTGACCAAGGATGAGTAAGAGATCATCAATCTCCAAGTGGAAGCAAGAAATATCAGAGGGAAGACACTAATAAAATCACAAGCTGACTCATCTCCCTTACAGATATCTATATGTGGATCCCTCATCCCAGAGATCCGAACGCGGGAATTTTGCATATTGTAAGGAATTGCTGTTGGTTTCTTGAGACAACATCAGATTGTTGGGTGATCTAAGCTTTGTATGAGGTGAAGAGGGGCTTCCTTGCTGAGAGGATGATACTGGGTCAGAACAACTGGTTGTAACTCCCTTGGCTCTTTCTTGTTTATCAATAAAAGCTATTCAAGTTTTCCTCCATACTCTTGTGTCATTTATGTTTGCTGCATTTGTATGGTCAATTTACATTTGAGCCTAGATTGTTTATGATTATAGATCCATGTTCTTGTATAGTGCTATGCTACTGTGATCTTACAGGTACTCTGTGAAGTTGGGTGTACAAGGGAACAAGGAGCGAAAGACTATCAAGAGAGAGAGGATTCGGACCAGGAGATTAGCGCAAGACAGAGGTTGGTCTTCTTTGTTCTTCTCTCATCTATACTTCATAAAGGAAAAATGAAAGTACCTTTACTTTGTTTGTTTCTAAGGTAGCTATAACACCTTAGTGGGACAAACAGTTCTGTGTAGACACTTTTCCCTGTAACATTGCTGCCAGGTCAAGGTCTGTTGAACACAATGGCTTCTAAAATAATATGCCAGTCCTCTCCCCCCTTTCTCTGACACAGATAGTCCTTTATATATGCTGGCAGTAAACCCCTCAACTCCCGAGCAATTCTAAACAATAGACCAAGTTAGTAGGCGGGTTTGATTTAATATCGAGGATCTCAAGTCACGGCAACAACCCTTACTTAACATGGAAAAACTCTTTAACTGCACGTTTAACCTGGCGGTCTTTTACTATCAGCGTTTCAAATCGACAGACAGGCTAAAAGCCCATACATCAGGCGCCCTGCAATAACCACGAACCCGTTGAACTATTAACCACAATATATAATATATCAGGTCTGGGAGTCCATATCGCAAATCACAATCGACATTTCCAAAATTGGTATAACATGCGACTACTTTCCCCTTTGCGAAATTCAATTGTGATATAGTAAATCACAACATGATTTTGTGATTGTGATCGCATCACAACTTGGCTTTCTCCGGGGGTCGATTCTTTAACCTTCTCCTTTTGTAATGGGCAATTGTGATTTGATCACATCGCACCTATAACTCGCTTTGGGCAGATTTTCATTAAGCCATGGCCTCTTTCTCCTATGATCCGCGATATGCAAGACCAATGGCAGCCTGCCACTTGGCACTTCCCCATTCACTGAGAGTGTCTGCCACATCATCTCCTCTTGCCACCTGTTCAAGTCAAACATAAACTTTGACTTGCTCTAACTTCTTCGTATGAACTTGGATTTGAGTGTCGTTCACACCATTGGAATCAGGATGACGAGCACTTCGATTCGATGCTAAGTTTATCCAAATTCTGCCACTTTAAGTTTTGAGCCTTTTACCATGCCACTGGTACTTCTTTAAAGATCCATGGACCACCTGGATCACAAACCAAACATTCCACCACAAATTTCTAAATATCAGATTTAAGGTAATCCCAAAAAAAATCCCTCTTGACCCTGTGGTAATTTTTTAAAAATCTTGAGTGCCCTCCTGAGGTGGAGGTGTGCAATTCCAAAAGAATCTTTTGTTTGAGTTGGGAATCCTTACAAAGATATAAGCGATCTTTTTTCCATAATGAATCAATTTTCCATATAAATGTATCTGATTTATTATGATCTTGCTACAACTTTTGAGTGGGTGTCCACACCTCTTCGTCATTCTTCCACTCATCTGTTGCTTCAGTTATTCAATCAGGTTGGATAATATAAATGGCACAAAGTAATGCTTCCACATCCTCATCCTTTCTTGAGAGTGCATCTACAACAACATTTTGCTTCATTTTTTTGTAGATGATTTCAAATTCATAACCCAACATCTTTGTGACCCATTTTTGTTTCTTTTCTGAAGATAATCTTTGTTCCAAAAAGTATTTAAGATGATCCTAATTTTCTTTTTACCTTGAAGTGTCTTGCCATTAGGTAAGGTCGACATTACTTTAGTTCATGTAGTATTTCCAACATTTCCTTGTCAAAATAGGTTTGTGTAAATAATTTCGCTTGATTAGACAACTTTCAAAAGCAATGGGTCTTCCTTATTGCATTAAAGCATCACCAATTCTATTTCTTGAGGCATCACATTCCATGATAAGATTTTTTTGAAGTATGGTGCAAATACTACCGACGCTTGGAACATTGCCTCTTTAAGATGTTAAAATTCCTTAGTTGCTTCTAGAGTCCAAGAAAATGCATCTTTCTTCATTAACGTTGTTAGAGGCACTAATATTTGCCCATAATTCTTAACGAACTTGAGGTAATACCTCATCAACTAGAGAATCCTTGAAGATGCTTTAGGTTTGTGGGGATATTTCATTTCTTAATGGATTTAATATTTTTAGGGTCTACCTTAACAGCCTCATGAGATACAATATGACCCAAATATTCCACTTCCTGTACTCCAAAGAAACATCTGGAGGATTTTGCATATAATTGTTTCTCCTCCAATAGTTTGAGCGCCCTGTAAACATGTTGAACATGATCCTTCCAAGACTTGTTGAAGATTAGTATATCATCAAAAAATACTAACACAAATTTTCTAAGGGTTGGTTTGAAAATGGAATTCATCAAACCTTGAAATGTAGAAGGTGCATTAATAAGGCCAAAAGGCATGACCAAAAATTCATAATGACCTTCATGAGTTTTGAATGTTGTTTTCAGAATGTCTTCAATCTTCATTCTAATTCGATGATATCCTAAATGAAGATCAAACTTGGTGAAGTAAATTGATCCATGTAATTCATCCAACAATTCATCAATGATTGGAATAGGAAATTTATCTTTAATAGTGAGCTTGTTGAGCTCCCTATAATCCAAACACATATGCCATGGTCCATCCTTTTTTTGCACCAATACTACTAGAGTAGATAAATAACTTTTATATCAGCCTCTAGCATTTCTACAACCATACGTTCAATTTCACTCTTTTGGGCATAGGGATATTTGTAAGGCCTAATGTTTGGAGGAACACTTATTGGAATCAAGTAAATATCATGATCATAATCATGAATTAGTGGGATGAATTTGTGAGTCTCAAACACTTTGGAATGATTGTCCAAGACTTTTTGGAGGTCTAGATAAATGGATGACTTAGATGTTTGAACATATAGTGAACATAATTGTGCAATTATTTCTCATTGTTTCTTATTCAAAATATTTTTCATTCCATTAGAGTTGATTATCTTCATCGATCCCACACAAGATGATTTTGTTCTAAATATAAAGATGTAATGCGTACCTTTTGTGTGTTCGATAGATCATGTAGATCAAAGAATTGCTCCATCTATAGTATCCATGTTATCAGATCCTTGCTATAAAACTTCCTCATATTGATCTTTGGAATGTGGTTAGTCTTCAATCCAAAGTTAGAGTCTTTACAATCATGATTAACATTCCTTTTGTTTTCATCGTGAGTTTCATTGAGTACCTTGTCACCACTAGGAAGCATTTATTGTAGCAACTTTGTCAAACCTTCTTTCAAACCTTCCATTTCTCTTTTTATTTTTTATTCTAAACCATCCATGTTCCCTTTTAAACCATAGATATTTAAATTCATCTTCACTTCTAATTTATTTTTGGTTACTCTTTGTGAGAGAGAAATTTGTTGCACATAGTCTCGTAATTTTGATATATCATGTTGCATTTCTTCCTCTTTTCATGTGTCATTTTAGAGCTTTCTTTTTTCTTATTGGATGTGTCCAATTTTTTTTTTCGAGGCATATTGGAATAAAATAATGATATCTATTATTCTATATGCCCTTTGAATCACTTCAAACTTATTTTTCAAAGAAAAGAGTTTCAAATTAAAACAGTATCCACACCTTTTTTCTTTTTTTTGGGAGCTAGATATTGAAACTATTGTATCTCTATGATTTTGGATATGCAAGGTCTAAAATTCCGTCTTGTGGTAGCCCTTTAAGTCTTCTTTCCAATGCCACAAGTTAGACCAAAATTGGATTCTTCAAGGTAATTTTATGCCCAATATCCCACGATGACTTGTTTAGGGACCGATTTGGTAAAACAAACTTGTAAGGAATGCCACGTGTCACTATTTCAACCTTTGGCCTTGAAAATGATACAAGAAAAACTAAAGTTTGTGAAATTTCAGTCATTTTTTATGAAATTCCAATCCAATGCTCGTAGAGTAAGTTAAGACGATTTTACCAAGGTCACCTTTTTGAGACTAAATTTTGGAGAATGAAAAAACCCTAACTTCTTCAGACCATATCTCATAAAATATAGCAAACCAAGATATAAAATTTTTATAGTAAGTTCATCAAAATTTCATCTCCACATGGTCACAATTTCAACTACTAAACCTTTATAGAAAAAAAATTATAGCAAAAATTCCAAGATGGCATGTTGGCAGCAGCAAAAACCTATCCAAAGCTCTGATACCAAATGTTATGCAACCAACTCAGAAAGTAGAAGAAAAGATAGATAAACGACTTTAAAATTATCCTCTTCGAGGGGGAAACCTTATTTACATTATATAAATGAAAAATTCATGGATGATACAAATGACAAGACCTCCTTGGTATATATAGGAGTCTAAGGGGTCACAATATAATCAGATCCTACATAACAATAATAATGTAAGGGCACATCAATAACAAAAGCAAGCTTCTATGGGGCACAACAATAACAATAGGAGGATACACTAACAATAACAATAAGGGGGCTACACTAACAATAACAATAAGGGGGCTACACTAATATTATAAGGACCTAACATTTTTTTGTATATTGTGCATTTTCCTGAGTATTGCATTGTTTTTCTTGTGTAGAAGGGGAATCTTTACAATATCCATCACATACTAGCTTCCATATATTATGTCCATAACCTATTAGTTCAAATTTTACCTCTTTCTCTCCATTCATGAAAGATTGCAGTACTAAGCATAGTTACACTTTGATAATCCATGACTCAACTAGGACTACCTTCCAACTGTTATGCTAATATGAAAGGAACCGAATCTAATACCAAATGTTGGAAACTTGACTAAATTGAGAGGGGGAGTGAATCGATTTAGTACATTCATGGAAATAAAATTTCTATTTACTTTTCTTTTAAATATTTATCTAAAATGATTAGCTAACAAGAAATACATCATATGAACAACAAATTTAACGTATAACCAACATTTAACATGTAAATCACAACATAAAAATTAGCACATAAAAGCAATCACATGTGGAAAATAGATATAATCGGAAACCCATAAAGGGATAAAACCACAAATTTTTTCTTGTTGTGATGCAAAGCCAAGCTCTTACTTCCTCTATTACATCATCTTTTTGGGGGCTCCAACCTCTCTATTATTCTACAAGCTACAACTTTTTGGGAAGCTCCTACTCCCACTTACATAAAATGTAACATACTTGATCAAAAATCCATGTAATAAAGTAATAAAGGAAAAAAAAGACCAAGGTCATGGGACATGTAATCAAAGCTGAATGTTGGGCCAAAAATCCTAGTGGTTGTTCATTTCAATTATTATGGCTAAAGAAAAATGACAAAAGAAATGGCAAAGGCTTTGGAAATGCATGGGGCATTATTTGGAATTTATTTATGAAAATAATGGAAATTAAGAGAAAAGTAAGGTGAAAGGTCACAGGTTGCATGCGAGGATGAAAATGAAGGGAAAATAATGGAAATTGAAGAAAATAGAGGCCTCATTAATAAAAAGGCTTTTGAGGATTAGTTCATATACTTTTGTCAGTTCAATTTTGGAGTTATGTCTCTATTCTCTCTCTCTCTCATACTCTTGGACACTTTGTGTTTTCTTGGAGAACTTCAGCATTGGATCAAGGAAGAAAAGAAGGAAAAGGGAAGCAAAGATCAAGCAAGGAAGAGCAGGATCAAGCAGCTACAATGGGATTATTTGTTGGTAATGAGTTGCATGTATGATTTCCTTGCTATTTGGGCATGCATGGTTATGCATATGCGTTCTTGGTTCTCTTGTTGTCATTAGCATGGGTTTTTCTAGGTGTGACAATGTTCTTCAGCCTTGCCTTTCCATTTCTAGATAGTCATGGTGTGATGGGGTTCTCATGTTTTGGTTGAGCTAGATTGTCAAATTGATTTGAAATTAAGTGAGGTGGTCTCTGAATAAGAACACATGGCCTAGTGATACCCGAATCGGACTATGGTTTGTGGTAAATCCACTAGCCTAATAACCCCTAAACAAGACTATGGGCTGCGGTAAAGCCAGATATTGTGTTTCTTGGTGGGCCTAGGAATCCTCAACTAGTGAATGGCGGGATATACGGTAAAGCCTAGAGGTGTGTGCCCTTGGTCAGGCCTAGTGATCCGGTGGATATTGTGGTAAATCCTAGGACATGGAGTCTTGATTAGGCATAGGGATCTTCGACCGTTGTATGGTGGAATGTATTGTAAGTCCTAGAGACTAGGAGACAAGAAAATTTCTCTCGATGTAAGTTGATAAATCTGGTGGAATCCATGCTTGTTTAGGGCACAGTGATATGGTGTTGATAGCAGTAAAACCTGGTTCTATTGATGAGGGCAAGGTGGTGTAGCCTCGGGAATCCCTAGTTTATTTTTGGTTATGAGTCCCACATTCATGTTTAGAATATGGCACGAGGGTGATTGGTTGAAGAGAGATTTGTTTCAACCAATCTATGGTCAAGTGGAATGTGGAAGTCCAAAACTTGGTTGGCTTATGCATTCATTAATAATAGTTTCTAATCCTTGGTATTTCATTGTGAATGTATTGGTTCACATGTGGTATTTATGGTTGTTGTATCCTTATTATTTATGTTGGTTATATGTTGGTTACGAGTATGTTTTATGAAAGTGACAGTGTATGGCTCTTAACATGTTTTGATTCATAAATGAATGGTTATTGAATGCATGACCTAATAGGTGTTATTGCATATATTATGATAAGGCACTAGAAGTTCTTGGTGATTTTCATATAAGTACCAGACCCTTATGTTCAGATGTGTATTTATAGCCTATAGGTTATATATTCACAATGTGTTAGATGAAATGTCTATCATGCTTGGGCTTAGCTAGGTAAATTACTTGATCAAGTTTTGTGTTAGAGTCCTTGTATTGGTGTCATTTATTGTCTTGGAAAGTCTCATTAATTTCTAGGCATTGGTCTGGAACTGAGCCCTAAAAAAGTGGCTTAAATATCGTAGTCTCTAGAACAGAATTGGCTAAAAAATATTGCACTATCTCCCTTGCAGGCTTATTGGAGCAACTGGAGGGTTCCATTCACATGGAGGCCTTTTCATGGGAGCGACCGGAGGTTTAGTTCAATGAAAGGATAGGTTAACTCAGGAGTTGGGCACCCGGAGTGGTGTATTAGCTCCTGGGGGTCTGTAGCACCTGAGGGAGGTCTACAAAGTGTTTGTTCATTGATTTCACTTCCTTAACTACATTCAGGGAGATGAATCATATCATAGTAACTATTTGTCACATATTTACACTGGTGGATTGATTAGCTTGGATTAGCTAGTGGATCGATCGAGGCATTACAGAGTGGTATCAGAGCAAGTTTCTTTCTCTTTGGGGAATGTCTAGTTTTTTCTCTTTGGGTGTTATCTGATAGCATAGAGTGGTATCATAGCATGGTTCAACACTTGGACTGGATGGATGGAATTTGTTTGTGATGCATCCATGTAAGTTGTACATGTGCTTGTTAGGAATGCATGGTAGTGGTCATTCTTACAGTTGTGTTGTCATGTAAAAGTTGATGATGTTGTTGTTGGGATGTGTTTTTCATGAATGCATGTCAGTTGTATATGCATTCGTTATGCATGCATTGTCATCGTTATGGTTATGCATGTATAATAGGTTAGACATGCATTGTGGGGTCATTGTATGCAATTAGATAATTGTGATGCTATTAGTATGTTATGATGTTAATGTGTTAGCTGAGATAGAGGAGGAGATACAACTCATCAAAGCAAGGTTGCAACTCTAGACTTCAGGGTAAGAGCATATCGTCATACATGTTGTATGGTAGGTATGCCGGTATGTTGGTTAATGGTTATTATAAGCATTAGGGTTATGTACATGATTGTTAGTCTATGGTTGTTGCGATGACATGTATGAGAGATGCTAGATAATCATTGTGATCCAATGTACATATGTCGAATAGTCATGAACAATAGTAACTTGTTGTTGTATGCATTGTGGTCGTATGCATGTTAAGTATGGTCATTGTAGTTGAGGAGTTGATGTTATTATTTTTTGTGATAATTTGGATTGACCTATGTAGATGATCATGGTTATGGCATTCAGGTATGAGTTAATATATTGTGATACTATGTCATACTAATCTAGACTGATGGTGTATATGTGGTTGTTATGAATGAATGACAATTGTTTATGAGCTTATGAGGTGAACCTGTTTGCTAGTTATTGTTATGGATATCATGACCTTATTTATGTTGAGTTGATGTGTTGTGAATTTATATCATGCTAAATTAGATTAATTGTGTAGACAAGATAACCTCCTCTGAGATACATTAAGGTATGAGTTTGAGTATGTCATCTAGTTGATTTATTTAACCTGGTATGTTTGTAAGTTGTTTGAATGTTTACTAATTACATGATATGAGTATGTGCGTGAATGATTTCATGAATGAATGGTCTTGTTCTAAGATGGTTGTACTAACGCATTATGTGTTGAGACAACTGATATGTACTTGAGTGTAAGTGTGTGCTAGTTGTAGTATTATGATTTTGACTATTAGTTTATTATGACATGGTTGTTAGTCTTGGCAAAGGTTGATTTCAATTAATAGACATGATATTTTGATCCTTGGAACATGTGGCTGACATGTGTAAACAGTTGCAGGGAAACATGCTTGGTATTAGCATGACAAGGTAATAGTTGAATTGTTTATATAACTAACAGCGGGGTGATGTCACGGTAAATAGTAAGATTTGATTGCAGTAAGGTAAAAATCTAAAAGAAGGGAATTGGGTGAGGATTCCTTTGGCTATGTTTGGAAATTACAATTCCAAACGAATGAATGATTTGAATACAAGAAGTCTTCTTAACCTAGATTTTGTCTAACATTATGTGGATATATGTTATATTCCTAAACATGTATTTGACAAATATATTGGCTAGTTTCTAGTTATAGTTGGATTCATCGAGAGAATTGGAATCCCTTGAGGAATGATATGTGCAGGTTTACAATGTGGCAATGTGCTTAGCACAACAAGGTAAGATAATTGGTATATTGTTATGTTAATTTATGCACTGATAGTTGTGTGTTTATGGCAGTACGATGCAAGCCATTGCATGGAAAAAAAGACTGCCATGAAATCTTGAAGAAGGCTCGGGTTGAGCTTTTCCTTGGAAGCATTGGGAACCAATGGGGATTGAGACGTGGTGTTTGTCACTAGCCTTGTGATTTCGGTTTTTTTTATTTTTTTGCACTTGATTTTAGGTCTTGATTGCATTTAGTGCATGATCATTCCACTTTTTTTGCAGTATCGTGTTGTTATTGGTTTTCATGGTTTTCCTTTGGTTTGTTTCTTGGTCTTTCCTTTTATGTTTTGAGGGTCTTGGAAATTGGTTTGGGAAAGAGGAAAGTTAATGGAGCTCGAGGAGAGCTTAATGAAACATGATAGGTAATGTAAGACTCAGATGAAGAGTGATGTATGAGTATAAGGGCAAGTTAAGGCAAGAGTATGAAATCCAATTGGATTGGTTGGGTCCATTGGTGTAAATCGATGGTGGTAGGACAATCATGAGAAAGGTAATCAAGTAAGGTAAAGTAAAAGGACTTGAGGTGTCAAATGCCTTAGCTATGTTGGGAATTGTTGTTCTCAATATTGTTCATGTTGTGCACGAATAAATGGATTTCTCTTAACCTTTATCTTATGGTATCTGGTAATTATGTTGTGGATATCTATATATGTATACATGTATGCATGTATGTCATTGACTGACAAGGTCGTCAAAAATCATGATTTTTTTATGCTAATGTTTATATGTATATATGTATGTATGTATGTCGTTGTCTGACAAGATCATGATTATGGTATGCTAATGTTTATAGGTATGTATGTATGTATCAATGTCAATATCAGACTGGGTTGTCAAAGATCATTCTTGTGGAGATATGATTGCTTATGCAGGTGA
This sequence comes from Pinus tabuliformis, assembly GCA_031772625.1. Classification (NCBI taxonomy): domain Eukaryota; kingdom Viridiplantae; phylum Streptophyta; class Pinopsida; order Pinales; family Pinaceae; genus Pinus; species Pinus tabuliformis. The sequence continues at coordinate 719,417,026 of CM062804.1, read as the reverse complement.
ATGGCATGAATGAGGATCCTGGCCTTATGGGGAATCAAGTGGGAAGAGTAGTCCTGACAAATCTACAAGTTCAATATCTTGTGGTTATGAGTTGACATTATGTGATTATACAATGTCTATGTTATCGATACGCTATGTTGAGGGGTACATTAGAGGAATGAAATCATGTTGGGGCAAGCATGGATGGTGGAAAGACACTAGAAGTAAGGTTGCCTGGAAGAGTCAATTTGGTTTTGGGTGTGCAGTACCACTGTTGTGTATAGGTTGTACATGATGTACATATAGTGTTGCGCCCATGTTGCATATGGTGCTATGTACATGTTGTAAATGTAATATTGTGTACATATGATGTTGTGTTCCTATTGTATATATGGTGTTGTGTGCATATTACATATGAAGTGCTAGGTATAGATGGTATTATGTACATGTTAGATATGCAGTGTTGTGTACATATCGTATTGTGCACATGTTGGATATGCAGTGTTGTGTGCATATGGTGTTGTGCACTTGTTGGATATGCGGTGTTCTATACATATGGTTCTATGTACATGTTGTAAATTAGTGTTATGTACATATGGTGTTGTGTGCATGTTGTACATATGGTGTTATGTATATATCGTGTTGTGTGCATGATTATACATGTGATGTTGTGTGCATGATTATACATGTGATGTTGTGTGCATGTGGTGTTGTGTACATGTTGTTCATGTGGTGTTGTGTGCAGGTGGTTTTGTGTACATGTCGTGTCTTGTACATGTTGTTCATGTGGTTTTGTGTACATGTTGTATTGTGTACACGTTGTGTAGGTGGCATAGTGTACATGTGGCGTTGTATACATGTTGTTCATGTGGTGTTGTGTACATGTGATTTTGTACACCATTGTGCAGGTGGTTTTGTGTACACGTGATGTTGTACACCATTGTGCAGGTGGTTTTGTGTATAGGTGGTACTATGTACATGTTGTACATATGGTACTGGTGTACATGCGGTATTGTGTGCATGTCGTACATATTGTGTTATGGGCATGCAATATTATGTATGTGCATTTTGTAGTCATGGTATCATAACATGTGTATTTGTTGTGTTCTACTCTGTGTACGTATATGTATTGTGTTGCACATCGGGTATATATGTATGTGTTGTGTTGTACATCAGGTGTAGGTGTATGTATTGTGTGGTGTTGTACGTCGTGTGTGGATGTACATGTTGTGATGTACATTGTGTGTATGTGTATGTGATTGAAGAGAAGAAAAGGCATTGGGTGCTTGTCGGGTGTGGCAACCGATCCAGTGTGTGTACAAAAAGAACAAAGGCAGAAGTAAGGACCGATTAAAGGATAAGTATCAATATTTTATTTCAGTTTTATTATACATATGATCTATGATTCTGATTTATGATGGTTACATGTGATCTATGATTCTAGTTTATGATGATTGCATGTGATTCATGATTTTGATCTATGATGGTTGTGTTTTGAGCTAACCAGATGTGATGTGTTTATACATGATGATTTGATAAAACAACTAGTTTGACTTGTTGTGACAAGAAGTAAACATAATTGCAAGTGTACCTTGTTGATGGGCCACCAATGAGGTATGATTTGAATTTATTTCAATTCGTTTTGAATCTAATGGAAATTGTGTGCTTTGTACAGGAAAGCATGGAAATTCCCAGTTTGGGTGGTTGAAATTGACTGCAAGCATTAGCAGTAACAACAAAAAGAATTGGAACGAGCAGTAGTATCATGGTAAATCACTTCAAGAGCAAGGCCATTATGGGACACATGTACCTAATATGTCCATTAATTTCGAATTCATTTTCAAACTTCTTTCTGTTGATTCATTGGAATAAAAGTCTGATTAATAACATACCATGCAAGATGAATATATCACAATCTTAATTTAGAAGAAAGGACGTATTAAAAAAAAAAAATTAGGGATTAACATTTCAAATAGGACAATCTTAAATATGGTATGATCCATGCTCTTCTTCATAAATGCAAAGATAATGTTTTGGCCTGATGTTGTTCTATGTGCTGCATATATAAAGAATAGATGTCCATCTAATGCTATAAGAAACAAGACTCCATATGAAATGTGGTATGGACATGTTCCTTCGATAAAGCATCTCAGGGTCTTTAGTTCCACCTATTATGCCTTGATACCAAAGGTACATAGAAACAAACTTGGTGCTAGAAGTCATAGGTGTATCTTTCTAGGGTATTCAAACACCTCCAAAGCATACCATCTCTATGATGAAGTAAACAAAAAGTTTGTTGTATCTAGAGATGTAATTTTTCTTGAATCATCCAAAACTGACAATGTTGTTGAGTGGCAACTTGATCACTTGGATAGATTCGCAAAAGCAAAATCATTTCAAGAATTTGATAATCATATTCCACATCTTGAAGGGGGGATTCCTATACTAGATCAACATGTGGAATCTTTCTCTAAAGAACACTCTCCCCTGCATGAAACTCCAACAATGGATGATGCTTTAAGTGATGTAATTGATAGAATTGGGAGACTCAATCTTGATTCAGTCCCAAATCAATCAACAGAGTAGCCTGGACCATCTCAGAAAGGTCCCCCAAAGTGGGTGACAAAGACACTTGAAAGTGTTCATCTTGATGAAGTTGGAAAGATAGGAACTAGAAATTCAAACCGGCAAAATGGAGGTGATGTAGATGACTCTAATTCACCTATTGATATGGATGTTTCTTATGATTGTGAATTGAACTTGTCTACAGATTTTGAACCAACTTCCTTCAAAGAAGCTACTTCTCGTGATGAATGGAAAGAAGCAATGCAAAAGGAGTATGATGCCCTCATAAAGAACAGCACTTGGAAGTTGGTTGATCCTCCATTAGGTACCAAACCAATTGGCTGCAAGTGGGTCTACAAGAACAAGTATAAAGCTGATGGCTCACTTGACAAGGACAAAGCTAGGCTTGTGGCAAAAGGTTTTGCACAGAAGGAAGGGGTCGATTATGAGGAGACTTTTGCCCCCACAGCAAAATGGGCTACCATCCATACACTCTTTGCATTAGCAGCTCAGAACGGTTGGAAAGTCCACCAAATGGACGTAAAAACTGCTTTCTTAAATGGAGATTTAAAAGAGAATGTTTTTATGTCCCAGCCTGAAGGATTTGCTGTGAAAGAACATGAACATAAAGTATGCAAACTTGTGAAGTCCTTGTATGGCCTCAAACAAGCACCGCGAGCCTGGTATGAAAAAATGACTGAGCATCTTCTGAAACTCAATTTCAAACATTTGGATCTTGATTATGCAACTTTATTTGTCAAGAAAGTTGGAAAAACAGTTGTATATCTTGTGGTATATGTAGATGATCTTTTGATGACAGGGAATAATGAAAGCTACATTGCATCCATAAAGAAGGAATTGGGGAAAAGTTTTGAAATGACTAATTTGGGCTATGTTCATTACTATCTTGGCATTGAAGTAACCCAACATCCAAAGTCCATATTTCTTTCTCAAAAGAAATACATTGGAGATCTATTGAATAGATTTGGCATGACAGAGTGCAATCCTCTTACTACTCCAATGGAACAAAACCTAAAGCTCACATCTATTGAAGGAAAAGAATTTGAGGATGCAACAAAGTATAGACAGCTTGTAGGACATCTCAACTACCTAACTACTACCAGACCAGACATTTCATTTTCTATTGGAATCCTCTCTAGGTTTATGCAAAAGCCTTGTGAGGAACATTGGTCTGCTGCAAAAAGATTTCTAAGGTACTTGAAAGGAACTCAAAACCTTGGAATCAAATATACACAAGTGGACGACTTCAGCTTGATTGGATACTCTGATTCAGACTTTGATGGAGACAAAGAAACTGGGGTATCAACTTCAGGATATGCTATGAGTCTTGGATCAGGAGTTGTCTCCTGGAGATCACACAAACTATTAGTTCTAGCAGATTCCACAACAGAAGCAGAATACGTGGCAGCAGCTGAAGCAACAAAAGAGATTGTGTGGCTCAAGAAAATTCTTGAAGATTTGCAGGTAAAACAAGTACAATCAACTCCACTCATGATTGAAAATACCTCTGCAATAAATTTGGGCAAGAACCCAAAATTCCATGATCGAACGAAGCACATCAATACTAAATATCATCTGATTCAACATCATGTTGAGATCAAAACAATCCATCTCCATCATTCTTCCACAAATGAGCAAATTGCAGACATCTTCACCAAAGCGCTTGGAAGAGAAAAGCTTGAACGATTCAGAATGATGCTTGGAATCACCAACATCCCTTCAGATTAAGGGGGGGAATGTTGACACCTAATCCTTGTGATTGGGTAAATATGTGTAAATAAATAAATGAGAAATATGAATAGTCATCGGGAGACGAACTGAACAGTCTCTCCCTCATGTATATAATAGACCTACCTGATGGAATAGAATATACGAATCAGTTTTTGCTTTGTGGAGTTACTGCCTGGCCTGACATATCCCTTATCCTTTGTAGTTTTAAAATGTGATACCTGTTTATACATTTTGCCTTGTCACGATCTTCTTATATTAAGGGCCTATATTACTAAAATAATTTTATTATTTTGAACTTTTTGTATATTTTGGTTTCTTTAAAGATTTTTTTTTTCTTTCATCATATATAGGACATTTCCAATATTTTATATGACTCTGGTTTTAATAGTCCTTTGAGCTTATGTCAATGGTTTTGTACATATCCTCTGTTTTGCAATTGATTTCATTTCAGATTTTAAGTTTATAGTATTTTCAAGTTTTATATGGGGAATCACTTCAAGGCGACACAAAGATAATGTATACTTGTTTCAAATAGCATTTTGGATACATCACATTTGTGATAGTTATATGATCGACGTCAATTATATAACTATCACAAATGTGATGGATCAAAAATGTTATTTGAAACAAGATAACAATCACAGAAATATGAAATCTATAGTCTATACTCTATTATTACAAATGGGGTTTTATTTATTTGAAAACATATTTTTTAGGTTTCAATTATTTTTCATTGACTGGTAATTATGGAGGAACACTAAGACATATTTCAAATATTGTGATCCTCTTTTAAATAGAAGAAATTATCTACCTCAGTCTTTCTCCTTAAATCCCATCCCTTATCCTACCACATTCAAAATTTCAAATCCTCTACGTTGATAGATAAAGGGAAATATTTTGGAGTCAAACTTATAAAGCATTACATCAATTTCCTTTAAAATATATAAGAGCATTTCTTGTACCACCCCCCTCTCTTCACCCAATTCCATATGTAATTCTCAACCAATCAAATCTAAAGGGTGGAATTTAAATACAATGAAGTTGAAATCTCTGCATAGTGTGGGAAGTACAAGTAAACTTTTTGGGGTTATGGATGCTTGCAGGTAACGGGGCTATGCTTGTATGGTACTGAGACATATTTGTCAGGGATACAGATGCTCGCATGCAGTGAAGCACTATCAAGAAAAAGAGATAAAATATACGCCTAATAAATTTCCACTGGTCATAAAATAGCATAGATGTACCATTTTATATTCAATAGTATTAGAAAAATATAAAATAAATTTCCCTATTTTAGATTCATTTTTCAAATATTGACTAGATATTAAGTACTTAAATCTCTAAAATTCATATTCTTTGATTCGTCTTATGTGGGACCCACAAGATATATTGTAATGTTTAGGGATTTTGGGAAAATTATCATTTGGTTTCTAATCAATTTAAGCCCCATTATATTAAAAATACAGGTAACTACTTCATCTCAGTGCGTCGCCATTTATTGAGGCCTTAACAACTCCCCTTAAATTTTCATGAAAAATAAAGGTTCCCCCATGTAAATTTTGAAAATATTGCATTAGTTTCCATTTGATTTGTTATTTTTTAGTTATTTATAGGTTTTATATTTTTAAACTTTTTAGGTTTTCATCATCTTCCTCTCTTCTCTTCGAGAGCTTTTTGGTGATATAAAAGTTGCCTCATTTCAATTCCTAGATCAAAATTTATGACCCTCTAAAGTTTCTCGTTTTTCCTTATTTTGATGAGATGACATGTTAACATGGAAACCTGCATGGCATGCTAACATGGCTTAGCTAACTTGGCATAATATATATGTTAAAAATTACACTTGGCACTTCCACGTCGCTTCCATGCGTCACCTTAGTATGGCCATATCAATAGTTTTGTCCATGTCAATAAGTATGCCATGTCATCTCGATTCTCAAACTTTTTTCGTTGAATGATGTCACTCTAATTGGCCTTCACAAAATGATGTCACTGTAATTGGCCAAAATATGGTAGTCAAAACTTCGTGTTTGCTGAAATCTGGTGGCTGAAATTTTGAGTTCATCGAAATCTCGACCTCATGACTGTGATACTTTTTTCGTGTATCTCTTTCATCGAAATCTCGACCCCGTGTGTAACGCCCTTCGATTGGCTCACCAACCAGGCACGCCCTCTCACCATGCAAAGTAACCAAAGTCATGAAATGAAGCGTGGAGCGACCAAGGAATGAGGCATTAATTTATGTACGTGGGCAAGTTTGGCGTTCCACACTTATATGGCTAGTTGGGGGAGCTCGTCGTGACAAGCCGACTGAGGAGCGATGGCAAACTTGGAGCGATGTTTGTGGGTGGTCCCGTGCCATGGCTGGGCCAACCACACAAAGGCGTTGAACATTTGCAAAGGCACGCGGTTGGAGGTTTAGTTGGAGGGTCGGCCAAAGGGTGTAACTCCACACGAAGGCAGCGTATAAGTATATGCGATGGACTTGGCATTTCACCATCAAACTTTTGGTCTTCGCTCATCAACGGAGGTGCGAGTAAAGGAGATAACTGCAGCGGAGGCACAGGTTATGTGCTCGATCTCCGAGCACGGTTATAAGTCTTGGCACGAAGGTTGAAGGCGCAGGTGGTGGGCGTGCGAGGGTGCCTTCCTGCCGAAGAAGTTGAATGAGTTTGGGTTTGTATCTCGGGTGTGGGTCGTGCACAGGCGCACCCGCCCGCCTTGACAAGAGAAACTCGTGTATGGTATATATTATTGGGTTGGAGGGTGAGACCACCGTGCGGTCGTGCACGGGTGGGCGCCGGACTTTGTAACGCCAGTGGAGCCTAGCTCCCGGTCATTGTAAACTTTCTCAAACTTATATAATAAAACAATTACTTGCATATGAATGTGTTCATGCTGCTATTCTATGGATGTTCTTGCTGATGTTTGTAATGTTAATGGATTCCGCACATTAATGTTATGTTTATTCATGAATGAAGATGAATGTTAAGGCGTAGTTTGTAAAGTAAGCTAACAATGAAACATGTTACCTACTTAAGCGGTGCCGCACCTAGCCAATTAAACGAAAAAAGAATTGGGGGCATGACAGGTGGTATCAAAGAAGGGTTTATCATGACAGGTGAAGTTGATTCAGGGTTGAAGAAGCTTGACAGAAGTAGAGAAAAAACATGTATGCAAGGAAAAGTTATGGAGAAATCATGGATTACTAGTCTGGGTTTCGTGGACTTGATGGTTCATGACAAGACCATTCAAGCTTTGGTGGACACGAGGGCCACTCATAACTTCATGATGACACGGTTAGCAAAAGAGGTTGGATTGATGATCTTCCCATCGAATGTGGAAGTCAAGGTGGTGAACTCTAGAGCTAAAGTGGCACGTTTGGCACACGAAGTGCCTGTGCAGATAAAAGACTGGAAAGGTCAGTTGGACTTCACAGTGATGGAGATGAACGACTTTGATATGATATTGGGGCAAGATTTCTTGAAGGGAAACAAGGCAATTGTTGTCCCCTTCTGTGATGAGGTGGTGCTAGTTGGATAGACACAAACTTGGACTTTTCCCACTCATAAGCAAAGGTGGGAAGTCAAGGTGCAATATGTTTCGGCACTGAGTTTGGAGAAGGCTATGAAGGAGTCAGATATGGAGACATATGCAGTGATGTTCAAGGATGTCGAAGGTGATGGATTGGGGACGCCTATTCCAGCCGAGATTTCTGAGGTACTGGCCAAATATGCAGATTTGATGCTTGATGAGCTACCAAAGAAGCTTCCACCAAGGCGTGCAGTGGACCATAGCATTGAGCTTGAGCCAGGGAAGAAACCTCCGACTAAAGCACCTTATCGGTTGTCAGGACCCGATTTGGAGGAGTTGAAATGATAGTTAAAGGAGTTAAATAATGCAGGTTTCATCAAACCTTCAAGGTCCCCCTATGGTGCTCCGGTATTGTTCCAGCAGAAGAAGGATTCGAATGAGCTATGGATGTGCTGTGATTACCGTGCATTGAACAAGCAAACGGTAAGGAACATGTATCCTTTGCCATTGGCCACTGATTACTTTGACAAGCTTGCAAAAGCCCAAGTGTTTTCCAAGATGGACTTGAGGCATGGATATTATTAGGTGCAGATAGCTGAAGGAGATGGGAAGAAGACCGCGATAGTAACGAGGTATGATAGTTTTTAATTCCTTATTATGCCATTCGGGTTGTGTAATGCTCCTGCTACGTTTTTCACTTTGATGAATGATGTTCTACGACCATACTTAGATTCATTCGTAGTAGTGTACTTGGATGATATGGTGGTGTATAGTGACAACATGGAGGATCATAAGAAGCACTTGGCGATGGTGTTCAAGGCACTGAAGGCAAATCAGTTGTACTTGAAGAAGTTTAAGTGTATGTTCGCTCAAACCGAGATTCCGTTCCTTGGACATATAGTAGGTCAAGGGTACATACGAATGGAGCTGAGCAGAGTGAAGGAGATCGAGGACTGGGCTGAACCAAAGAATGTCCATGAGATAAGGGTGTTTTTGGGCATGACCAACTACCAACGGAAGTTTGTAGAGGGGTACTCCAAGGTGACATCATCACTGACAAACCTATTGAAGAAAGACAAGAGATGGAGTTGGACGGATAAATGTCAGGTGGAATTTGATGATTTGAAGAGGAGGATGGTTACAACACCGATACTGAAGTTGTTGGACTTCGAGCAACCGTTTGAGGTAAACACAGATGCTTCAATTTTTTCCATAGGAGGGGTTCTTATGCAGGATGGGCATCTGGTGGCATACGAGAGTCGGAAGTTGCAGGATAGAGAACGGAGGTATCCAGTGCACGAGATGACTGCAATCATTCACTGTCTTCATGTGTGGAGGCATTACCTGATTGGGAACCCGTTTGTTATCAAGACGGACAATGTTGCAGCAAGTTATTTTGCATCACAACCAAAGCTTTTTGCAAAGCAAGCTCATTGGCAGGACTTCTTGGCAGAGTTCGACATGACTATCGAGTATAGACTGGGAAGAAACAATGTAGTAGCAGATGCCCTTAGCAGGAAGGGACAACTTGCAGCAATAGAGGGAGAAGACTGGTTAGCTAGGAGTAGGAATTGAGTTCAGATGTTAGAAGAGATGAAAAATAAGCTCAAGGAAAGTGTTGAGACCGATACTCAGGCAAAGATTATAGTGAAGCAGGTGAAGGAGGGGAAGACACGAAAGTTATTTCTCTGAGATGGATTCTTGTTCTTTGGAAACCGGCTCTATGTTCCAAAGTCATCTGGGCTCAGGAGGCACCTTTTGAAGGAGTGCCATGACTCGCCATGGGCTGGCCACCTAGGGATGTGTCATTCTTTGGCATTATTGGAGAGAGGATTCTTTTGGGAGAAGATATAGGAGGACGTAGAGGAGTATGTACATACGTGCATCATTTGTCAGTAGGACAAATCAGATACTCATAGGCAAGGAGGTCTGTTGCAGCCTTTACCGATTCCTGAGAGACCATGGATGAGTGTATCGATGGACTTCATCACTCAGTTACCACAGGTTCAAGGGTATAATGGGATAATGGTCGTGGTTGATCGTTTCCAAGTATGTTGTCTTTGTTCCAACAAAGATACCTTGTGGAGCCGAGCAGACTACGGAGTTGTTCTTCAAGAACATAGGGAAGTATTGGGGGATGCCATTAAGCATCATGTCCGACCGAGATCCGCATTTTACAGGCAAATTTTGGACTACATTGTTCAAGTTAGTTGGGATAGAGTTGTTGATGAGTTCGAGTTACCATCCACAGACAGATGGGCAGACCGAGAGGATCAACGCATTGCTGGAGGACTACTTGAGACATTATGTGATGGTTGATCAGAAGAATTGGCCTGAACTCTTGGATGTTGCTCAGTTTAGCTACAACATTCAAAAGAGTTCTGTGATGGGGTACAGTCCATTTGAGTTGGTGAATGGACAGATCCCACCGCATACCATAGTGATAGGAGGTTTCTTGAGGAGCCCTAATGCGAAGAAGTTCATGAAGGCTTGGGATGAGACCTTAGAGCTGGCATGATTGCGCTTGCACGAAGCTACAAGGAGGATGAAGAAATGGGTAGATAAGGGAAGATGGGATGTACACTTCAGTGTGGGAGATATGGTGTTTCTCAAGATAACCGGAGAGCAGTTTCAGGTACCTAAGGGGACAACGAACAAGCTGAAACGGAAGTATGAGGGACCATTTCGAGTAAAGAAGAGAGTGGGGGAAGTTGCTTATGAGCTGGAGCTTCCACACCATATGCACATGAAGCATCCAGTTTTTCACATGAGTTAGTTGAAGAGATGCAGACTTGATACTGATCATCCAGAGAGAGCTGAACCACCAAGAGGACCAGTCGGGATTGTGGACAAGCCATATTTGGAGTTGGAGAATATTTTGAGCTTCAGAACTATAGGGATTGGTTGCCACATGAAACGGGAATTTCTTTTCAGATGGAAGAATGCACTGAAGGAGGAAAGCTGGGAATCGGAGGACTCACTTTGGAGATGGAAGAAGAAGATTGAGAAGTATGACAGGAAGCTACTGAGGAGGTTGGTATTGTCGAGGGCGACAACGATTTTGAGTGGGGGAGGATGCAACACCCTGCAGTTGGATCACCAACCAGGTGCGCCCTCTCACCATACGAAGTAGCCAAAGTCATGAAACGAAGCGTGGAGCGACCAAGGAATGAGGCGTTAAGTTATGTGCGCGGGCAAGGTTGGCGTTTCACACTTATATGGCGATTTGGGGGAGCTCGTCGTGACAAGCCGATCGAGGAGCGATGGAAAGCTTGGAGCGTTGTTGGTGGGTGGTCCCGCGCCATGGGCGGGCCAACCAAACAAAGGCATTGAACATTTGCAAAGGCGCGTAGTTGGAGGTTTAGTTGGAGGGTCAGCCAAAGGGCGTAACTCCATACGAAGGCAACGTATAAGTATATCCGATGGACTTGGCATTTCACCATCGAAATTTCGGTCTTCGTTCATCAACAGAGGTGTGAGTAAAGGAGATAACCACAGCGGAGGCGTAGGTTATGCGCCTGGTTGCTGGGCATGGTTATAAGTCTTGGCACAAAGGTTGAAGGCGCGGGTGGTGGGCATGCGAGGGCGCCTGCCCGTCGAAGAATTTGAACAAGTTTGGGTTTGTATCTTCGGTGTGGGTTGTGCACGGGCGTGCCCGCCCGCCTTGACAAGAGAAACTCGTGTATGGTATATATTGTTGGGTTGGAGGGTGAGACCACCGTGTGGTCATGCATGGGTGGGCGCCTGACTTTGTAACACTGGTGGAGCCTAGCTCCCAGTCATTGTAGAATTTCTCAAACTTATATAATAAAAAAATTACTTGCATATGAATGAATTCATGTTGTTGTTCTATGGATGTTCTTGCTGATGTTTATAATGTTAATGGATTCCGCACATCAATGTTATGTTTATTCATGAATGAAGATAAATGTTAAGGCGTAGTTCGTAAAGTAAGCTAACAATGAAACATGTTAACTACTTAGGTGGTGCCACACCCGGCCAATTAAACGAAAAAAGAATTGGGGGCATGACACTGTGACTGTGATACTTTTTTCGTGTATCTCCTTCTAAACTCATTTAGGTTCCGACCCCATGACTGTGATACTATTTTCGTGTCTCTCTTTCTAAACTCGTTTTTTTGGTGTCTCTCTTTCTAAACTCGTTTTGGTTCCAAGGTCTGGGGGCATCTAAATTCATCCGGGTTTCGACCCCGTGACTATGATACTTTTTTCGTGTCTCTCTTTCTAAACTCATTTTGGTTCCGAGGTCTGGGGGGAATCTAAATTCATCCAAGGTCTAAGGTCCACGATTTGGGGGCGGGGAGGCAAGGAAGGTTCGAGATTATTTATTTATTTTATTCCACCAAGGACTCCACGAATACTACCTCATCTAGGATCTAGGTTTTGAGGTAAGGACTCCACGAATACTACCTCAGGAAGGTTCGAGATTTTTTATTTATTTTATTCCACCAAGGACTCCACGAATACTACCTCATCTAGGATCTAGGTTTTGAGGTAAGGACTCCATGAATACTACCTCATGTAGGGTTTGAGGTATGTGGTCTAGGTGAAGGGAGGTGAGGAAGTTTTGACTTGTACTTCGTCCTCAAGGTGTGAAGTTTGACTTTATTCATTATATTGATTACTTCACGTTGAGGTAAGTGGTCTAGGTGAAGGGAGGTGAGGAAGTTTTGACTTGTACTTCATCATGAAGGTGTGAAGTTTGACTTTACTCATTATATTGATTAGTTCGCATTAATTTTTTTAGGGAAAAACAACCATACTTGGGATCATCCAACATAGCTTCCCCTTTGTTTTTACACAAACCATTGTAAACACAAACAATAATATAAAAACTCTAATCTATTTCTATGCCATGCATGTGGTATAATGTTTTTTGATATTTAAATGAAAGACTAAAATTCACCCATGAATTTAATCAACTTTGGTTGAGCCTTGACTTCGTGAGGCAATAACTTGAGTTCTATAGAACCAAATTAGGTGCAGGATAGCTTGTTGGAAATCTAGAAAGGAGGAGAAAAATTTGAGAATGCTAGTTTGGTGAAATTTGTAGGTTGAACACCCAAAAATTTGAAGGGAAAAATGGTCACGAATTTAGCATGAAACTCGAGTTCCAAAAATCCAAATTGGGCATGAATTAGTTCATTGATTAATAAAATAAGAGAATATTTTTAAGTGGTTTAATTTTCTCAAATCTAGAAGAGAAAATCATTGGAGTGAATAATAATTGGTGTACTATTATGATTATTATTTTCTTGTAGAATTTAAATTATTATTTTTTTCAATTTATTTGTTTTGGTTGCACATAGTTACATTCTTGGTCACTTGTGATTCAAGGATTTAACCAAAAAGATTTTACATAGGATTATATAGCTCATTGAGTACATAATTGATCTTATTTCCATTTTCAATTACATTGCTGAAACTGTAATTGAATAGATTTCTGTTGAAAAAATAATTTGTATTATTATTTAGGGGGGACCATGGATGTTAAGTAGGGGGGTTTGATCTTTGTAAAAATAAGGAAGCCTTTTCACTATTATATAGCTTAATACTTGGAGGAATATTGGAACCTCGAGAGCCAAACTAGAAGGGAAATGATTTGGCTTGGAGAAGCTCATGCTATCAGAGTGGATCCTTGAAACTATTTGTATCTTGAAGCTTGAACTCATATTTTATTTTTGTGCACTGCAGTCTAAAATAAGAAATTGGTGGAAAGCCTTTAAAACTTTTTTCTTGATTTTTTATTTATTCTTTGTTCTAGATAAGTGTGTGTTGTATGTTTTTCACTATTTTTAATTCCATGTAAATATATGGTTACATAAATCTAATGAAAATATATATTTTCATGGTTGGTCAGATTTAGATTAGAAATGAATGATGAATTTGAGTAAACATGTATGTGATTTATGATAACTATTTACGCAATTAAATTGCATGCTTCTTTTTTCTCTCATTGGTGTTACATCATATGGACTATTTGTGTGATGCGATAATACAATCATATCTTGAATTCAATATTAACATTTGAATCTAAGAATGTGTTTATGTGTTTCTAGTAACTATTTAATCAAATAATCATACATGCACATGTGTCCCAATTATTGTAAATAATATGAACTGTTTATGTGATTTACTGGTTCATTTTAATCTTAGATTTGGTTTTGGTCCATTCACCTTGCCCTTATTTGAGATTGGGATTGTTCCCTCTCTTCATCGAGATAGGATAGATTGTGTTAGTTTTAGATTAGCAGTGGATAGCTCCTTCTATTGTTTGGATATTAGCTTAAGTTGCATTTAGATTTAGGAAACCATATTAGAATGTCTCCTTACAAAGAGAAATTCATATAGTGGCAATTGAGACAACATATCGATCATAATCACCATCCCAAACGAATAAATGTATAATTGGGGCCTTGACCGAGTGATCTCCCCATTGTTGGCTTGGTCAAATTTGAGCATCAACAACTAGTAATGGAAATCTCCCGCCAATTTCTGATTGAACCACAACTTAGTTGATTGCATCGAATTGTTATTTTTATGCTCTGTTATTATAGTATAAATCTCCACGTACATTTTAGTTGGCAGAAAATTTGAAAATCACTTTAACATGGTTGACTACATCCTAGCTTTCTTAAGGATAAGATATAAAAGATTCCAAAATAAAGAAAACATTCTATTTAGTGGTGTAGGTAGTAACATGACAATCAATAGAAGCTTCATTAAACAGTTGTTGGTCAAAGCCTAGAATTTCCCTTTAGTTTTTCATATTACTTAAATAATTGTTGTTGAATGTGGTAGGGTTTATTACATATAAAGAAAGAGACAGCATTTCACTATTTGTGCTTTGGCTATTTGGCTGTAAACACATGGTGAAAAAAAGATTAATATTAAATGCATTATAGATATTAGTCTTATTATTTGTATCTTAAAATTGATTATATATATATATATGAATAATTATACTTTTTAATTAATTTTAACATATTTTATATGAAAATTATGTCTATCTTATTTCATGATTATGGCCACATTATTTCATTTCATAATTACATTGCAAAGCATTTTCTTCGATGAACCATATTTTTCATTCATAGTGTCAATGTACTTTGAATACCAAAATGAGAAGAGAAGTTTCTTGGTGTAAAATTTCATTGATGGCAATAGTATGCAAATCAAGTTTCAACAATGTAAAACCATTTATAAAAATAAGCCTTTCCTCCTCATTATTATGATAAGAGTTTTGATTTATATTAGTTAACATGAGTCAAGATTTCAATTTGTAAATGAAAAGTTTAGCGAGACTTTCTTTAAACAATAATATATGATTTAATATCGTAATCAAACCACCATAAGCATAAGCATTTTCTTCACGTACTAAGTCTAGTTCATAAGCTCAACACTTATTTCAACTCATGTATTTCATGGAATATGTCTAAAGGAGGTCTTATTCTCTTCTTCAAGGAGGACAATCCTAGGGTGTAGGGTTAATTTCATTAATCACGTGAATGAAACACCTTAGTGATTGATTAAAAGTATGGTTCCGTGATAATCAAGGTTATTACAAACATAACGAAATGGTTATTTAATTTGCAAGATTTATGCCTTGTCATTCATATTTACATGGTTACACAAAAAGTTATAAGACCCTATAGCATAAGCATCACTCACCTTGAGGGAAAAACATGAGATAAATACCTGACATCAATCTTTAAGCTCATTCATAATGGTTATGTAAAAATTTATGCATAATGTGCATATGTTTTCAAGGGTATGGGGAAGCTAACCCCATTCCTTCAAGAGACCAATATAAGAAAAAATCTCGATACAAACCATTCCATTCTATGATAAATATAAAAATCACATAAACCCTTAACAATATTCACATTAGTTGTCAAAGATTTACATGCACATCAAACACTGTTTGTTAAGGGTATGACGGGGTGTGAGTATCCCTTTCTTCAAGTAGACCAATGAAAGTAACAAATACGAGTTTAAATCAATAAAATAAATCATTAAACATAATTAACATCATGTTTAGATGTTATTAAACATCATTAGCATCATTTTTAGATGTTACTTGTCATTCATGACATAGAAATATGGTGATAGAATTGCAACTTCTTAAGAAATATAATCTAAATCAAGAGACACAATTCTACTCTATTGATTTGCGGAAATTAATTCACAATTTAGAACAACATTCAAAAACATGCATCAATCACATACACAAGTACATAGATTTATCTAGGGGAAACCAACTAGTAAAAACCCCTTAAGCCTACTTGCATTAATCAAATCAATAGAGAATGTATTACAATTGCTTTCTTGCTCTGAGCTCAGCCTGCAAGAAAATAATTGTTCTCTCTGCTCAATGAAAATATTTGACCCAAACCTAGTCAATTTATGCCTCCAGCTGAGCTTCTATTTCCTTACGCAAATCCTAAGGAAATTGGCCCCTATTCTTTAGGAATTTCCTCCAAATTGATTACGCAATTCGCAAGGATTGATCACTGAATGCATGCAACACATGTACACTCAAGACTAGTCTACAATTGATGTTACATTGCCTTGGAATATCCACCATAGCTGAGCAATTCGAATTCCTTGCATGCATGAACTATTTTTTGTTTATTGATCATTTAACTAGATGATATCTGAGTTAGACTATTGTACCACTGCTCAACTGACCTCCAACTAGTTTTATTAACTATTAGAACTACTTTACCTGAGTACAACGAGAAAAAATTGAACTAGATTGCTACAAATTAGCAATCAACACATGCAAACTGACCTCCAAGCCCTCTAACTTGAGTTTACTAAGCTAACTAAGTGACAAGAGCCATGACACCTTAGTTAACTGCCTCCAAGTTGTCTGCTAATGTGGAAATTTGAATTTTCTCAATTTGGCAAAGGCTAAGTCAAATTGAGCCTTTCTTTCTACACTTATAAACACTCCCTCTTAGCAAGAAAGGCATTTTCAACCACCCCAATCGTGTACCTATGGAATTTGAACTTCCCTCTTCTAAAAGCTTTTTTCAACATGTTAGCATCTTGTTCCTATGTCTAAATGTATTGTAGCAACATTATCCTCCTCTGCACATAGTCCTATAAATGATGATACCAGATATCTATATGCTTGGATCGACTGTGAAATACTAGATTCTCAGGGAGTTTAATGCAACTTTGACTATCATAATATATCATAGTTGGATCCATCTCCTAAACAAATAGACCCACAAGTATCTTTCTCATCCAGATCATCTCACATGTTGCTTATCTTGTATCCATGTATTCAGCTAGCTTACCCTGAGTTGAGCGCCACAAACCTCTACTTCCCATTGTACCAGGAAATTGTTGCAAACCCAACACTGAAAATTCCACCTGATGTACTCTTTCGGTCAAATGGACTCCCTACACAATTTGCATATTTGAAGCCACACAAATTCACTCCCTTTGTCCATTTGTACCATAATCCATACTGGATAGTTCGTTTTAGGTATCGTAAGACATGTTTTATTTCCTTCCAATACAATTTGGTCATCCTAACCATAGCTTGGCTCAGATGGTTGACTGCATAGCACATATTTGGTCATGTGTTCACAAGATACATCGTGAACCCATTGGTTGTCAGTAAATGGTAGCATCAACCTCTTCACCTGAAGTGGCATTCTCCTTCCTCTAGTTGGTGGCTAGAGGTGTCTCCATGGGATTACAACTCTCCATATGAAATTTCTGTAGTATCTCGATGGTATACTTTCCTTGAGACATAAACAATTCTCTAGCACCTTTCCATACTTCCAACTCAAGGAAGTAGTGCATGAGACCCATGTCTTTCATATCAAATTCCCTTACAAGGTCCTCCTTGCAAGACTTGATCAGTTCCTCATCACTTGTAAATATTAGATCATCAACATATAAAACAATGATAAGAAATTTACCTTCTACCAAAATATGATAGAGGTTCACATCCGCTTCACTTTTGGTGAAGCCCATTCCAATGAGATAACTATCAATCTGAGTGTACCAAGCTTGAGGTGATTGTTTAAGACCTTACAATGCTCGCCTGAGTTTGCACACATGATACTCCTGATAAAATGTCTCAAAACCTTCGGTTTCTCTATGTATACTTCCTCCTCAATAACACCATTGAGAAATGTTGTTTTTACATCCATCTAGTGAATATTCCACCCCATCTTTAGAACGAGTGAAAGAATTGATTTAATGAATGAATACCTTGCTACGGGAGCAAAGGTTTCCTCATAGTCAATTCCCTTAACTTGAGAGAATCATTTGGCCACAAATATGGCCTTATACTTCTATATTCTTCCATATGTTGCATGCTTAACCTTGAAGATCCATCTCAAACACACAGTTGATTTATCTTCTGGTCTTGGAAACAATTCCCAAACATTGTTCTTCATGATGGATTCATATTCTTCCACCATTGCATCAACCCAAAATAGTTGTTAACCTACTTCCTTAAAAGAGGATGGCTTAGTCTCTACAATCTCAATCATTAGATCCATATAGCCATGGGTACCTCTCAGGTGACCTCCTTTCCCTATAGAAATTTGAAGGAGCTCCCACATTCTCCCTTGCATCTGGCACCAATCTATTATCTTCCCTGGTTCTTTTCTACCTTCTCTAGATGGTTTTGCTTGAGTGGATGTCTCCACTCTGCCTTCTCTCTGCTCCTCCATTTGTGGATTATCCATAACTTCCTAAGGCTCCTCCTTTCGAGCTAAAAGATCCTCTTTTGGTGGGATTTGCAACTTCCTCTTAAGAGAGCATCTCATTGCTTTCTCTCCATCAAAATTTACATCCCTTTACACAAATATCAATCTAAGGGAAGGTAAGTACACTCAGTAGTTGTGTGGAGTTTTGGTGTAACCAACAAAAACTCCCAACTTTGTTGTTAGCTCAAGTTTTTTCCTTGAATATTTGGAGACATGGCAGTAAACAAAGGCTCCAAAAATTCTAAAATGAGACACATCTGGATTTCTCCCAGAGAAATCTTCCTCTAGTCTAATCCTACCAATAATCCAATGAGGACTCTGGTTATACAAGTAGATTGTTGTGTTACATGCCTCTGCCCACAAATCTAGTGACAAGCCTTGTTCATGTAGCATATCTCTTGCAACTCCCACAATGCTCTGGTTCCTTATTTTATCTACCCCATTCTACTATGGGTTATGGGGCGTTGTCAGTTCTCTTGAAATTCCTTCTTTGGAAAAAAATTCCTTGAAGTCATTCGAAACATACTCACCTCGATTGTCGCTTTTGAGAATCTTCACCTTCTTTTCAGTCTCTTCTCAACTAGTGCCTTTAATTCTATAAATTTTGAGAATGTCTAAACCTTCTTCTGCATGAAGAAGATCCATCACTTTCTTGAGAAATCATCAATAAAAATAACATAGTATTTATGTCTTGTAGTGGAGGTTGTCGAGAAGGGTACACAAACATTAGAGTGGAATCTCTCCAAGACTACATTTGATTTGTTGTCTCGATCATGGAATGTGTATTTTACATACTTCCCCAAGGTGCAAACCTTGTAGACATCCTGTTCCTCAAGTGATCCTTTAAGGAGGATAGTGGTTATTTGTTGCATAATGTTAAGGGTGCCATGGTTAAAATCGGTCAATATTTTATGTCAGAGTTCACTGACATCATGACTCTATACTTTCTATGCCTTACTGCTCAATTCATCATAATGTTCCACATCAATTTTATATAGGTTCTTCGCACAAACCTCGATCTACTTCATATTCCTAGTAGTTGTGTCTCAGAAAGGATTTCCCTTTACTTAAAATAACATCATTGCCAATATCTTTAAAAATTGCTATAGAGATGAGGTTATTCTTTAGGCCTAGTACAAACATAACATCTTTGAGGCAAAGAGGGGATCTCAACTCCCTCTAAAAGGTTACTATACCAATCCAAGTAGCACTATACCTTCCGTCGTCCCCAAGCTCAATATGCATCTAGAGATATTTCTACTCCAGGTCATTGAAAAACTCTCTACACCCTATCATGTGGAACAAGGAACCTGAGTCCAAGTACATGTTTCAATATTTAGTGTTCTTGGGCAAACACCTAACCCTCTAGATCTAGTATCAGATCAAGAAACAACAGACAAAGTAATCTTAACTTTTCCTATAAACAATAGATAAAATAAGAGAACAAAGAACCTATTATAGTTTACGTTTGTTCCTTATTTCCCTTAACCGATTTCGTTTCTCCTTCCCATACTTAAATCGCTTGAGAAGTACCTGCACAACTACAAAAACAAAAATCCATCAAAGCATAATGATCTATTGCTTATAAATGACATGGAATCGAAAACATGATATACATATGAATGCATTAACATATAACACAAGCATAAGGGAAAAAATCTTGAAAACTTTTTTGATAAGAGGAAATATTACAACTCATATGAGCTCGATCCAGTGTCATCCTTCCAATTTAATCATTCATCAATCTCATGAAAAGCAAGACACTTCAACACTATGACAATACTTGCACTCAATTCTAACCTCATAGCACCAGCGTCTCCTTACAACTCCATATTTTGCAGCCCAGATCTCTTAAATGAGTGATCTATTTATAGGTGAGTGAAGGAGGTTATGCCACCAATGGAGATGATGAATGCCTTTCCAAATTTAGAAAATCAGTTCCATAGAAGAAGGGATAGGGGATTGATGTTTCCTAATTCCCTTTCTCATCCAAAGGCGAACTCAAAGGTGTAGGTGGCACTTGAGAAGCTTCGAGAGGCTTCTAATGGATAAGGAATCTTCAAACCCTCATGGAATTTTTCTCAATTCACTCAGCGCAGGCCAAAGAGGGACCAAGTGTGCTACATAGCACACTATCAGTGTATGGTTTGCATTGCAGCACACCTTAATGAAGGCCTACCTACGCTAATCTTCTTAGAGGTAGTTTTTGGATGTTTTCAGTGATGGAACTTCTTTGGAAGTAAGGCATTCTGATGACTAACTTCTTTAGGGCATGTAACAACTTGTACTAGGCTTTGATGGGCCCTAATAGTATTGATCCATAAGTTGGGTTTGATGTGCCCAAATGGATCTGTAATAGTTGCCCCCTAAAGCATGAAGTCGTAAATATATATGTCGGGTGAAATTCTTTATCACTAGGATAAGAGGTTTCGAACAGAAGGTGACCTACATCAATTACAATACATATATCATGATAATTTGATTTTTCTCATAAACTAGCAGAGGGAGGCATACCCATGCTCAGCTTCTAAACATTCATTACATATACAAATATAGTCGTCTACAGATATAGACCCATGAATGGTTCACCATGAATGTAAGGCCATTGTACATTTGATTTGGTGCTCCTGACAATATCGTAGCCCAGATGGATGAAACTAGATTCGGGGTCTTCAATCTCATCCAATCTTTCACTCAAGTACAAGTCTAACCATGTGAATAGATGTTCTGAAGTCGAACATAGAGAGACATCATCTAATTACCAGCCAATGATGTAAGTCGTTAACAGACGTGAGAGGAATCACTGATAATGATGATGATCCTCAAGGTACTACAATACATTTTTCATGGTGTGAATAAATTATTTGATGTCAAACACCATACAAAGTCCTTCGGTCAAAGGTCATTGATGTCAACCTGTCGCCAGAAGTGAGAAACCTTTCATTGATGTATGCAAGCTTCAAGGTACTGAAGGGGTGTTTCTAAGTTAACCTCTTGGATGATGAGCTGATGTCGACAAGAAGCAACTCGTCGTAGGAGGGAATTGATGTATCCCACATCTACAAAACGAAATGAGGTAAATGATTTTTGGAGATGAGAATTGACTGACAACACAAGGTTCAGGAATGGCGGCCATGAAAATGAAGGTTTACAGTATTGCAACGAATGAAGTTTGAACTAAATGACTTCTCTTGAACATATCGGCGACACTGAGATGAATTGGTAGCGTTGACCCAAAACAAAAGTGATGGATGGTGTGATAGACCAATGGTGTGATAACCATCAATCTGAATGACCCAACCCAAATAGTCATTGAGATGAAGTGAAAGTGTCATGTTCAATAGCGACTCGCTACCATAAAAGTTTCTCGACTTTTTCACATTTTCCCCAGTCATTGCTAACCAGTACCTATTTATTTTTATCAAGCTTGGGGAGGATAACATGTGATTGTTCTATAATTCACCCTTCGGGTGAACCCATCACTATTTGATGCTTTAATGAGTCTAGTGAAGGTGAAAATCGGTCTTTGTCCAGATGGACATGTTTGTCGCTATTTGATGTTTTTAACGAGTTTAACAACAAAGACAACTCGGTCCTTTTCATGTTTAGAGAGTTTGAAAAGGAAACTCCATAAGTTATTTTTCATAAAATAATCTCTCAAGTCCAAAAAAACGTAAAATAATATAAGAGAGATATCATTTCCAATCCTTTAATGAGCTAGAAAAGACAAGTGCTCGACAATCTTTTCATATTTAGAGAGTCTAAAAAGAGCTTAAAAGAGGACTCCATTTTGAGGAACGAGTGGTGTCTAGGGTAGCAACTGGTTCCGATGATGTTGGAACATCTCAAAACATGTTGATTTATGTGAAGAGTTTAGCTAATAAGACCACTCATTGCAATTGTTCCTAAAAAATGGTAAAACAACCAAGTGAAAGCGTATGATTGGCCAAAGGGATGGTGGTGATGAGATGAAAACAACCAAGGCTCATCTGACAAAAGAGGCTGATAGAATGGAAATCATGATGGTTAAACTGGAAATGGGTTCATTTTTAGACAAGCTTGAACCATAGGGAAATGTGCTTGGATTCAGTTTCATGTTTACACAAGCTTGAAACGAAAAACTATTCTTTGGTTTAGGTTCATTTTTACACATGCTTGAAATGAAAAACTATGCTTGAGATTGGTTTACATGCCCCCAGCATGATGAAAGGGAGAGTCTCTTGTACCAGATGGAAGTCGTTGAGGTGAAGCAGGACGGTTATCCAACACCTTTTTGGCTTCGTCCAGATAGGGACAAAAGTGAATGGGGTGATTCCCTTCACATAACCTAGAGGGAAACTTAACTTTACCATTAGGTGCATGCCCCCCAAGCTTCATTACATTCACATAAGTAGACTACTTGTGGCTATCAGGTGGATGGAATGAAGGTTCTTTTATGAGATCAAGTGAAAGACTCGACTGGGATTTTACGAGATCTAATCAAAGACTCAACTTGGAAATTTTCTCCAGGGGACCTTGTTTCATTTTTTAATGAGATTGAGACAATACAAGGAACTCTCCTCATACCCTCAATTTCATTTTTTAACGAGGTTGACACAATACAACGAACTATCCATGGAGCTTGTTTCATTTTTTAATGAGGTTGACACAGTAAAAAACTATCCTCATATTCCTTGGTTTCATTTTTTAATGACATTGAAACAAGACAAGGAACTCTCCTCATATTCCTTCATTTCATTCTTTAACAAGGTTGACACAAGACAAGGAACTATCCTCATGGACCTATTTCATTTTTTAACGAGGTTGACACAGTAAGAGAACTATCCTCATATTCCTTGTTTCATTTTTTGAATGAGCTTGACACAAGACAAGGAACTATTCTCATATCCTTGGGTTCATTTTTTAACGAGGTTGACACAAGACAAGAAACTATCCTCGTACTCCTTGTTTCATAACTCATAAGAGGTCATGAAAGAGAGATCTGGTTCCAATGCCCCCAATACATGATGTACAACATCACTGAATTGATTTTTAGTTGATGTAGGTATGGAACAGGTTGCCACATAATTAACTTGTGGCGGGGATGATAACATTGGTGCAAAAGGACCATCTGGGGAAGATGGTTGACTAGGTGCCATATTTGGACGGGGAAATGAAATCTGGTCAACAGTGACAATTCTACCTTCATGCGGGAAACAAATAACTCTAAAGAGTGTTGAAACAATAGATCCCATGCCATAAACATAGTCGTGCCCAAGAATTAAATTGAAATCTAAAGGGCCTGGGACTACCATCATGTTCAGATAAACGATTTTTCCTCCCAAAGTAATAGGTAATTGAGGGAGGATCCCTAATGGTTGACTGGTTCCTCTGTTAAAACCCAACAGATTTTATGTAACAGGCACAAGCGGTGGTGAACCAAGCACATGCCAAGAATTTGAGGAAAGGATACTCATAGATGCACCTTCATCTATAATAGTGCCAGATACAGTCATATTACAAATTTGTAATATGATCTGGAAAGGCACATAAGAAGGAAGACAGAATCCAGCCAATTAATTACAATCAAAGGAAGTGACCAGACTACTTGGAGGGGGGTACCGTAGAAACGGGAGGATTAACCCCTTGAGTTAAAAGAACTGGATGATTTTCCTCCTATCTTGATGGAACAAATGGATTGCCCCCAAGCTCATTTGAATCTGAAGAAACAAAAAGAACTTGAGTGGTATCATATTCACTCTCTTCAGGAAGGGTACAATTTATCGAATATGAAATCAGGTCAACTGTTACCTCGACCTGTTGATTTGGGTCGGGTATAGACTCATAGGATTCACTTTTAGAGAGAGTGGGTTTGACCGACAATTGATTTTGGTCAGTCAATTCATCAACTAGTGAAGGATTTAGGGAAAGTTTCCTGTAACCAGATGGAAATCACTACGGTGAAGCAGGAAGGTTATCCAACACTCTTTTGGCTTCATCTAGATAGGGAAAAAGGTGAATGGGGTGATTCCCTTCACATAACCTACAAGGAAACTTAAGTTTACCCTTGTTTCCATGAACTTTACTACCACTAGTTGATGGTGTGTCACCAACATGATCTCCAGAAGTTGATGACATAGGATGATGTGAACGGGAAGACCATTCTTCTAATATCTTAGAAATATTAGGACAATTTCGAAGAAAATGGTCTCCCACACAAAGTTTGCATGGGTATCGAACTTTGTGAGGCTTAATGGACAGTTTCTCATCTAATGTTTCATTCCAAGCAATGGTTGCTTGGTTTTCCCTATGCTAAACTTGCTTCTTCTTCTTCTTCTTCTTAGCCACCTGGTTACTAGTACCAATACTTTCACCAGGTGAAGATGAAGAAGGGGAGGAAGAAACGACTAAGGAAGAAGGCAAAGGGTCAACCTTGGGATCAATTGGAGGTTGATTTTGTCCATTTGGAGGTGTACTCAATTGCGGAGAAAACATGAAATTTTGAACCAAGGAGGTTGAAAACAACTATATTGGCAATCCAATGGTAGATCTCAGAAGGAACAATGTAGCCATACAAGGAGCACCAATATTTCCAAAAGGAGGAAAAGGACTAGGATTCCCATCAAAAGGAATTCCTTGATCGGTGGACTCCAGATTTGTCGCCATATGTTTCAATCTAAGATCAAATAAGGAGCGAGTGAGGAGGATGTTATCCACAGTCAATTAAATTTTTACGACACTGGAACACAACTTCGTTTTTTCATTTTTAAAGAGTCGAGAAAAAACAAAAGATGACTCTAGTCGCCTTCGATGTTTAATGAGCCTAAAAGGACAAGTGCTCAGATGATCCTTTTACTTTTAAAGAGTCGAAAAGGAACGAAAGTGACTACTCTAGATATTCTAGACAAGGGAAATGACCAAGGACTTTTCATACGATAGTCAATCTTCCTGAATGTTGTGTTCAATGCATTGCAATCGGTAAGGCAGCAGACTAGGCTTCCTAGGGATAAAGGATTTCAACCTATTGGGATCTCCCACTATATACCCGATGGTACAGGGAGCACAAGTCCATACTAGCACTTATCGGATCAAAAGAGGAGAAATCACCCAATCTTCAGTGGAAACGATAGCCACTAGGTTTAAAGACACTGGAACACATCTCTAGCCTAGACCTCTAGATGTTTTTCATAAAGTTCCAATGCGTTGTTAGATTAATTGATGTTTATTTTAAGTTGATATTGCTTAAAATTTTCCTTTGAAGGTTCACCGCGAGGTGTGTTTTGAAATTCCTAAGAATGCAACTAGAATGAGAAGCACTCTTTTCGTTTAATTTCAACAATGAAAATCCTAGCTATGAGGGATAGAGCATAGAAGTACCTTTTAAATAAACAACAAAGAGCACAAACTAATGCAATTCCCTAAACCATTCCTTTTAGCACACAAACTCAAGGTCTAAAATGCAAATTGCATGTATTTCTTTTCAGTTTCTCTTAATGTGAATGATGCAATAAGAAAAACTAATGCACAAACAATTCAGAACTTTTGCATAAAAATTGGCGATTTATGACAAATTATTTAAAAAGGGAAAGGAAGATTGTACAACACTTTCAATTTTAAATAAATGAAGATTTTTGACACTTGAATGAAAATACAAATCAAATTCACAAATAAATCAATCGATTATTTATGAAGGAAGACTTTACGACACTTCCGTTTTTCGAAGAAAATGACAATTTTACGACACTTTTCTATTGAAAAAACAATCAATCAAATACTATCTTTTGATAATGGATTGCAAATGATAAATCAAATACACAAAAAACATTCAAAAATCCTAGTCTAAGTAGGGCCAAATTAAGGAGATGAAAACTGATTTCAGAGACAGAACATCATGGTCATTCAGCAACTCAATCAAACAAGAGAAAATTGGCAAAAACTTTCAGTTCCTAGATGGGAAATTGATCCTCAAGGAATCAGTGCAAGCTACAATTAGAGACAGTGCGTTGAATCGCTCGGTACCTATACGGGAAGTGCACTACAGTGCAAGCAGCAGTTAGAGACAGTGCGTTGATAACAGTGAGCAATTCTGAAGGTAATTTTGGCACAGTTTTGGCTCAATTTTCAATGAAAGAGGACTGAAATCAATAAACGACCATAAGTACAGTATGTAGAAATGTCTTAAGAGGCTGATAAGCTACTAATATGGACAATATTTCCCCAGTGGAGTTTCCAATTTGTTTCTGGAATATTTAGTGTTCTTGGACAAATGCCTAACCCTCTAGATCTAGTAGCGGATCTAGAAACAACAGTCAAAATAATCTTAACTTTTCCTGTAAACAATAGATAAAATAAGAGAACAGAGAACCTACTTGTAGTTTCCATTTGTTCCTTATTTCCCTTAACCGATTCCATTGCTCCTTCCCATACTTAAATCGCTTGAGAAGTACCTGCACAACTACAGAAACAAAAATCCATCAAAGCATAATGATCTATTGCTTATAAATAACATGGAATCGAAAACATGATATACATATGAATGCATTAACATATAACACAAACATAAGGGAAAAAATCTTGAAAACTTTATTGATAAGAGGAAAGGTTACAACTCATATGAGCTCGATGCAGTGTCATCCTTCCAATTCAATCCTTCATCAGTCTCATGAAAAGCGAGACACTTCAACACTATGACAATACTTGCACTCAATTCTAACCTCATAGCACCAGCATCTCTTTACAACTCCATATTTTTCAGCCCAGATCTCTTAGATGAGTGATCTATTTATAGGTGAATGAAGGAGGTTATGCCATCAATGGAGATGATGAATGCCTTTCTAAATTTGGAAAATTAGTTCCATAGAAGAAGGGATAGGGGATTGATGTTTCCTAATTCCCTTTCTCATCCAGAGGTGAACTCAAAGGTGTAGGTGGCACTTGAGAAACTTCTAGAGGCTTCCAATGGATAAGGAATCTTCAAACCCTCACGGAAATTTGCTCAAATTCACTCAGCGTAGGCCAAAGAGGGACCAAGTGCACTGCATAGCACCCTGTCAATGTATGGTTTGCATTGCAGCGCAATTTAATGAAGGCCTACCTGTGCTGATATTTTTAGAGGTATTTTTTGGATGTTTTCAGTGATGGAACTTCTTTGGAAGTAAGGCATTCTGATGACTAACTTCTTTAGGGCATGTAACAACTTGTACTAGGGTTTGATAGGCCCTAATAGTATCAATCCATAAGTTGGGGTTGATGTGCCCAAATGGATCTGTAATAGTACCACATACTCCTCATCAAAGTGTTGGACATGCAAGAGATCAAGGTGAAGTATAGATCGAGCGGTGAAGCCAATGCTCACCTGTTGCTCCTCCTGAATTCTTCTTGCTAGACTTTTTGTGTGGGCACTTGGTGGCATACTGTATGAATTCATGAAAATTGAAGCATTTTATTTTGGACAATTCTTTCTTCTTTCCACCTTGGCTGAATACTAGTTTTCTTTGAGATTTCTTCTCTTTTCCCTTCTTTCCCTTTCCAACCAATGCAAAATTTTCTTCATCCTCTCCCTTGGATGAACCTCCATCTCTAGTATTTCACCTGATTTCTTCTTGTACTAAATTAGACCATAAGCATTCCTAATTTAGTAATTTCTCCTTCTTGTCACCGAGTTCTTGTAGCTACGCCAACTTTTGGGAAATCCTAGAAGAGCTACGCTCACTAGGTCATCTTCTGTAACATTTACACCAACCCCTCCAAGCTCATCCCGAACTTGTGTAAATATGGTGAGATACTACAAAATAGTATCATTCTTCTACATCTTAATGTTTTGAAGTTTTTCTTTGAGGGCCAATTTTCTATGGTCACTACTATTCTCAAATAGCTCATTCAGTTCCTTCCATATTACAAAAGGATTTTATTTCATTTGGAGATTTGAGACAATGTGGTCTCTCACTCCCTCTAGGATTTCGGGCATCAGCTAATATTGGTTTTTGAATGTCTTTATTGACGTATTATTGCAATCCATTGTTATCAAGAACTACTTCCATGTGATCCTTCTAGGCAATGAAATTTGATCTTCCTTCCAAGGAATACTCTAATCTCATTCCATTGAAAGCCATTATCCCAACTCTGAGGAAATCCTACTACACTGAAGCTACAAATTCGAATGTCCTGAAAAACAACTTTGAAATTATTGTTCTAATGTGAATCCTACTATGATACCATGTAGAAATATGGTGATAGAATTGTCACTGATCAAGAAATTTAATCTAAATCAAGAGACACAATTCTACTCTACTATTCTAAAAAAATTAATTCACAATTTAGAACAACATTAGCAAACATGCATCAATCACATAGACAAGTACACATATTTATCTAGGATAAACCAACTAGTAAAAACCCCTTAAGATTTCTTGCATTAATTAGATGAATAGAGAATGCATTACAATTTCTTGCTTGCTCTGAGCTCAACCTACAAGTGAATAATTGTACTCTCTTCTCAAAGAAAAGCTCTGACATAGACTTAGTCAATTTATACCTCCACTTGAGTTCATATTTCCTTATGCAAATCCTAAGTAAATTGGCCCCTATTCTATAGGAACTTCCTCGAAATTGGTTGTGTAATTCCTAGGGATTGATCATTGATTGCATGCAACACATGTACACTCAAGACTAGTCTACAACTTACACTGCGTTGGAATATCCACCATAGCTGAGCAATTCAATTCCTTTCATGAATGAGATATTTTTGGTTGATTGATCTATTAACTAGGTGATCTCTGAGTTAGATTATTTTCCCACTCCACAAATGACCACCAACTAGTTCTATTAACTATTAGAACTAGTTTAACTAAGTACAATGAGAAATAATTGAACTAGATTTCTACAAATTAGCAATCAACACATGCAAACTGAACTCCAAACCCTCTAACTCGAATTTACTAAGCTAACTAAGTGACAAGATCCAAGTCACCATAGTTAACTGCCTTCAAGTTGTCCATTGATGTGGAAATTTTGAATTTTCTCAATATGACCAAGACTGTCAAATTGAGCCTTTCTTGCTACACTTCTCAACAAATGATAGTTATTACTCCCGGTTGACCATGATGGACCCACAAACATGTCAGGGGATCTCCCTGGTAAGAAGTCCCAACTAGACCTCAAACCGTTTGGAGGAGGAGTCCCAGCAGTGGGTAGTAAAGCAATTCCTTGTCTGTGATAGCGCAGAGAGGTAAGTGTGATATCTTTGTCAGAAGCAAGTGTGTGACATTGCAACGAGTCAAGTGAGATGCATGGGGGTTCTAGGACACAA
The DNA here is from genome assembly GCA_031772625.1 of Pinus tabuliformis. Lineage (NCBI taxonomy): Eukaryota > Viridiplantae > Streptophyta > Pinopsida > Pinales > Pinaceae > Pinus > Pinus tabuliformis. The sequence continues at coordinate 719,387,150 of CM062804.1, read as the reverse complement.
AGAGGAAAAGAAGTGTGTCCCTTAGAAGCCTGTAATAGTATGCAGCCTGAAATGAACACACGAGCTCAATGACATCACAAGCTGGAAAGTATAATAGTCCACAATCCAAAGTGATGAGTTAAACCAACAACACATCTCCAACAAGATTAATACAATCATATATAAAATAGTTCATACACGAATGCGTAAGTTAAATAACATACATTGCTAAAGCAACTAGAATAGTCCAACTACAATAACAACATATACATGAAAATGTGTTGGCTATATTTTATATATATATATATATATATATATATATAGAGAGAGAGAGAGAGAGAGAGAGAGAGAGATCTAAAGTGAAAGTTCCATCCATACATACACCATTGAAATCCACTAGCTCCCATAGTGGAACATTATAGTCAACACTTCCTTCTCCTCCAAAGAGATGTACTTTCTCTACGCTATGGAGAAACCAAATCTCATCACTATACTCTACAAGCCTTCTCTAAGCAATGCCTAGCCAAAAGTTTGGCTCCCAAAAGCCTGTACTATGAGTTATGAGGTTCTATATATAGCAAAGGGTGGGATGACCCTTGGCATTTCCCTTTGGCTCTTGGACTACCCTCATGACTCTTCACATTACAACAGTGATTGTTTACATTCCTCTAATGACACTTGGAATTTTACTTACAACATATTTACAATAATACAATTTCCACATATACCCATGTGGGACAAAAATAGGCTTGAGTCATCCTAACGAGAAAACAACATCACTTGGGGTCTTGGGGAAAGACCAACTCGGTAACCTCCTCACGATGGTCTTCAATGATGAATGGATACCAAGCTTGGTACTATGCTATTGTGTCCCTATACTATCTGATGACATCTTTTTCGAAGCGGACTCTTGCCTCCATCGCTTTTGAGTATATTGTCCTGAAACCTATGTCCAGCTCATCCTGAAGCATGAGCAGCACTGTCCTAAGTGTGGTGTGACCACTGGTGTACCTTTGCATGTTCTCTACATTGAGATGCAAGTCATCACTAGTATCTACACGCATCAACTGCTCTATGTACTTGTCGACATTGAGCATGACTTGGTTCTTCCTCATGGCCTGGGTGAGGGTTTTGATGGAAGGGATCTTGTGCATTCACACTATGACATCCAGACTAGTAAACAACTGTGCATAGGAAGTGTCAATGTTAGTGATGAGCAGAGGCAGTTTCTCGTAGTTTCAGATCAGCATCTGAATCCGTACTTTGTCTAACTTAGCCTCTGGCTTCATCCTCTTATGCAAGTAAAACGAGGCTCCCTTGTACCTCATTGTCCATTCTTACATGTGCGCAATAGCAGTGTGAATGTCTTTGAGAGTTTGGGTTGTCTGTGCACACTGCTGTTGAAAGTCATATAGATGGACGACCACTTTGTGCATGGTCACAAATCTTCTATACACTATCTGCATGGTAGCCTCCAAAGTTGATATCTCCTCCACTATTTCTTTCTTCATCTATATCATTACAGACCTTGCATGCAACTTTGTTATCTACCTAGCCTCTTGCAAGTCCTTCACTAGTTTATCATTCTCTGCTATCAAGAACTTGACCGTTGAACTCATGGCTTCCACATAGGCCTCAAAAGTCTTCGCCATGGAAACTGGATTTCTTCTAACATACGGTACAGTCAACCTTTCTTCTATGCATGCAGGTGATGTATGATAATCTGGGAGTTGCTTTCTTCGTGCCTGTACAATCCTCTGTTGTGACTTGTCGAATGCCAAATTGTACACATCCATCTTTGGATCATCATCAAGGAGAAAAACTTCTCCTTCCTCACTCAGGACTGGTTGTGGTTCTGGAGGTGGCGGAGACTGTGGTACAACCTCCGATGCCCTCGACATGAGATTGGTGTCTTTGTCCTCTAGCTCATGTTCCATCTCCATGTCTATTACCTCAACCAACTACTCAACCTGTTGAGCAATTTCCCAAACTTCCACTTGCTCACCCTATTCTTCATCTATTGGTTGCTCTATTGTCTCAACTTGTATCTGTGTAGTTTTCTCTGTCAGTGTGCCTTGTCCTTCTTTATGTTCTCGTTTCTTCCTTTCTTCTCTTTTTCTCCTCCTAAGCTCTTGTTCTACTTTTAGCTTCTTCTCTGTCTCCTGTAATCTCCTTTCCATTTCTTCCAACCTTTGCTTCTCTCTTCTCTTCCATTCTACTCTCCTTTCACAGCGTCGCCTCTTTGCATTTATCACCAAAGATACTCTCTCAAGTGGATATTCTTTAAATTTATTACTTTTCTCAACCCTTGTGCTCTCGGAAATGTTCCTCTTGAATTTGGGTTGCACTAGCTTGCTTCTCATTGCTACTGTTGTTGTTGCTTCCTATGGTGCCACTTCCTATAGTGTTTCCTTCCATTCTACATCCATGCTGACTGGTTCATTGAACCTAGAGGATTTATAGCAATACCTCGAAGGATCTTCCTTTGGCTAATGACATGCCCCGTGGATCCATGGGTAGTACACCTTCACACAGTGGTTCTTGCATATGCAGTGGGGATCATATGGATTGAATCTCTTGGTGTTCAATCCAAACTTCTTCAAGTCCTCAATCTTGAAATTTGCATCCTTCAAGGTATGGATCTCATACAACCCAATCCACAAAGGAAGAGTAGGTTGTGGTTCCTTCTTCCTCCTATGCAGTCCTGTTGATAACCCTGTGGAGATGTGGTATGCAACCCCTTGCATCACCATCTTGTCCATGGAAAACCTTGGTAGCTTATGCGGAGGCTTCTTCATGCCGAACATCCTAATAAAGGTGCCACTTGGGTGAGGCATACCAATCTGCAATGTTAAGAAATTCCCGCATCGCTTCCTGGGACATGCAAGGTGGATCCTATTCAAATATCATCTTGTATAGTGGGGCGATGAAGTAGTCAGATAGCCTCGCCATGACTCCTCGATAGCTTCACTCAGAGAGCAACTTGCAATAGACATTCACAACTTCTTTTGGTGGTTTCCATGTCCAACCCATGCTAGGGAATCGTTGTTGGGCATAGATTGCATCAAGAAGGCATGCAGACATATAGAATTGTACTTGCCCATCCTTAAGTGGATTTCGGGAATTTGACACATGCACTTTCAGTTCAAGAGCCAACATGTTTGACCAGTTGAAAATACTTCCTTCGTTTTCCAACTAATCTAACAACCCAACTCTACGGGAAGTTCTGTGTGCTCTCTTGACCATACAAGCGACATGTGAATATGACCAGGAGTTAGTAAACCTTCCTGAGTGACTTTTTCTTGTAGACTTGGTTTGGTGTCATATTTAACTTCAATGGATCCTTTACCTAACGCTTCATGATATCTCTAGAGTTTACATTGTTGTTGGGAGTGAAGATCAATGCATCCATGTAGTTCACCGATTGCAGCAAGTGATATATCTTATGATAATTTTCCATCCTGAAGGTGGAAAGTTGTGTTCCACTGGTATTGTTTAATGTCATCGTCTCAGGATCGGTATGTGAGACAACCCATTGAATGATATCTACGCACAAGAAGGAGGGGTACCTACATGCAACGCTATACGAGCCTGACTTGTGAATGTTTACATAGACTTGTTGATCTTCAAGATCTTCCTTGAAACTACTTGCAAATATGTCCTTTATTTTTTTCCATGTGATCTTCATGTCCTTCTCTATGAATAGTTGTGTGTCTGCATAGATGGACAAGTTTATTGGAACCTATTCAACAACGTCTCCATTGTTTCTCTCTACAGTGTCCTTTGATCCAGCTCTCTTGGAAACCATGATGCGTGTATTGTTGAGAGACTGCTCAACAACTAATGTACCTAGATAAAGAGCACACACTCATGGAAAGAAAATGTCAGTTAAAAAACAAAAATCACTTCAAGGATCGACCATGCAAAAGATCGTGTGACTACTGGGCAAGATTGTGAAGTAGTGACTCTCAAAGGCTCAGAGACTATCATCTAGAACTGTGTATTGTGTAGTCCCAACTGCTAGTGAGACCTACTGCTGACTGGAACTGAACAGAGCATAGTCCTGTTGGGTTAACTGCGGACTGGAACTGCGCAATGTGCAGTTCAGTCTAGCTAGGCTGCTGGCTAGGACTGTGCATTACGTAATCCTAATGGGCAAGATTTGGCATTGTATCCAAGAACTGTGCAGAGCACAGCTAGAGGCCAGTGACAATTAGCCTCTACACAATTCTTGGAGCCAAGGCAGAGACTTGAGATCTAGGAATGTGCAGTGCATGCCGAGCAATGCAAGATCTGAGCCAAGGAAGCCCATATCTACCCAAGGGAAACTTGAAAACAAGTAGATCTAAATGCATGAGTGAAGGATGGTGTAGATAGGAGTGAATGATCATGCATCCAATCAAAACCCATGCAGGAATCATTCAAATGAATGAACAAAAGAGCTGGTGGAGAGGGTCGTCGTAACAGTGACCATTAGTGCAAAAACAGTGTTATGCATGTGATGCTTAAGAAAGGCAATGCAAAACTTGAAACAACACTTCTACAAGTTAAAACAAATTAAAACTCCTACGGTAATTTAGTAAAACATGCAAAACAACACTCACACAAGCCAAGGAAATAAAAGTGACAAAAAAAGTAGCAAAAGACTTGAAAATCAAAACTTACCCGGAAAAGTTGTGCCAATTGTGTCAAAGGTTCCTAGATTTTTCGGAAATGCCAGATCTCCAAGATTGAATGTGTAAAATGAGCTATGGGGAATTGTTTAAATAGATTTGGTATATTTAGGTTTTATGACGTGCATGCCAAAAATCTATGAAAAAGAGACAAGTGGCAGGAAGTTTCTAAAATCAACTTGAGTGTAACGCTGAGTGCTAAAAATGGATCCCTATTTTTAGGGATACTTTTTTTCTTTTTTGCTTTTTTCTTTTTTAAGAAAGGATACCACGCATGCATGGAAATATTGCACAGTTCTGTAGGGAACAAGACAACTTATCAACATATGCATCGGACAACAGCTGATGGAATGCTTCTGCGCAATTCCTGGGTTGAGTGGCTCTGGTTACCTCTCATGCTCTACACAATTTCCCAGCAAAAGACATGCTACCAACTAGGTCTACACAATTCCTGATCCAAAGCCCAGTTTCGAGATGTTCTATCCAATTTCTTTGAGAAAGGTTGTCTATCAAACTTCTCTACGCATTTTTGGAGAGCAAGGATGACTGCCAGGCTGCCCTACACAATTCTTGAGAGCAAGGCTGGTTGCCCTCTAGGATCGCGCAATTTGCCAAGACAGTGCAAGAACCAGATGTAAACCAAGTAAAGGGGTCAGCTTATGGTTGGTCATCAAAACAAGTTAGCAAACACAAGCTGCTAGGAGAGAGATAAACTTGAATGAAACACAAGTACCTAAGCAGTGCAAGAAAAACTACTAACATTTTAACAAGGGAGGCTCCAAAACAAAGCAGACAAAACTTTGGAGGGTTGTCGTAGCCGCTACAACATTGGAAACACACTGGTAGAACTCCAACTCTTTGTATGGACCTTGTTTCGTGTAAAGCGAATCTAACTCCTCCAAAAGTATTGTTCGATTATTTGATCATCATGATTTCCTCACTAGCTTGAATTAAATAAATAGTCCATGCCATTATCTTGATTGGTTAGCACACATACCAAACCAAGTCAACTTATTTGTTTCGATTGGGGATGAGGGGTATATTGATGCACAAGTAATATAACTCTAATAATCTTAGTTTCATCTATGGTATTGCTCTGCTGCTAGCAGGCCTAGACAGTACCCCGACGGAGTCACGCATGAACACAAGCATCGCTGATTCACTCTGCTGCCAACGAGCCAGGTTAGTACCTTGCTGAAGTCACTTGCATCACCTCTCTGCACATGAAGCCTTTCTCCCACTTTCACTTTTTTTTTTTTTTATTTGTTATTGTTATTTTTCATTTTTAGAGAACTGTGCATAAGCACTTATTTATTTCATGAGGCAAAAGGATCCTAACTTATTGAGAGCATAAGAGGTTGTTCCTTCAGATAATTATGTTATATATATACCTCTGACATACTTGTTAAGGTTTTCCCCCTCACCTTATTCTACTTGAATGAGATGAAAAGGGTTAACTGAATATAGAAAACCCGATTAGAGTAGACAATGCTAGTTAAAAGTGCAAGCATTGTGTTTTCACCAAGACTCATTCTGAACAAAACGTATTTTCCATCAGGGTATCATCGACTGAAGACAACAAGCTCTTCATAAAGAGAGAGGACAATAGATAACCAATTTGTTGATAGATGCAAAAGTCCTCTTGTACTTCACCTTGCTTGTCTCAAGAGCCAAAGGCAGTTTCATGTGAAGCTAAACCTATGGGTGCATAAAAAGCAAACAAAACAAACAAGCAAAAGGACAGAAGTAAACGAAAGAAAAACGAGTAAGAAATCAAACATGTAAGCAAATAAAACAGGAAATCAAACACTATTCCTACTCCTAAACTAAACAGTGCATGGGCCTACTCATGTAAAGTGATATTTCCAATGCAGCCACTAGCGCATTGGTTTAGCCATGTTAGTGAAGGTATGGTCGACCAGAAAGATATTCAAGTAAACCAGTGCATAAAAAAGATAAGATAGTGAGAACCAACATGCTCAAAGTTTGAATGCGTCCACAGAAAATAAAAGAGTAAAATCGCAAGACAAGAACTTTGCGGACGCACCATGGTGTTGCCACACATTGTGCATAGACAATGAGCATGTACACACTTTTGACCGTGACAAATGAAAAAACATGAAAAAGGAAGAAAATTTTTGCTTAGCAAGATTTCTCATTGTGTATGATTCCTCCAATGCATGAGAAATGGAATCATGTGATTCAGGTGGAGGATGTGAAATCTGTAAACTAGATTCATCTTCAATGCAAACAGGAGAGTGATGAGGAGCCTGGGGTGTTTCAAAAGATTTGTGATCGAAAGCAGAACTTACCTCAAAACAGTGAGGACCTGACATAACCATCAGCTCAAGCTGAAGTGCCTCGATAGCTTGAGGGGTTTCCACTTCATCATTGGGTAGATCATCAAAGAGAATGGCTTATAAAGATAAACATCGATGAATCGAGGACGGAGGAACATAGCCCTCTACCTAAACCTCTAACTCACTTAGCGCTACCAGAACATTTGAATGCTCCTACACCTGGGCTACTCGGTTGGATACCCGGATCGGTTGGCATGCTCGGCTTGGGATTTGGCATTGGCCTGGGTTGGGTTGGGATGCTCGGCTTGGGATTTTGGGCTGGCCTTGGCTCCTGGGAGACTTGGATACTCAGCTTGGATGCTTTGATTGGTTAATCAACTGGGATACTCAGATGAGCTACTCGACTAAAGACAGGAAGATGACATGTTCGTTACTTATGAGCATTTCGATTGAGAATGATTTGATTGGATTTATAATTGATTAGTCTTCTGAGAGGGACGCTCCCATGGATGGGGGCCAACAGACAAACATGTCGATGGGAAGGAAGGCATTGATTGATTGACTTGACGGATAACATCTTCCGAAATAGGCGTTCCAACTGACCCATCTTGATCGAATGGAGTAAAGAGATCATGACAACCACGATCAAAAAATTCAAGATGTTCGTCAGCATCCTCATGATCTGATGAATCACACAGAGGGGTTGATGAGAAACAAGAATGTTCACCCTCTGAGTTTCCATAAAGAAAATATGATATAATTGGAGGATTTAGAAATAAATATGTGTCCTCTCCACAATCAAATAACGTACTGACATCTGGTATGTATATGAATGATCGAAAGTAAAAAAATTCGGGGATGGATTTTCACAATACAAATCATAAATGGCATAATAAAAAAAGATGTCAAGAAACAGTGAATGAGGTGTAGAGGGAAGGAGGTCATCCTTCACCGCAGGTTCTTCTTAGTATTCCCACACATACTCATCATAAATGAAAGCATAGGTTGGTTGCTCAACACCAACTCCATCGACAAAGTGATCCTCATGAACAACGAATGTGGAGTTCGGAATGGGAGAACACAACATAGTACAATCTGGAGGATCAACAGAACGAGAGGACAGAGGTTGAGAAATCATGTTCACGTGACAACCAACAGGCTTTAAATCCAAATCTGTGCAGATATATAGAGCAGGTGGGGTGGGAGGATGTGATAGTTCAACATATGGGTTCGCAACTTCTCCCATCTCGCACTGTAGAGCTAGAGTTGTTTGATGTGAAGAAGACGGAAGGTCACTTATGAAAGCAACCTTGTTCGTCTTGGGTTTGGAAGCTCTAACACCGAGGTATGCTGGGAGGGGTTCGAATGATTCTAACACGTGAAGATTTTCATATATGCGAAGAAGATGCTGAAATATTTCATTGATGAATTTCCAATCGATTTCATCTTCTGGGATTTGGAAAGCAAGATTATGGAAACGATTCCAAAATTGCAAAAGGGATTCATCATGTTTTTTCCATAATTGCAGAATTTTTTTATTGAGTGCTTTACGATCATAATGATAGAAATCACAGGCCAACTCTCTGATCAAGTGATCAAAAGAGTGAATATATGTTGCAGGAAATATGACACACCATTGTAGTGCGTGCCCTCCAAACATGAATGCGAATAGCGAGCAGGAAATGTTATCCTCATGGATTTCATTCCTTTCACAGAAACCCATGAAGGAAACTCTATGACTAAGCAAAGTTTCTTTGCCTTCACCATCATATGTGAAATGCGACAATCATTAAGGAGATCCTATGACACTTCAAAATCAAGTCCATGAGACAGACATGTCGGAGGATTAACTGTAATGTAAGTCATGAAAGAATGTGCAGAGATTCAAAATAGACTTTGAGGACTTAGCTTGTCATCTAACCCTCCTTCTAGAACCATAAATGTTGATGGTGTTGGAGATGCTAACATGTTAGTGGATCTCCCCGGTAATAAGTCCCAACTAGACCTTAGACGGTTTGGAGTAGGAGTCCCAGCAGTGGGTAGTAAAGCAATGCCTTGACTATGATAGTGCATATAGGTAAGTGTGATATATTTGTCAAAAGAAAGTGTGTGACCTTGTAGTGAGTCAAGTGATATGCATGGGGGTTCTAACACATGGAGGGGAAAGGAAGTATGTCCCTTAGAAGCCTATAATAGTACACCAGCCTGAAAGGAACACACGATCTGAATGACATCACAAGATGGAAAGAAGAATAGTCCAAAATCCAAAGTGATGGGTTAAACCAACAACACGTCTCCAACAAGATTCATAAAATCATATAAAATATAGTTCATAGAGGAATGCGTAAGTTAACTAACATACATAGCTAAAGAAACTAGAATAGTCCAACTACAATAACAACATATACATGAAAATGTGTTGCCTCTATTTTATATATATATATATATAAATAATGAAAGTTCCATCCATAAATACACCATTGACAGCCACTAGCCCCAATAGTGGAACATTACAGTCAACATCAACTTCTCCTCAAAAGTGATGAACTCGCTCTACACTATGGAGAAGTCAAGGCTCATCACAATACTCTCCAAGCCTTCTCTAAGCAATGCCTAGCCAAAATCCTAGCTCCCAAAAGCCTGTACTATGAGTTATGAGGTTCTATATATAGAAAAGGGTGGGGTGACCCTTGACATTCCCCTTTGACTCTTGGACTACCCTCATGACTCTTCACATGACAACAGTGACTGTTCACATTCCACTAATGACACTTGGAATTTCACTTACAACATATTTACAATAATGCAATTTACGCATATACCCATGTGGGACAAAAATAGGCTTGAGTTAGCCTGATGAGACAAACAACATCACTTGGGGTCTTGGGGAAAGACCAACTTGGTAACCTCCCCGCAATGGTCTTCGATGATGAATTGATACCAATCTTGGTATAGTGTTATTGTGTCCCCATACTGTCTGATTACATCTTTGTCAAAGCAGACTCTTGCCTCCATGGCTTCCAGGTATATGGTCATGAAACCTCTATCCAGCTCATCCTAAATCATGTGCAACATTGTCCTGAGTGTGGCTAGACCACTGATGTAACTTTGCATGTTCTCTGCACTGAGCTGCAAGTCATCGCTAATGGTTATGCACATCAACTGCTCTATGTACTTATCGACATCTAGCATGACTTGGTTCTTCCTCATGGCCTGGGTGAGGGTCCTGATGGAAGGGATCTTGTGTGTTCACACTATGACATTCAAACTCCTGAACAACTTTTCATAGGAAGCGTCAATGCTAGTGATGAACGGAGGGAGCTACTCATAGTTTTGGATCAACATCTAAATTCGTGATTTATCTAGCTCAACATCTAGCTTCATCCTCTTGTGCAAGTAAAGTGAGGTTCCCTTGTACCTCATTGTCAATTCTTGCATGTGCGCAATAGCAGAGTGAATATCTTTGAGAGTTTGGGTTGTTTGTGTGCACTGCTATTGAATGCCATATAGATGGACAATCACTTTGTGCACAGTGACAAATATTCTATACATTGTCTGCATCGTGGCCTCCAAAGTTGATATCTCCACCACTATTGATTTCTTCATCTCTGTCATGGCGGATCCTGTGAACTGCTCTGTTCTTTGCCTCGCCTCTTGCAAGTCCTTTGCCAGTCGATCATTCCTTGTTATCAAGAACTTGACCGTTGAACTCGTAGCTTTTGCATAGGCCTTAGAAGCCTCGGCCATGGAAAATGGTTGTCCTCTAACATTTGCTACAATCACCTTTATTTTGTGCAAACAGGTGATATATGATCATCTAGGAGTTGTTATCTTCATGCATGTACAATCTTCTGTTGTGATTCGTCGAATGCTAGATTCTACACATCTATCTTCGGATCATCATCAAGGAGAAAAAATTAACCTTGCTTGTTCAGGACTGGTTTTTCTCTACAGGTGGTGAAGACTATGGTACGACATCGGATGCCCTCGACATGAGATCGATTTCTTGGTCCTCTAGATCCTATTCTGTATCCATGTCTTTTACCTCAACCAACTGCTCAACCTGTTGAGAAAGTTCCCGAATGTGCACCTACTCCCCCTATTCTTCATTTGTTGGCTTCTATGATGTCTCAACCTGTATCTGCCCAGTTTTCTTTGTGAGTGCGCCTTGTCCTTCTTTCTATTCTTGTTTTTTCCTGTCTTCCCTTTCTCTCCTCCTGAGATCTTGTTCTACTTTCATCTTCTTCTCTATCTCCTGCAATCTCCTTTCCATCTCTTCCAACCTTTTCTTCTCTCTTCTCTTTCGTTCTACTCTCCTTTCACGTTGTTGCCTCTTTGCATCTATCTCCAAAGCTACTCTCTCAAGTGGATCTTCTTTGAACTTGTGTCTATTCTCAACCTCTCCACTCTTGGAAATCTCCCTCTTGCCTTTGTCTTATGTTGGTTTGTTTCTCACTGCTGCTATTGTTGTTTCTTCTTGTGGTGTCATTTCCTGCAGTGTTTCTTTCCATTCTACATCCATGCTGACTGGTTCATTGAGCCTAGAGGAGTTATAAAAATACCTCTAAGGATCTTCCTCTGGCTAATGACATGCCCCATGGATCCATGTGTAGCAAAACTTCACACAATAGTTCTTGCATATGCAGTGGGGATCATACGAATTGAAGCTCTTGGTGGTGAAACCAAACTTCTTCAAGTCCTTGATCTCGACATCTGCATCTTTCAAGGTACGGATCTCGTACAACCCAGTTCGCAGAGGAAGAGTAGGCCATGGTTCCTTCTTCCTACTGTGAATTCTTGTTGATAAAACTGTCGAGATGTGGCATGCATCCTCTTTCATGGCCAGCTTTTCTATGGCAAACTTCGGTAGCTCATGTGGAGGCTTCTCCGCGCCAAACATCTTGATAAAGGTGCCACTAGGTGAGGCATACCAATCTGCAATGTTAAGTAATGCCTACATCACTTCCTGGGACATGCAAGGTGGATCCTATTCAAATATCATCATGTACAACAGGGCGATGAAGTATTCATACAACCTCACCATGACTCCTCAATAGCTGCACTCAAAGAGAAACTTGGAATAGACATTCACAACTTCTTCTAATGGTGTGCATGTCCAACCCATGCCAGGGAACTGTTGTTGGGCATAAATTGCATCAAGAAGGTATGTAGACATATAGAATCTTGCTTGCCCATCCCTAGGTGGATTCCAGGAATTTGACACATGCACTTTCAGCAGAAGATCCAACATGTCTGGCCAGTTGAAAATCCTTCCTTCATTTTCCAACTGATCTAACATAACAGCCCAACTCTGTGGGAAGGTCTTCGTGCTCTCTTGACCATACAAGCGACATGTGAATATGACTAGGAGTTGGTAAGCCTTCTTGAGTGACTCCATCTTGAAGACTTGTTTGGGTGTCATCTTTAACTTCAATGGTTCCTTTACCCAATGCTTCATGATATCTCTAGATTTTACATTATTGTTGGGAGTGAAGAACAGTGCATCCATGTAGTTCACCAGCTGCGGAAAGGGATACATCTGATGATAGTTTTCTGTCCTTAAGGTGGAAAGTTGTGTTCCATTGGCATTTCTCAATGTCATTGTCTCGGGATCGGTATGTGAGACAACCCATTGAATGATATCAGTGCATGAGAAGGTGAAGTACCTGCATGCAACCCTGTACAAGCCTGACTTGTGAATGTTTACATAGACTTGTCGATCTTCCAGATCTTCCTTGAAACTGCCTGCAAATATGTCCTTTATTTCTTGCCATGTGATCTTCATGTCCTTCTCTACGAACAACTACGTGTCTACATAGATGGGCAAGTTTATTGGCACCTGTTCAACCATGTCTCCAGTGCTTCTCTCTACAGTGTCCTTTGATCCAGCTCTCTTGGAAACCATGATGCATGTACTGCTAAGAGACTACTCAACAACTGATGTACCTAGAGACAAAGTAGACACTCACGACAAGAAAATGTCAATTAAAAAACACAAATAACTTCAAGGATCGATCATGCAACAAACTGGGTAACTGCTAGGAAAGATTGTGAAGTAGTAACTCTCAAAGGTTAGGAGACTATCAGTTGGAGCTACACATTGCGCAATCCCAGCTACCAGTGAGACCTACTAATGAATAGAATTGTGTAGAGCATAGTCCAGTTGGGTTAATTGTGCACTAGAATTGCGCAATGCGCAATTCAATCCCGCTTGACTGTTGGTTGGGATTGTGCATTGTGCAATCCCAATGGGAAAGACTCGGCACTGTCTCCCAAAACTATGCATATCATAGTTGGAGTCCAATGATAGGAAGCCTCTATGCAATTCCTGGAGCCAAGGAAGAACCTTGAGATCTAGGAATGCGCAGTGCATGCTAGGAAACACAAAATCTGATCCAAGGCAGCCCAGGTCTGCCCAAGGGAAACTTAAAAACGAGTAGATCTAAATGAATGAGTGAAGGATGGTGCATATAGGAGTGAATGATCATGCATGCAATCAAAACCAATGCAAGAATTAGTCAAACAGATGAACAACGGAGCTGGTGGAGAGGGTCGTTGTAACAGCGACCGTTAGTGCAAAAACAGTGTTATGCATGTGACGCTTAAGAAAGACGATGAAAAACTTGAAACAACACTTCTAGAAGTTAAAATAATTTAAAACGCTAGTGGTCATTTAGTAAAACATGAACAACATCACTCACACGAGCCAAGGAAATAAAAGCGACTGAAAATGCAACAAAAGACTTGAAAAGCAAAACTTACTCGGAAAATTTGTGTCGACTGTGCCAAAGGTTCCTAGATGCTTTGAGAATGCCAAAGCTCCAATATTGAAAGTGTAGAATGAGCTTTGGGGTGTATTTTGAATAGATTTTATAGATTCATAGTTTATGATGTGCATGCCAAAAATCTAGGAAAAAGCAACAAGTGGTGAGAATTTTATAAAATCAACTTGAGTGTAACTCTCAGTGCTAAAAATAGATCCCTATTTTTTAGGGATCCTTTTTTTCTTTTTTCTTTTTCCGGAAAGTCTACCATGCATGTGTGGGAAGATTGCGTAGTTCTGGAGGGAACGAGACAACTTACTGGCACATGCATCAGACAGCAGCTGATGGAATGCTTCTATGCAATTCCTAGGGTAAGTAGATTTGGCTTCCTCTCATGCTCTACGTAACTTCCCAGCTAAAGGCGAGCTACCAGTTGGGTCTGCACAATTCCTGAGTCGAAGCCTAGTGTTGAGAATTTCTATGCAATTTCTCTTAGCAAGGTTGTCTATCAGACTACTCTATGCATTTATGGAGAGCAAGGCTGGCTGTTAGGCTGCTCTGCTAATTCCTGAGAGCAAGGGTGGTTTCCCTATAGGATTGCACATTTTTCCAAGACATCTCAAGAACTTGATGTAAACCAAGTCGCAGGGTCAGCTTATGGTTGGTCAACAAAAAAAGTTAGCGAACACAAGCTGCAAGGAGAGAGCTAAACTTGAATGAAACACAAGTACCTGAATAGTGAAAAACAAACTGCTAAGATTTTGAGGAGGAAGGATCCAAAACAAAGTGAAAGAGAAATTTTGGAGGGTGGTTGTAGCCACTACAACACTCCCTTGGATAGTTATATGAATGCAAAAAACCCTAAATATCATCAAAGGAAGGCTAATGGTCCACTAAAGGACATGCATGTGAGCCTTGTAAGGCCAAATCATATCCATAGGAGGGTGATCATGGGTTTTCTAATTACAAATAGCAAGAACATCTTTATGTCCCTTCATAAAACTTGTGTGCATCTTCCTAAGGTGCCTAAAAACTCGAAAATTTTTACTTTGAATGCTATACGATATCTTCCAATCAAAAACATTGCTTGAGGGCTTGAAAAGGAAAGTATTATATCAAATAATGCTTCTATATCATTCAAGGTAGTTTACACCAAAAATTATACTCATGTGTGCTTAGAAAGAAACTAGGAGGATGATGTAAATCTATAAGAAAAGGATACTAGACTTCTAATATTTTCAAAATAAAACTTCTTATCAACTAATTTGGGATTTCCATGGGGAATTTAACTTTCAATTATCAATATTAAATGGATAGATAAATCATTCTTTTTCACATTCCATTTGTAAAACACTTAGCATATAATAATTTCCAATGCATTTCCATACCTATTTCAAATTAATTGATTACAAATATAGCCATTTCACCTAATACCATCTACGGAATTTTCATTCCATATTCTCATAATAATTAGTGTAAATATATCCTTCATTAATTCAATGAATCGATAATAAAAAAGAAGAACAAATCACTTATCTTTTCACAAAATATGCTCTAAGACAATTCACTAGGTGTGAAAAAATTTCCTACCAACCATAAGCAAACCCTATATTGATGCCACTTATATGCTAGGATACAAAGTCACTACAATGGAAAAGATTCATTCAAGAATCCTAAATCATTCTTTCCCCTCCTAAAATATTCCAAAGCAAATCCAATACAAACAATTGTTGGGTTCTTCATTCAATCATTCCATTAGACTAGCTCTTGGCATTCACTCTACTACCCCATACAACACATGAGTCACCTATTTGTTTGCTCTTCCATTCCTCAAGAAAATTCTTCCTCTCTATGCTCTTTAGTGTGTGTTGCAAGAGCTGAAATCACTTTCAACTTTCAAATTTCATTACTAATAATATATTACTTCTTGGATAATGAATTATAGACTCTATGTAATCCCAAAAGGCCAACAATGAATACAAGTTTAAGAAGGTATCTCCCTACTCAATCCCTGTGTCTAATATGAAACAATAGTCCATATCTGATATTTTCATATATAATATGAGAGTTAGGTTTGTTTTTCTTCACCAAGAACTCAATTTTTCCTTCAAGAAATTATTTTTTCTCAAGTTGTTCTCCCTTCATTCAAACTCCCTTCTTACATGAATGAATGCATGAGAATGAGAAACCTTCCCTCCACTCCCTACTTCCTCAAATGTAGGGTTTGGTTACTTAAAAATAGGAGGTAATTGCTTGAGCTAGGAGATAAATATTTGAAACATTTAAATAAATTTACTAGGATCATAATTTAATTGACATAAACATTATGAGCGAGTGGAAATAGGATAAGCACATCGAAAATGGTTATATATAGGACATGAAAATTCATGAAACATAGGTTAATCCCCTTTGAACCCCCTACCTTTCTCCTCTAGTGGAGTCATGGCCTTAATCACATAGCTTTTCACAACTATGTGATAACGTCCATTGTTGTCATTCCCATTTCTAATAGGGGAGTGGCAAAGGTTGTAACAAGCCTCTTGGATGTTGTAACAATCCATAATCTTTTGGTAGTATGCATGTCTTGAGCATGGTTTCTCACACATCTCATACATGGTGCTAATTTTTAGCTCTACTAAATTAGGGATGTAAAACTTATCCTTGTAGACGAATAGTCCATTTTCATTCACCTAGCAACTTGTATACTTCTATTCAAGTCATTCTAGCTAGAAACCATTTCTTACTTGAATGAAGTGTTCATCGTCAATAAGGTTTTCTTCCACTATGTTTGTTATAATAGATTCACAGACACTAATAATATCCATATGTATCACTTACTTGCTTATGATAATTTCATCTACTACTTTGTTTTCTTACCCTTTTACATGTGTTATCTCAAAGTCATATTCATTAAGGAAATCCAACCACCTAGCTTGTCTAGCATTCGTGTGTGGCTAGTCAAATAATTGTTTCAACCCATTATGATCTTTAAGTATCATAAATTATTTCTTGATTAACAAGTAATGGCACCACATCTTCGATGTATTGATTATAGCAACGAGTTCTAGATCATGGGTGGATTCACATCTTTAATGAATGGATTAAGTGAAAAGTTTTAGATCACATTTTTTTAGATTTATATATTCATAACATACCACATCATTGTTTTGCATAAGAACCCCACCAATTCCTTCTCCATATAAATATTTTCACACTACAAAATATTTATTTGGGTTTGCTATATTTAGAATTAGAGCACTAGCAAAGAATATGTTTCAACTATTGAAAATCATCTTCAAAATTTTGAGACCATATAGATTTTATTTTGAAATGAATTTATGGAGAATCCCTCAAAAAACCTCTAATAGCTACCTACAAGGTCAACAAAAGATCCCATATTTTCCATATTTTTAGGAGTAGGACAACTTGTTATAGCCTTAGTATTTTTTGAATCAAGCATTATTCCTTCTTTTGAAATGGTGTATCCCAAGTAATGAATACACTTTTGATAAAAATTTCACACTTGCTAAATTTTAATGTTCTCTCAAATATTATGAGATGATCCTCATGCTCTTCTTAAAAATTTGAACAAATAAGTATGTCATCAATAAAAATGAGTTCAAACTTGTCTAGATATCTATTAAAGACATTGTTCATAAGGCACATGGATTTGGTTGATGCATTAATAATACCAAATATTACTACCAAAAGCTCATAATGAAAATACCTTATCCTAAGAGTCATCTTATGTGTAGTCTTCATCCATGATTTTGACTTGATGATAATATTAAGTCATTTTTTGAGAATACCTTTGCCACTCTCACTTGATAAAACAAGTCATTAATCCAGGGAAATGTGTACTTGTTCTTCATTGTAACATTGTTAAGCTATAAATAGACTTTCTTTAGCTTTGAAATTTAGTCCCCAAAACTCATATCAATATCAACAATGAAGTGTTCAAAACTTTTATCAAACTAGTTTAGCAACTTCTTTAATTTACTTCTTTTCTTTAAGCTATACATGGTCAACCTTAAAAGCTTTCTTATACAACTTCTTTTGACCTTTAAGAAAATTGAGGTATTAAAATTCGATATGATGTATATAGTACCTTTAATTGTGAGATTTCCACATCTTGTTACTTAATATGACGATCCAAATTTTCATTGTTATTCCTTCTTGGAGTAGAGATTAATGTAACACTACCAAGAAAAGGTTTTTTATAGTAGCACTTCTCCCTTATTTATTTATAGTAGAGGTTTTTGGTGGAGGTAGATCACTAGAGGTTTTAGTGGATGTTTTTTCAGTGTGCTTACCCAATATTTGTCACAACAATGTACTACCTGAATAATTGCAATTGTGCGTACAACAAGAATGCACCCCAATATTAGGTTGATTTACATGCATTGGTGCATTATGATCTACAACACACCAAATTGGGCTTAAATATTTTGAATTAAAAGAACAATTTTAAAAAATAGAGATAAAAATATTGCTAGTACATCCCATATCTACATGATTATTGCATTGGTGTGCTAACTTACCAATCACACCTGTGCACAGAATAAACATGCACATCAATGCTAAGTTACATATATTTGTAATGGAATATCAGTGTTTTGTGTGTGTGTGTGTGTGTAATGATATATGGCACACCAAATTAGGTTTAAATAGATTGAATAAAAATAAAAATTTACAAAAATTAATCAATAAATATTATTATTGTACCTTATAATTATATCATTGCACTGTCGATGCATTAACTTAATAATGGTACTAGTTTGCACCATAGACACACACACTAACATAGGTTACATGTATTTGTAATAAAATACAAACTTAAAAAATAATTAAAAAATTATTACCATACATATAAATACATAGATATGTGTTGAAATATATAACACACCCAATTAGGTTTAAATATTTTTAATTAAACTATTAATTTTAAAAGATAGTTAAAAATATTACTAATACACTCAATAAATACACAATTGCAACACTAGTAGTCTAACTTAATAATAGCACCAATGCACATCAAAGACACATGCACAGATTTTGTGTTGTAGGCACTTATAATAAAATATCAATTAAAAAAATATTACTAATGTGCTCGCAATCTATAAACACAATAGTGTAATAGGATATTTGACATGTTGTAATAGGGTAATTTGTTGGGGTGGTAGGAGGGGGAGGGATTCTCATTAATCTCTAAGGAAACATGGAAGGCAGATATGCTTGGGGCCTGGGTAGGAAGACTAACAATAAAGCTTAAGCTTATGGTTTGTTTCTCGGTCTATCCTTGGCACAAAAAAAGGGCATCAGAAATATCTAGGTTTTAGGAGACTCAATGTTGATCATAAAGCATATGAAGTATAATTCATCAGCAAAAAACATGAACCTAAATCAAATTATTAAGAGATCCCAAGGGATGATTCCCTTATTTTATTGGGTGTCATTTTTTCATATCCTAAGAGGGAATAACCAGGAAGCAGATAAGCAAGCAAACTTGGCTTGTAAATTGAATGCAGAAAGAAGTATAGTGAATGAGGTAGAGGAAACGATATGCATTCCCTAATATTATTCATGGGTCTAAATTATTGGTCTTAGGATGGCATTATTGGCTCACCCAAGAGGTTAGAAAGGAATCATAAATTGGATATTTCAATGTTAGTCGCTCATTATCTTTCGTTCACCCCCCCGCCCCCCGCTTCATTCTCTCACTATTCCTTGCCCCTTCTTTCACTCCCCTCTTCTCCCTAACACCCGTCACTCTTCTTCCTCTCATCCCATTAACCCTCCCATCCTTATCGTTCATCCCCCTTCTCCTTTTTTTTCATCTTCTCACTCCTTTCTCCCCATCGCATAGGACTTTTCTTGGCCAGACCTATCCTTATGACTCGTGGAAATGGTTATCTCAACTCGCTACAACAACATGTCTATGTCCTTCATGATGGTACTACACTTTGGTTTGGGAGGTCTCACAGTATGAGAGCCCAACACCCATGGCATAGAATCTATTGCAAAGGTCAGTGTTGGACAAAGGTCAGTGTTCCAACATAGGCGATGGAAATTTAATGGGAGAGTGTAGAAACATTTAATACTTCTGCTCATAATTTCTCTGGCCGCATGTGGGATTAAGGCGAGGGTGAGGATGAAGGACAAGGAGAAGAGCTGGGAAATTATGGTGGATTGATGGAAAATTAAGGAGGATCATTAGGATCTTAGCTCCATGAGTACCAATATCCAGTAAAACATCAATATCCAGACTTGCACCTTCTATTTAAGGAGTAACGATTTGATATGCTATTATGGTTTAAGGATAATATTTGCTCAAGTGGTCTCTACGGAGTCCTAGTAGTTGAAGTTGGGATCACTGAGCATACATTATGGGTTCTGGGTCAAAACGTCAGCCTTCACAGGGGTGTTTTGGGGATTTGTTGTCGTAAGGGGCACCTGGGTGTTGATTTAGAGAGTATTTCTTCTCTGATGAGGTCAAGAATTGTGCAGATAAGTAGATTTGGGTGCAGGAGTTGGAGCAGAACATTGTGGACATTCTCGAGGTGGGTGTCTATTACATACTGGAGTTTGGAGTGTGGAATTCTGGAGTTGGGGGTTTGTGGCATACTAGAAAGAATCTTGAGCATGCACAACAATTCTGCAGAGGACAACTATTTGTCTAGTTCCTGGGGCCACCGCAAGCCTAGGACAGTGGGGTTGAGGGATGGAAAAGCTCGGGAAGGTGGTAGCAATAGGAATCCATGTAAGGACTATGTAGAGGAACATTTGGAGATTCAAGAAGGCTTGGAAATTTTGCATCATTGTCTACATCAACAGCAAAAGGAGGCTCTAGCCATGTAGGAGCAGCAACTAGAAAAGAAAGAGTGCATCTGGAAATTGGAAGATGAGGTGGAAGCATTGCGTCAACAAATCAAGCAACTAAAGCTCAAGATGGAGGAGAACATCTAGAGTAATGAAGAAGAATTCATTTGACTGGATTTGAATAGTCCAATGCCGATGGAGGAATAGTTTGTTCTCTCACTTTGTTTTTGAAAAATATTTTTGAATGGAAAACTATAACTGTATATATTTACTATTATAGTTTTGTTGGATGTATAGCCATAGGCTACCAAAAATGAGAAAATTTTTTAGGAAGCATGGGGAAACCTCTTAGGGAAGGGATGGGAAAAAATTGATGTCTCAGAAGCCCTTAGAAGGCTTCAAAACATGATGTAAATTCCCGATTTTGCACGCAAACAGGCGCAATTTAGAAAACAAAAAAAACAAAAACTACTCATTCTGGTTAAAAAAATAGGGTAATTTTCATTTTTTGAATTGCCAAACCATAATTAAATTTGGTTATTTCTATAATGCTTCAAGCCATGCAAGCATCGATGCTCACTTTGTGTTTATGTCCATCCCATTGTGTGGTGCTACTATGTTACTGGAGTTCTCAACTCCTTCACTTCCATGGTGGATATGGTTCATTTTAGAATTTTCCAAATAATACCAAATTTTCATTTTTCTCTGCATAAAAACCATACCTCATTGGCTAATAAAAACTACATAAATAATTGTTATCCCCTAAATTACTTTTTAGAAATTTAAAATTTAAAGTTTAAAGTTTAAAATTTAAAATTTAAAATTTGACTTTAATTTCACTATTTTTTCTTTTTTTTAAGAAACCCTATTTATTAGACCTTGTACATTCAACTTACATTAGATGTCCTTGCTTTCATATGTCACACCATTCATGATGTGATTATACATAATGAATGCACTTTCTAGTTAAATTCAATATATTAAATTTTCTTGTGATTTTCACCACATCATAAATGTATGAACACACTGTTGGCTATGCTCCCATATATATTAGCGCTTTGTCAAGTGAAGTTTCCCTATATTAGCGCTTTTTCAAGTAAAATTTCCCCATGCTTGATAACGCTTGCTTAAATGTACGAATGCACCATTATTGGTGCCCTCTTACATCTTAAGCACACGAACAAGACAAAATCAACTTAAAAAGTTTCTTGTTCTTGTTGGCATGCTCGTAATTTCTTTTAGATGCATTGTGTGTGTTGCTCTAGTACATAAATAAGCACCAACAAGATAATTTAGAAAAATAAGTTTTCCCATGCATATCAATGCTCAATTGAATAGTACAAGTTTTCCCATGAATATCAATGTTCAATTAAATAGTACAAGGAATTGGTAGCGGTATGCTTATAAGCTAGAGAGCTCCACTCATCCTTGATAATATTAAAAAGAAATTATCAAACCAATTAGTGTGTGCACTTTTATTAAGAGCATTGGTCCACTCCAAGATCCTATAGCGTACCATGAACCATGTATTGTTGTAAAAATTTTCCACACCAATGAGTTTTACACATTGTTTAAAAAAAAATGTAAGTTTAATATTTAGTAGATGTTACTCATGCTAATTTAGTATAGATTGTTAATTTTATAGTTATTATATTTTCCAATGAATTTTTATGTGAAGTAAGGGTATTAAAAATGACCATAGCTATAATAGTAATAGGTTGACACATATACCATCATAATTGAGTGGGAAGCTTAATAGAGTGTTGAAGCCCCAAAAATCGGGTCTACAACAAGGGGGATACCCACCCGGTCTGGACCTTGGTTAGCAACTCCTTTTTCGTTTGGTATAGTGGGTCTGACTGGGGATATGGGACCCGTTTCCCAATTTAGGTGTGTGTGTGTGACCGATTAATATTTCTCTTTCTAACAATTTCTAAATGGAATACTTCTACTCTAATTCTAATCTAATAATAAAGAAATTGTATTCTAATAAGCAGAAATATCTAAATCTACACTAACCCGGGGTGTAATCTTTCTTTTCTGCAATCTAAAATGATTTCAAATAACAACTGGTAATAAATATCATTCAACTGTTATGAGAAAAGAATTCAATAAATATGAACCACTTCGTATAAAAAGTTAGACGAAACAGTTGTGAAAAACATATCGCATAATAAGCTATTCATACACTAAGCATAAATAAATAGCTATCACCATACAAAAGTGCCAAATGATAACTCAGGCATTCATACATCAATATATAAATAACTGAACATGAAAATCACTCTAACACAAGGGCATAAATAGTTAAGAGACAGAAATACCATTTATAACTAGTCCTACTCATGAGCTTCAAGCGATAACGATTTATCTCTTCTTGATCAAACATCCACTAAGAGTACAAAAGTGCAACATCAGTAGCAGATATCAAATGCAAACATCAATAAATCTTGTTCCATTCATTCATCAAAACCTCCTCAGAGGGTACAAAAGGGCATGTTCTGGGGATAAGTTTTTGATAAATTTTAGGACCCTTCTCTAAATGCATGAGAAGGGTTTAAATACTACTAACTAAATCTAAAAATAAATTATTACAAAAATGTAGGATGCGGTTTAAATGACCGTCCTCATTTCAGGAAAATAAAACAAAATTAAAACTAAAATTGAATCTAAAATTAAAACTACTTATGTATTTGGTCCTTGAAATCGCATGCAAGCAGAATCTATTTGAGAAGAGTCGGCTCACATACTTCCGATTTTAGCTGAGCTGAGAAAACAAAATCGACAAGAGCTGGCACCATCTTTTCGGCCGAATTGATGATACACTTAAGAGTCATCCATTGGCTATGTGGCTTTACCAAGTATGCCCAGTAATAATCCCAGTTCAACTTGGTTAACCCTTGGATTGCTTCTGCCTTTTCTTGGGCCTTCTGCTTCCAATCTGTCTCTAGTAGCTTTCTCGCAATTTTCGGGGCTTGCAGGTGACTGGGAAATTAGCGGCTTTCCTTTTCGAGAAATTTTTCTCAGCGATGCGCGATTATGCTAATCGCGCATCGAAAATTGCCTTCGTTTCTTGATTCGGGTCTCCTTGATGAATTTTTTTCCTTTTGCGCTTTTTCCTTTGAGGTGATATAAAGTTCAAATTTTGTGAAAATAATATTTCCGTAAGCTCTTGACCCTGAGTCTTAAACTATCTATTTCTGATATCAACGCTGTCCAGTATCCACTTAACCATGTATGTGTATGGGATAATTTTGGGCCTTGCTACTATCCGGTGCAAGAATGAGCAAGCTAGCTCTGTGATGGACGCCTCAGAAGAACTATTTGAGCCCACGGTAGCAGCAACTTCCATTACTCTTGGATTCTCCTCTTCAAGAAGATTATACATGCCTTCCCACATAGCAATTCCTGCATCTCTGTTACAGACTGTGTCTGTATACAAGGGTGCCATTTCTTTTTCTTCAGAGCTCGGAGTTTTGCTTTTCTTTCCCATTTTAACCTGTGTATTGCTTTGTATCGTCCTCTATTCTCCGTTCCTTCAATTCACAAGTGAAGTGAAAATAATGACAAGGAAGGGTGATGGGAAAGTTTTAAATGCCGAAGACACATCAAATATACCACCTTACGTGAGATGATTTTTCGATAAGCACAAGACCATATTCCATTAATAACTGGAAAATAACTCATTTATTAGCATTAAAGCGCATAACCAGGTGTCAGCTTATGGAAAATACTTTTCTTGAATAACGAGCCCGAAAGATCTGCGATGAAGCGATTTTGCGATTTTCTTCGCAATATCGCAGGTCACAATATTGCAGAAACATAACGTCACAGAATCATAACATCGCAGAGTTGATTGCTCGTGACATCGCATTATCACATTGTTGCTGTATCGTGAAATCGCAATATCGCAATATCGCAGATCGCAGAAACGTTATATATGACAATTTTTGTTAACCTGTTTTCTGCGAAATGTGATTTGCGATCGGCGTCATCGCATATCGGCAAATTAAAGTGTTTCAATGTAAATTGTGCTTGATGTATGGGATACGATATTTGTTTATCACGTATCGCGACCTTGCAATATTGGAATTCGGCTTGTAAGGTGGTCTTCTGTCATCTTTTTGCGATGCGATATTCCTAAGGAAAGATTTTGTCTTACCTTTTCATAAAACGTAGATTTTTTTTAGATTTTCCAAGGGAGGGTTCCCTAAGCTTATGATGGTAATTTTATTTGAAAAGGAATTTTAAGCACTATTTTGATTTTTTTTAATTTTTAACTAAGGGTCCCCACTTATTTAGTATTAGGAATAACACTAAATAAGAAAGGGGGTTGTTGCTGGCCACAACAGAGAGGGAGAGGGAGAGGAAGAGGGATTATGCCATATCATATTATTCTATTACAAATGAGATTCATATCCTTTTGAGGAATTTTGGCCTCCTTAAGCTTTATGAAGAGGTTATCTCCCACAAGGAAAACTTACATGTATTGATGTAGTTGATTTTCCACTAGGATAATCACAGGTAGGCTTTCAAGGTTGGTCCTAATTTTTGGTAGCAACATACAAAAGAGAAAAGTTATTTCATTGTCGATTTATTTAAAAGGGGGGAGGGGGGATTTTCCTTTTTTCCTTGATTTGTTGTCTCATGTTGTGGGAGAGTCAGATGACATATGTACAAGGATATGTTAGTGAAGACATTTTTGACCCCAAGGATTTCTAGGTTGTTGAAGGCTAGTGGAAATTATATTATTTTGGTCCAGAGGAGGTTCAATGCTTGTCCCTCATGGTCAAGACACTAACACACCATACCTTTGATGGATAATGCATTATTTTACATAAAATACACTACGTAGATGATTTTCTTCATAGGCCTATCTTGATCAATTGGTCTATCATTATTTTGTGGCAATTTGGCATTTCTTTGAATTGTTGCCATAACATGTTTAAGGGGATACATGTATCCCATATTGTTTTAGAGCTATTTACTTTATATTTTTATAGTTTTATGTGACTTAGCTGACAATAGACTACCTCTCTTCTAGCTTGATCACTAATATGCATGTACACATGTGGGGCAGATGTTTCCCAAGAGGGGCCAACTATAGTACCCATGTAGGCTATCGAGTTTACATAATTTGAAGTTTTAATCTAGTGAAGAATATATCATCCTTAACCTTATATAGTATCCATATGCATAGATGTATTGGAAAGGGTTTCTAAACATCCTATTTAGTCATGATAAGCCACTAGGTGAGATAGATAGTATTATCATTATCTTTTGATTATTCTTGTTACATTATTTTTTGCCTTATTTAATATGCGTGTAATCCATTGCAAAATTTTCTTTAGATTGTCTAATTATTCTTATCTATTATTTTGCATACATTGGCTCATATATCGAAGAGGTGCTTCCCTAGCATTATGAGGAGATGTTTGAGGTTGATCAACCAACTCATGTATAGAGATCTAGCATGTTGCATAGGCCAAATTATAGATTCCATCATTGGGTGGTGGATTAGATACATAGATTGATGGATTACCATCAAGTGGTGTTATGATGACCTCGAGAGATTATGTGTGACCCTAAGATTTCGTAAATATATTTGAACCTTCCCCATGATATGACAATATTGGTGTATCATGTTGTCAATGTTCATAGCCAACTCAAGAGGTTGAAGGCTTATTCCATCTCCTCTTCTAGCAAGCTAACTACCATCTCCTGATCCTTATCTTTTTAAACCTCTATCATTTCCTCCTCGAGCAAGTTAACCACCATCTCATCTCATTTTTTCCATCCACTATGTCTCCTCACCCTCATCCTCCTCTACCACCAACATATCCTCCTCCAATAGCTTAACGGCCATATCCTCTAGTAACTTGAATGCTATCTCCTCCCCCTCCTCCTCCTCCACTTAGACCACCAACTACATCACTAGTTTTGACACCTGTACCACAAACTGCACACTAATTGCTACATTATTATTTTGAAAAGGTATTGATCACACCTTTAGCTCCTATGGTTGAGGTACCAATGTGTCTATATTTAGTGGTTGGCATGTACATTGATTACTATGATGTATATTTGACATTTATATTTGATTTAAGATTTATACTTGACATATATATTAATTTTGATATTATCATTCATGCATATTATGGTATTTCATATTGTGTTGATGTTAGTGTTAATCAGTCTATAAAATGTGTTATGTGTATGTTAATGGTTAGTTTTATGATTATAATCATTTAAGAAAAAAGTTATTTTGTGTATCAAAAATTGTTTGTGGTTGTGCAATACAACAAGGTAATATAAAATAGATATCATCATCTATACCTAGTCCTTCAAAGAGGCCCAAAATCTCAAAATTATTTCCTAACAATTGATTATTGTCCTAGAGATATAGATATGTAGCTAATTAGTAATGCATAACAAACTGAATTAGAAAATATACTTCTTTGCAATACATTTATAAAATTGAGCTTAATTGAATTCATTCTCACTGAGGGCTTCTTGTTTGATTCCATCCTAAAGATTGGTTTCTTGATTTTCAATTCCCATATCCATGTCACATTGAGCTTATTAAATAGCCTCCTCATTTTTCACCATAAATTGTTCAAAGTCAATGGAAGCTTTCAAAGGGTTAATCAAGGAGTGAAAGGATTCTTCATGAAGGAACGAGCTCCTAGCCAAGCTCAAGACCAATTCTTAAAGAATATTACATAATCCTTCTCCTAATTTTAACCAGAGTCATAGGTGACAGTAGGCCTAATTAGGAGAAATACCACATAACTAGAGATAGTTGAACTAATCAATGTCAAATATAACAAACCTCGCTAGAGACAATGTATCCTAACCACTGGGGTTTTATGGATGGTTCTAATATTGTCCATGAATTATCTAGAAGTTAGCACCTATATATAATTTGTAAATCCCTTATAGAGAGCCAATATTGAAAACAAATTCTTCTTATTATAGTACCACCTTCAACTATACATTCCATGGCCATATATTTGATAACCTTACCTTAGTGGTGATTAGTTGTGATAGTACTAGAGTCCACAATGGCTTTAATGCCCATTTTGTCAACTTGAAATTGTACCACCACTTGTCTTTAGATCATGTTTCCATTAGAATTATGGTGTATGCTATACTACTTATCAATCCATGTGAGGTGGAATATGGTTAGGATACCCCCATTTATGATTATTAATCCAACTTCTATAAAGATTGTTTCATTTGGCTTTTGATTTATTGATGTGTTAAATAACCTCATGATATGAAATAATTCAATGTTTTTTAACTACTTTAGTAGGCGTTAAACTCTATTTATTATTCTACCTAGATAATATCTTGTTTGTTCGATTCACCTTGCATATGCCAAATTATAATTGTGGAATCAACCCCTATATTGAGGCACTTAACCCCTCTTTCCTTGAGAAATTTTATCCCCATAACAATGTCATCACCTCTACTTGATTGTTGGTGGTTCCACCTAATCCCCAGTCAAAACTCATTTCTTGTTTTTTCTTTAGAATTGAGAATAACCCCCTCATCTCTATTGCCCCTATTTAAGGTTAATATTATTAATGATTTCTCCATTTTTAAATTAAATTTGAGATATAACATTCATTGAAATTTGAGATGTCATATAATGTTTAACTTCTTTCAAGATGAATTCTTTATTGTCAAGGAATATACAATATGTTTATTAAATAAGGTTATAAACTTGATTAAACAATTCAATTAGTGTTTGCATGATTTGATTAAATTTTTAAATCTCTCTCTTAATTAAATGATATATTTGTAAATTCAATGTTAAATATTTTTACTCAAATTATTAAAATTAAAATTAAATAGTTAAATATAACAAAATAATTAGTTTTCCTATTTTATATAATGGTCACATCTTGCATGTTAAATCATACAATCAATTATGCACGAGAGTTGATGAATTTTTAAAATCAATTTGATTAATTAAATATTCTATTAAAAAATATGAAAAAAGTCTAAATGATTTATTAAGTATAAAAATGGATTAAAAAAACATTCAACTAAACTAACATCAATGAAAATATTTGTTAATATTAATTTTACATATAATGATAACATATTATCATATTGTATATTAAATCATGAAAATAGTTTTAAGTTATTTGAATAATTTATTAAATCAATTTGTTTATTTAAACCTTCCATTAAATCATGAAAATAAGTCTAAATTGTTATATTAAATATAATATGAGATTAAAAAAGGCATTCATATAAACAAACCTTCATAATAATTGTTGCTAATATTAATGTTATAAATAGTGATAATATCATGTTGTTTTTGTGTGTGTAAGATTCACCTTAATATTGTATTTCATCTAAATCATCACCAAAAGAATACAAATATATAGCTACTGGTCTAGTAGTAGGGAAACCAGACCAGTAACATTGGAACATTATTTTGTCTATATAAACAAAGTTTCAAAAATAGCATTATAATGAAGCTCCATAAGTCTTGTTATGTATGATTTTGTATTATCTATCTTGTGCCTATAATGGGTTTGTTTAGTAGATTTTCTATTGATAAAAAGTAAAGAAAAAAATTATATTCTAAACATAATTACGAAGTCTTATTGCGCTACCACTAGTTGGTCTTCTTCTTCACCTAATTCATGAAACTCCAAGTTCACAATCATCTTAGCTAGCTTGGACACCTTATGATCCAATTTTGGGACTTGTAGCTAGAGACAGTTGATACATAATATTATTTCCCACTCGGACTTGCTTCTCTCTACAAAAACTTTACCCATTATTGTTTTCAACTGCTAATAGATATCTATTGCCTAGATATATATGTTGAATCTTCCTCTACTCGTACCTACAATCAATATCCAATGTCCAATGTTTTCTTCTACTTCTTCATCTTGTAAAAAGCATCTTTCAAATCTTTGCTTCTTCCTCTACAAGATTTATTTCATTTCAGGCTACCTAAGGCGTCTACTCGCAATATATGGTAGCATAGTTCTCAACATTGATATGAGCTCATGTGCGGGGAAGGCCTCTGTGACAACCCCTAGAATTGTTATATTAACCAGTGTCATGCCTAGGAATTCTTATAGTTGTGCTTAATACTAAAACAATGCAAATGGATGGCAAAGAGCCAAAGGATAGGATATTGATATACTAGACACATAAGCTTAGGACAAAACACTTGCTAGAGAACATAGATCGAAGAGATAACTATGAGTTAGGAGGCATTTCATGATATGGTGGGTGAAAAAGAGGGAGTCATTGGCGAGGGTGCCTTGACCACAAATGAGAAATGTAAATTAATTGGAGGGTGGACCTATCAAGTGATATTTTGAAATGAAGTAGCAGGAAGAGCAGAGGAAAAACCTTCCTACCAAGATTTAAACTAGCCACGGGAAAGGGATGGTACTTGACACAAGGGAAGATCTAAGGTGGCAAAGAAGTATGCACAATGGGAGTCGAAGAGCAAGGGAATATACCAAGGTTTTGAACGATGATAAATCAAAATAATGATGTATATAGAGACTAAAATCAAAATTAAATAAGTCAAAGAAAATACCTTACTCTGTATGATCAATAAATCCAATCCCATGGAAGAGCAAGATATCATATTGACTATCAAATTAGCCCGATTATGCTTCATAATAGCCACCCATGGGTGATAAGTACATTATGGATAATCTCATAGACTAGGAAGAAACTACCCAGATATTTTTTTATATAAGTGTAGCATCAATTTCCATAAATGCCAAGCATGTTTCATGTTGAACCCATATACTTTGTTAACCATCTGTCCAAGCTAAGCTAAGTGTGAAGGAGGTGGGCGGTGGTGACTAATTATTATGACTATGGTTGATAGAGTATCATCCCATCCAAAGGAACATTATTCTTGTTAAATCATAAAAATAATTTAAAATTAGATTGATTAATTTTTAAAATATTTTATCTAGTTTATTTTTATGTTAAATAAAAATTAATTGTAAATTGTTATATTAAATATAAAAATGGATTAAAGAAGACATTTGAGTAAACTAACTCTAGTGATAATTGTTGCTAATATTAATTTTACAAAAATATATGACATGCTTATCTTATAATTAAAAATAATTCATAATTTATTCAATATTTTGAAATTCCAAAACTAAAACCTTTTTTTAACATAATGATGGTAAATGGTTAAAAAATGATTAATTATAAAAGGAAAAAAATGACATATCCACGACATAAATGTTGAAATAAAATATGTATGTACCACTCTTCATTACCATTTCCATGATTATTTTACTCGCTTGGCACGATAACATTGCTATTTTCAAAACTATGTTTTAATCTCACATTGTGTCCTAGTATGAACTACTGAATTCCAATCCATATTCAATGCTTTTTGGTTAAAAACGTAAGGCTACTTCTTTTCATCTCTCATATTTTGGGGTTGATATATGTTAGCCTAAAATCGCGATCTTGTTTTTACATTACTCTAGTCAAAGGTATCCTCCTACTTGTGTCATAAATGACACATTGGGCAAATGAGAAGTCCAATTGCATTCTCCCTTGTATCCTTTTGGCATAACCTAACTTCCCCTCTATTTATCATGGTGGTTAGCAATACTAGATTGGCTAAACTCGACCTGCATTCCATAATCAAGTGGAGCACATCCATGATAAACATTATTAGTGCAAAAATAAAGTCCATATCCCACGAATATGGGAACAAATATGCCTATAAAAATGCAATTAAAGTAAAATCTAATTATATCACAAATAACTTGATCATTAAGAAGAACATAATACATGTTATAAATCAAACGTGTGTGAAAAAATGATTAATGTGGACATAGATATTATTACATAGTGGTTGTACTTGATCCCTATGTTTAGTGCATCCTTGACACCATGTGGGCTTTTTGAGGAAAAATTCATAAAAAATTAAGTCATTTCTCTTAATGATTATAAACTTTAAGAACCATTACTCCTAATGATTATAAACATTAGATATTCAATACACATAAACACTAACCATTTGTATTTCAATCATTACACTATCCGACAAATACTCCCCCCATAGTGAGATTAACACTTTAGCGCTTCCTTGAACAATTTATGGTACCTCTATATGCAATCATTAGTTGAAACTGTAGTGCTAGATACATAAAGCAATTGGGATTTTTTCAAATTTTCAATTAATTAAGTTATGGGTACTACAAAAATAAATTAATACTATTACCTATTTTCCTTTTGATACATCTTCCTATCTTGAGAGTTTGAGGAGTGTTGATGCCAACCAATGCATGAAAATATGTTGTTGAAGTAGTAGATTTCAATTATAAATCTTATAGTGGTTCCATTTATTGTTCTTCTTCTTCTTCACAATCCACATAGAATAATTTCCTCTCACCACATTTATGCTCCTCACTGTACTTATTTTCACAGTCGAAACATAATTCCTTTGCTATTCTTTCATCCATTTTGCTGGGGTGTCAACCTAGTAGGCTAAGTGAGGTTAAGAGAGGGAACATGATTCTCTATATGGTTGTTAATGGATACCCTTCTAGTAGCCATATTTTTACTTCCCACTTTCCTTTCCACACTGAAAACATACTCTAAGGACTTGGTTTTGAAGAGACACACCTCATCTCAAGTCCTCTCCTTTAAAGTGATGAAAAATATATTTAAAAAATTGTCCTATGAAATGTTCTTTCATTTAGATTTAGCTTTAGGAATTGTTGAGTATGATTTTTAATTGGACATTTTTTCCAGAGATTTATCAATTGACTAAAGTATGTGTTTCTCTTAATATCCCTATAATAATTGGTACTGAACCAATTGATTATATTCTAAATACAAATATGTAAGAATTATATTTTATAAAGTTGGGTATTAGTATATATCAAACATTTGGAATATCTATGTTACATTATCTTTACCATGAAATCTTTGCATATCAATCTTAGGAGTTAAGTAGTTCCTTGGTGTTGGGTTGAACCGTAATGATGTGGATCTCGGGGTGATGAATAATCATGATTAAGGGACACAAACTTCATGTTATCCACATATGTTGAAATATTCCCCATATATGATTAATATTTAACAATTTTATTCTCCCTATTTTCTTGATTCCATTGCATCACAATATCAACTAAATGGAATCTCTCATCCATGGGATGTAAGAGCATGGCTTCCATGGAATATTGTAATTGTTCCTTTTATTGACCCAATTCCCTTTTAGTTAATTCTTGCAAATGTGCCAAATCAACCTTTTTCAAAATAATATTACCCATTCCATTAAATTAGTTCATCATTAGTGATACTTGAGACCCTAATTCTTCACTTTGAGGCACCATGTATGAGTTCTATGGGAGCATAACATGAGTAAAATTTTTTTCTTTCATAAAATCCTTTGTTATGTGAGAAAACAATAATACTCCTCCTTTATCTCTTCATCACAATTTTTGAATCACCAAAAATATGTCTTCCAATAAAAAATTATGCTAATTTCAAGTTAGTATAGCTCAAAAACCTTAATATGTAGATTTTCTAGTTCGACAAACTTTCTCCTAAAGTGTCTCTAAAATTTTGGCCCTTATAAGTTTAAAATTTTGATATTTAGTAGACTAATATATCTTCTCTACCATGCCATAGGTTTGAGAAAATTCCAATGTGCCAAGGGTAAGTTAACGATAACTTTCTCAAAATTTGTTTCTTTCCCTCAAAATAGAGAAAATTTGTATGGTCTATCACATGTCCATTTTTTAAGATGTGGACTTGAAATACTACAATATATCTTATTTTGAATCAAACTAGTGTCACTCATTTTGAACTTTTATAACTTCAAATATGATAGTTTTACCAAGAACACCTATTTGAGCTTTGTTTGAAGACTAGTCAAGAACCCTAATTTCTATAGCTTGCATTTTAAAAACTATAGTGAACCATAACTTAAAATATTTACCATAATTTGAACACTATGTTTTCTCAGTCTCCCAATTTTTTTATATATATTTGAAACATCCTAAAAACAAAGTTATAGAAAAAATACCAATATGTCTTGTTTGAGGCTAAGTTTAGCACTAGTTAAAAACCTTAATTCACATAGCCTATATCTCTGAAATTATAGTGGACCAAAACTTGAAATTTTGACCACAAGTGATTTGTACCCTTTAACTCTCAAAACTTTCATACATTGAAATTATCCAAAAAAAAATATATAGATATACCAAAATTACTAATCTAAAAGAGACTAACCTAAGGATCATATGCTCTAAAACAAAATGTTATGCAGAAATCATCCATATAGCATAAAAATAGAAAGAGAAGTAATTCCATGCCATGAAAATTATATAGAAGAATTAATGAGAATCTTATTTAAGGGGACAAATATTGGAATTGAGCTCACTACTAAAAGGGGGCAATGAATCAGTAGTGATTGTGATTATATGAATTTGAATAATTTTTATGAAAACACCAAATGATTAGTGAGCCAACATACAGAAAAAATTAATAGCATGTAGAAATATTACGACAACAAAGTAAAACCACCATGAAGAATCAACATCAAACATTCACACAAAAGGACACAAAGGTTTTCTGGTGGAGAACCCTCTCCGAGGCAAAAAAACCGCTTGTTTCTCTGCTTCTCAAAGCTTCTATTATGCTGAACAAATTTTTACATAGAGGAGCTAGCACCCACTAGCTAGAAGACTCAACTATGAAGACAGTTTTCTAGCAATCATCATTCAGAAAGACTCTTCCCTCATGACTCTATGAACCACCATTCGTTGGAAGCCACCACGACCAACAAGCCTTGACTAATTCTACAGGACTATGGAGAAACTACTTCTCATAGTAATCTCTCTTCTATAAGGCCCCCACGTTATCTTCACACTGCTTCTTATGAAGCCTCAACACCTTCAACACCTCCATGTGAGCCATGTTTCATGCATTTTCAAACTAGGCTCTCAAACCTACTCAACATGAGCAACCCAACAACTTCACTGATCTGAAAATGATAAGTTGATATACACACACTACTCAACACAGCTACAGGTGTACAATATGCTAGATATAACACTATAACACACTCTCATGCTCACACCCACAATCAATCCACTAACTCAATACTCTCTCCATAGTATAAACTAAAATATCCTCAACAGTCTCCAATTCATACCTTGGGAAAATACCATGGTTATCCTAATACCAGGGACACCTGTACCATAAACTCCATGTCAATACCATGGGTTGATACCATGGTTATGCCAATACCAAGGGCAATTGTACCATAGTAAACTCTAGGTTAATGCCATGGGTCAATACCATGGTTATGCCAATACCATGGACCCCTGTACCATGGTAATATCCAAGTCAATACCACAGGTAAATACCATGGTTATGCCAATACCACAGACCCCTATACCATGGTAATCTCCAATCCAATACCATAGGTAGATACCAAGGTAACAACAATAACTGCAATGCCAATGCTAAGTGTCTACTTGGACCACACACACAAACATTATATAGTAATCAACCTCAAACCAATACCAAGTGCCAAATACTTGGGTAATTCTAATACCGTTGTTACTCTAGAATTGTCAACACATTGGTGATAAGACCTATCACTCAATCATCTGCCATAGCAATCATTCACACAACCATACCACCTACACATAAAAAAGCACACACACACCATGTGCAAGCCAAACTGCAACACAAACATTTGCCAACGCATGCCCAATTTGACATCAATGCCAACCATGAATCATTGTAACTAACAACAAAATAAAAAAATGCATCAACAATGCCACCAACAACCTCAATTAAAATATAAAAAATACAATAGATGAGATCCTCACTAAAACTAGGCCTCCTTGGTATATATAAGAGAAAGGGTACAATTACAATTAAAGGGTTAAGGAAACTAAAAGGGACAACGCTAAGATAACAATAAAAATCTCATGTGTGTATATATATATATATATGTGTGTGCATGTGTGTGTGTGTGTGTGGCGGAAATCCATTCATGATTGCTTCTAGGCTTGATGTCTTTTAAGATAATGAGGGTTTTCCAAATGTTTGCAAATATTTTCAAATGTATTGCGTTTGATCCTAGTTAGGTGTATTCCATGTGGTTGTAATGATCATGACAACGATAATTTCTCTAGTAAGAATATCAACATATGCATTTTTATCCATTCATCTATTGAGATCCATTAGAGATAGAGGGGATTTAATGGGACAAACCAAGAAATCCAAATGTTCTTAAAATGAAAAAATAAGCAAAACCCTAATGCTATTAAAACCCCAATGCACATTGAATGAGAAAACCAATAAGGGACTAATGTTCGAAGTCTATTATGGGCATTGTGAGAAAATTTACTACATTTTATATCTACCAATTTTCTTATAAAGGGGTGGCTTATATGGGTGGCTTGTTTTAGGTTAGTTTAGGTTTATGTATAATAATTTTAGGTTTAGGTATCAAATGATTAATTAGGTTAGTGGGGTATTTTAGGGTAATTAACATAGGTTATGTTAGTTATTGGTAGGTAATTTATGTGGGTTAACCATTAATCCTCGTATTTTACACAATTTTTCTCATTATGAAATGAAAAAATAATGATTGACTGAATTGTTTTCATGGATGTATAAATCACAAAAATATTAAAGCTGATCTCAACTTTAATAAAGTTTTAGCACAATGTACCATGATAGAGTAATATTGAACATCATCCTTAATATAATATAACTCATTGGGATGAGAATCCATATCCAACCCTCCCAAATAATTAAAAGGATTAAGTATAGCCAAATCTAGGATGTCTATCATATCATTATTGACACTATTGAACCTCATTATCTTTTCAACATGATGATTATCTAAGCGTTGGTCGTTTTTATGGTATACATATGGGGCTCTATCATTTGGCACCTCTTCTTGCTCCACGACATCTTGTTCTTCCACATATTCTTGATTCTCCTCGTCATCTTCTTAATCCAACATAGTCTTCAATTACATTCTTTATGGGTGTTTCTCTTATATTGTATCCAACAACAAATGACTAGCCTATTCTACTTGAAACCAATGAATATAACGCTTGTTCATATTGAATTAGAATGATTATTGCTTTATATTCAAAGTCATGCCTAGCTATATTAATCATATTGAAACATGTTTATGATGAATCATATTTCTTTTAACACCTTGTAGCAATAATTTATACCTCCTAACTTCAAAGAGAACAAGTTTGAAGGATTTGAAGTCTAACCCCAATATATCTTCCAAATATCCATATAGCTAAGCTCATATATGATTGGATGTTTTTCAACCCTATGGGATATATTATCCACTTTGAAAGTTGTAGCTCCACAATATGAGGTTTTCTTCTTATCATAATTTTGTTTTTATGAAAGATTTATGACCACTGCACCACATAGATTTGTATTCTTTCACCTACATCATGCATTTTAAGAAGGCATGATCTATTTATAATTAAAGGAAAATTAAATAATAATAAAACTTAAGAAAAAGGATAACATTGTAAGATGGTTTTTTGGAAAAGAACTGTGTTTGTGAATTTATTTTGTCAGGCATTTAGGTTGGACACTCCACCCATCATCAGGGACATAAAATATTTGATCTATTTATAATTAAAGGAAAAATAAATAATAATAAAATAATTCAAGGATAACATTGTAAGCTGAATTTTTGGAAAATAACTGTGTTTGTGAATTTAGTTTGTCACGCGGTTTGTGAGGACACTCCACCCATCATTAGGGACATAAAATCTTTGAGATCAAGTATTTTATGT
Source organism: Pinus tabuliformis (assembly GCA_031772625.1). NCBI lineage: Eukaryota > Viridiplantae > Streptophyta > Pinopsida > Pinales > Pinaceae > Pinus > Pinus tabuliformis. Next base: position 719,349,786 of record CM062804.1, on the reverse strand, counting down.
CCCTAATGATGGGTTGGGTGTCCACTCAAAATGTATGACAAACTAAATTCACAAACACAATTATTTTCCAAAAATCCATCTTACAATATAAATAACTGTGAAAATATGCATAATATTATTAAAGGATAACATGTGATGTTGTATATTTAGCATCAAATTCTATATCAATTTCCTTCTACGTAAGACTAGGTTCCTTGTGCAATAATGCTTAATGAATCAATTTAGACACCCCATTCCATGATAGGTAACAATTAATTTTTCACAACATTCTATCCATACTTTCATGTAATCAAGATTCTTTGCATTATAAAGATGTAATGCATCCCACTGTTCACTACCCGAAATAATTTTTAATTGAATTTAAGCACAAATTACTACTTTTTACTATATTATTTATATATATTATATATATATATATATATATATATATATATATATATATATATATATATATATATATATTATATATATATATATATATATATATACAACAATTCAAGTGCCTCATTGTTAAATTTCTCTCAATCCCTTTCTCAAGAAATACCTCCCTCACAAATGTGTTGGTGTACTTGCAGTCACATATGCAAGGCACACAAATATTTACCTTAGCTAGACATTGACAAATATACATCATGTATTGATAAAAAATATATCTCTCAAGCATCGACCCCTTAGAACATTATATTTATCTAGAGAATGCCTTTAATTCATTGAAATTCATCGCTACCAACCACATTAGTCTTGTGTGAAAATGTTCAAATAGTTAAATCTCCTCAAGTAGATGAATGAGGTAGTTCCCTGTGCATTTGAGAAATGTAGAGTTAAATGCTTCATATTTCACACATTAGATGAGGATTTTTTCTTTTCCCATACTTGATATCTTGTTGATGTATTTCCTTAAATGAGAATCACCTACATGTAATAGCAAAACATATTTGTATAAAATGATATATATACAAAGGATTAAAACATATGATGGTCTTTGTTTGAACTAAATATTAACAATGGAAATTGAATTATAGATTCTAACTCACCTCATATACTTGTTTAATTTATACATTATTTCTGACTATATTGTTACTAAAGTTGTCTAGGAATGCTAGAGGTAGAATTATTTGAAAAACATAATGATGCATTAAATTCAATTAATGGGCAAAAATAATCAATTCAAAATTGAGAATGATTTATATAATTTAGAGAACAACTATTATAAAAGGATATACCTTCATAAAATTATGTCATCCATGTACTTTTCCCCACTAAATCATTTTTTTCTTGTTAGAAAAATTTTAATGTTTTAGTAAAACCAATGAGAAAGTAATGATCCTTACAAGAGGTTTCATTACAGTGGTCTCTTCCATTATGAATAACCATGGAAGAATTGTCAATTGTCCACTACTATAATATTCACTCAAATGTTGATTCATATTTCCTTCCTCGATGTCACATCTAACTTTCACATTTTTCTCATTGTTATTCATTCCATTTAACATTTGACATTCTTCCCAATATGCATTGCCTCAAACAAATGAGCTAGCAGAAGATGCTCATAGTATGGGATTCAATTGAACTATGTTTGAAAACAATTCATACAATGGGGAAGCCCATTTCCTTATCCTATAGATAGTATAGAATGAATCAAATTTGTTAGAAGAAAAGTATTGTTGGACTTCACAATTATACTAAGAGGGGGGTGAATTAGTATAATAATACTTTTTACTTATTTAATTCCATTCAAAATGTTGAGAACTGTAGCAAGAAAGTATAAATTTTATTGTGCCTTGTTCAAATTGAGAAAATTCTAATTTCCACATCATCAGACAACTTAGAGGCCGGTAACTTGTGTGACATGGCTCTTGTCACTGAGTTAGCTCAGTAAATTTGACTTAGAGGGCTTGGAGTTCAGTTAAACCTATGTGATTGCTAAATTTTAGTAATATAGTTCAATCATATCAAGTTGTGTTCAGTTAAACTAGTTCTAACAGTTGAAGGAACTAGTGGAAGGTCAATTGTGTAGTGGGACAATAGTCTAACTCAGTGATCATCTAGTTAACTAATCAATCAACACAAAATAGCTAGTGCATGCAAGGAATTCAAGTTCCTAGGATGTGGTGGAGATTCCAAGGCAGTGTAACAAGCAGTTGTAAACTAGTTTGAGTGTACAGGTGTTGCATGCAGTCAAATGATCAATCCTTGGGAATTGCACAATCAATAGGAGGAAAATTCCTTTAAAAAGGGGTTAATTACACAATAATTAGAGTATAATTGTGTCTCTTTATTTAAATTAAAATTTCTTGAGAAGTTGCAATTTTATAACCATATTTATACACAAACATCATAAAACATCATTCTCATAAACTAAACAAGTAAAAATAGACATTTGTGGAAACCATTGTAGGAGAAAACCAGAAAAATTATTTATATGAAAGATCTTATGGGCACACACCTACTATTACATCAATTTATAGGCGCCAACCTACATGAGACACTAATCCCCTTGTTGATTTTTAGGAACCAACCTACAGGAGACACCAATCCTCTATGTTGCTTTGTAGGCACCAACCTACAAGAGATACCATTCATCTACACTACTTTGTAGGCACCAACCTACATGAGAGACCAATCCCCACTACTACAAATATTTGTAGGTGCCAACCTACTTGATTATTTTTTCACGATGTTTGTTAGTTACTTCTTCTTTCACCAAGTCTGCTTATTGGTTCTGTCTTCACCAGTTCTTTTAGTTGCTTCCACCTTCACCAAATCTACCTATTTATTCTTCTTTCACCAAGTCTACTTCTCCCAAAACTTGTTTCGTTTAGCTTCTTCCCAAGAACACATTTAACAACATGCCACATATTGCAAATATGGCTATGAAATTTCTACCATAGGTACCTAGAAATATCTTCTCCGTCTTTTCCAAATTTCATATTCTGAAACATCATAGAAAGAAATATATAGAAAAAATATCAATTTGACTTGTTTGAAGAAGATTTTAGGAGCATTCAGGAAGCCTAACTTCCTTCAACCATATATTAGAAACTATAGTGAATAAAGGTATAAAAATTGAACCACAAGTACATGAATATCTTCTATTTATATCCTCAAATTTTCATGGTTTGAAACATACCAGAACAAAAGTTATAGTGAGAATTCCCAGATAACATGATTGAAGAAGATTTTAGGAGCATTAAAGAAGCCTGACTTCCTTAGGCAATATCTCTAAAATTATAGCCAAACAATTTCTGATATTTTAACCGCAAGTACATGACTATATTATCTATATCTCCTCCAAGTTTCATAGTCTAAAACATCACAAATGAAAATATATAGAAAAAACTCCAAGATTTGGTCACTCCATAAATCACATTTTTTTCTTCCACCCTTAGACTCCAAGAATCGTTGATTTTTCATGATTTTTTATACATATAATTACTTCCAATGATTACTTAATTAATTTGTCTTGTATCACATTCAACATTAAGTAATTACACATAGAAAATCTCAACTATAAAATAATAATGATAGTAGGATAAATAAGAGACATCCAAACAAAAGAGACAAGAAATTTATCCTAGGAAAACCCTAACTAAGGAAAAACCCAACAACATTTTCTTAGAGAAAATTTTCCAGTTCAACAAGAGATACAATCTGAACTTTCCAGTCAAATTATGTCAAATTGACCAATAACCAAACCCAGGTCAAACCTAGTCAAATAGAGATAAATTCATCCTGCTGAGATAGCTTCAGAAATTTAGTCAACCTAACCTCATATAATTTAGGCCTGCCACAACAAAACTTTGATCCACTTCCTTAGAGATATCCCACATCATGCCTCAGATTCATCCTTCATTATGCCTCAAATTTATCCTTCATTATGCCTCAGATTCATCCTTCTTCAAGCCTTCAAAGATATCTCTTGTGATCTGAGTTCATGCCAGGAGGAGGAGGAAAAGTAGTCTTTATATAGTGATTGGAGGTGCTCCAAGTGGTGTGTCTGTTTGGCTGAGCTGACTTGAGTAGTTGGAGTCAACTTGACCTAGTGGAGACAATTAATTAAATTTTCAAAAATTGAATTTCCCTCTTTTGAAGCAGAATTGAATTTTGACATTTGTATTTATCATTTATTTTTCTTTGGAGGGATAAAATAAATTATGAAGACCAATCATAGCTACAAAAATTCAACACTCCCTCTTAACTAGGGAGGTATTCATAATGACTTTCCTAGATGTTCTCTTGTTGAATAAAAAATTCTCTATCCCAAGAAAAGGTATAATGAGCTCAATTATGTTGATGAATCCATCTACTACATGTGGAAAGAATCCCGCATTAACATCATGTAAAGGGATCTAGTAACCCACTAGTCACATCTCCTTTGAAAAGGATCTAGTCAAACACAAGCCAAATACCCATTGGCGGGTCAGGCGCCCCCTGACACAAGACTATTCCTTTGGTCACCAATCTACCAAGTCATCACTTGAAGTATTATCAGGAACCCACCTTACCACTGGTGAAACTCAAGGCCTATTTACCATTCCCATGTGTCGTCACATGCTATTGAATGGTAAAAATACTTGCCTGGTGCTATAAGGCATAAGAAAAAACAACTAGACAAAACCTGGCATGGAAATATGTCCATGTAACCCCTAAATGGGGGAGCAATCCAAGCCTTGATGGTACTAAGCTAATCTCCCTAGACATAGTATATGGATTTCAGGTTAATACCCATGACCTAAGGGAAATTAGCCACCCCTTGATGCTACAACATAAACGCTCCCTTCAATGAAGGGAAGCATAATTAATCACTATGATCTTGTCTTAGAATTATACCAACTTCATCCAAGGAGACAGGATTTGTGACAATCTTAGAAACTAGCTCAATTATAGAAATACATAGGAGTCTCACTACTCCTTTTGTACCACGTGCTTTGACCTATCATCACGGTCATCTCCTACACATGATAAAATAATTATGCAAGTAGCTTCCAAAGTAACATTTCTTCACAACCTTCAAAAAAAATTGTAATATACTATATTTTAGTAGTGTTGTCAGCTTCCTGATCATCATAGCATACCCCAAGTTGAATCATCATCCTGGTTTGCTTTTCTTGTCTTATACATTTTCAACCCAATTTGAATATGTGAATTCTTGTAGTTGTATGAAACATATTTTAATCCATATCCAAATGTATCAGGTTGATACCTCAACCCATGTTTTTCCACATGCCTTGGCTCAACCATAAACTGAATAGCGTGAATCCATCACCACACCTACTTTTCGGTCACCCTGACTGGGTGCACCCTCTAACACAAACAAATTTTGCTGATACAATCTATGTTTCTCTCTCATCCACTCAACTTCATTAGATTGGATATCATGGAAATTCCCATGGACTTGTTATACATCATATCAATTATTCGAAGGATAATAATATTACACTTCCTTTTGAACAAGGAAGATCTCACTTGGCTTTTGCCACACTTCTAGTCCCAAGAAGTAATATATCCTACCAAGATCCTTCATCTCGATCCTAGAGATCAATTCCCTTTTTCATGACTACTCTGTCTATCATGGAAGCAAACCTTCATGCCACTACTGCTCCCTTTGACAAGTGAGTCCTTCCACTCTTATCAAAAACAAAAACAATCGAGATTTCTCAGATAACCATACCAAGCCAAAGGTTTGTACAAAGATTACCACAATATGCAAACATAAGATCCCCTCTCATGTACCTCAAAATCCACAAGTTTTTCCTTGTACTTTTATTCTTCCTGAAAACTAACGAAAATGTCTTCTCATAGTCATCTCCCTCTTTCTAGGAGAATCCTCACTTTGTACGTTTCTATGCTCCCATCAAGAAAATGCTTGATCTTGTAAATCCACTTTGAAGTCATCATTGACTTTCCATAGATCTCGACACAATGAAGTCCTTTAAACTTGCTGCCATGCACGATTCCTCTGAATTAGGAGCCCTTCTGGCATGATTATAGATATCAATACAATTTCTTCCTCTTGAACATGAATCACTCTAGGGAGAATCCTCTTGCCACAAATGTTTTCTTCATTCTTCTGATATTTCCATCTACTTCCAAAGCCTTGGTACTTTCATGATGTACCTGCAATCATAACTGTATTTCTAGGATTATAGGGAATTTATAGACTCCCTCCTGATATTTTCCTTCTTGTGCAAATAATTGAAATCCATCTGCAAGATTTCCTTTATTTCCTTGCATGAGTTATAGTTTATGTATTCATTAGAATTATCGATCGAGGTCCAATTCTAGGGTTTTGTTCACAAACCTTTAGGTATTTCCAAGAAGGGCTGATAGTGCTAGTGTTAAGACTTATCTCACTTTATGTGTGAGAGCATTTCTTCTCGACTCTCCTAAATAAAATTCATCATATCTTAGATGCTTAAAAACAACCAAAACCATGCAATGGATCCTAGTAGTAGCAACATAATTCACCTATTATAATCATGATCACATTAGTACAATGTAAGGCATATTCTGCATACTTGACAAGAGCCCTTATTCATCCATACAATATATTTCTATAGTAGTACAAGGTACATGCCACTACTATTCTAGAGGGTTAAATTTATGCAACAAAAGTGTTGGGTTGTGTTATATTCTTTCAATGACTAGCCCCTGTCGGGGGGTTTGAGGGGGGAAGTAGCCCCCCTCTACGAGGTCTGGGGCAGCGCCCAGGGGAAAAAAAATCTGGAACCTATATTAGGTGGGCGGACCTACCTATGGTTTGTGCATGGATTTCGCACATGGTTTTGGGCGCAAAGGTTTTCGGTCCAAGGTATTTTGTATATCCAGTCAAGGGAACTATGGTTATGTTCTAATCTAGGTTTATGGATGCTTCGGCATGTATATATGTATTGTAACATTGAAAGGAACAATATGAAAAATCAATCTGGTAGTGCTGGTTTTGGGATCCAGGGGAAAATATCTGTGTATATTTGTTTTATGTGTTATGCTCTCGCCATTATTTATTTTCTATTTTTAGAATTCGTATGCAGGAAATTTCTGTATGGGGTTAAAACCTACATTTGGTATCATAGTTGTTTTGGCTTCAAGGGGAGGTCTTTGTTGCTGAGGGGTTTTTCTCAGGCCTATGGTAGACCCTGTTCAATGGGAGATTTGCGGGATTGATTCTGGTGGTGAAAGAAGATGGAGAGCAATGGAAATATAGAGATCGAGAAATTTAATGATCAGAATTTTGAGTTGTGGAAACTCAAGATGGAGGATTTGTTGGTGGATAAAGATCAGTGGATCGCATTAGATCTAGGTACTAAACCAACGAGAGTGTCCAATGAAGAATGGAAGAAGTTGGATCGAAAGGAGAAAAGCACAATACAATTGTGTGTCTCAGATTTAGTATTGTTGAATGTATCAGGGGAAGCTATAGTGAAGGCTTTATGGGACAAGTTAGGGACTTTGTACCAATCTAAGTCTTTGGTGAATAAATTGTTCCTACGGAAAAAGTTGTATAACCCGAGGATGAAAGATGGAGACTCAGTGATAGAGAATCTGAACGCATTTAATACTGTGGTAAGCTAGTTATTATCTGTTGATATTAAAATTTCAGATGAAGATAAGTGCATCAGTTGTTTGTGTTCTCTACCAGGTTCGTGGGATGGTCTGGTTATTGCAATAGGTAGAAATGCAACTACCTTGCAGTTTGATGAAATAGTCTCAACCTTGTTGACGGAGGAGATGAGATGGAAAAATATGGAGAGCCAAAATGGTGATGCCTTGTCTGTACAAGGATTGTCCCCGAATAGAAACAAAAATAAGTCCTCTAGTGGGAGATCGAAATCTATAGGGAGATCTAAATCTCCAGGAAAACCTGTAAAGGCATGCTAGAAATCCAAAAAGGAAGGGCACTACAAAAGGGACTGTAAATCTAAAGCTCCTGAGAAAGGAAAGGGATCTCATGATGCTCCTTTTGTAGAGTCGAAAACCACCTCAGATGAAGGTGGGGATGTGTACTTGGCTTCTTCTTAAAGTACACATGTAGATCATGAGGCATGGTTGATTGACTCAGGTGCATCCTTTCACTTCACTCCCCATAGAGAGTGGTTCTGCGAGTATGAGAAATATGATGGTGGTGATGTCTTCTTGGGGGATGACAGGAAGGCTGGAATCATTGGTCGCAGAAAAGTAAAGTTGAAGTTGCAAGGTGGAAGGATTAGAACACTTCTAAGTGTTCTGCATATTCCTGCATTAGCCAAAAATCTGATTTGTGTAAGCAAACTGGATGATGTAGGTGTAAAAACAGTGTTTGAGAAAGATACCTGTAAGATGGTTCGGGGAGCACTGATATTGATGTGGGGATTTTGGATTGGAACTCTGTACAAGCTACAAGGTAGCACTATTATTGATGGGTGAAATAGTTTTGTGGTTCCTGAAAGTGGAGCAAAAAATCTAGTGGTCTTTGGAGAAAATACCATGCAATGGCATCAAAGGCTTGGACATATTGTGGAGAAGGGCCTTTGAATACTTCATGGTAAAGGTATGGTAGAAGGTATGACTAATAGCTCTCTGGATTTTGATTTCTGTGAAAATTGTGTTTATGGGAAGTAGATTCAGGTGAGTTTCATGTCTGGTGGTAAGAGGGCGAAACATATATTAGAGCTTGTGCACAATGATGTGTTTGGACCTGTGAAGGTTCCATCACTAGGTAAGTCTATGTACTATGTATCATTTATAGATGGCTTCTCAAGGAATACATGGATATATTTCCTCAAGAAGAAATCTAAAGTCTTTGACAGGTTTAAAGAATTTAAGGCTCTAGTGGAAAACTAGACAGAGAAGAAGATAAAGGTGTTGAGGACAGATAATGGTGGAAAGTTTTGCAAGAAGGAATTTGAATAATTCTGTAAGAAGTGTGGTATAGCATGGTAGAAGACTACTCCATACACACCTGAGAAAAATGGAGTTGCAGAAATAATGAACAAGATGTTGATGGAAAGGGCAAGAAGCATGCTCAGTGGTGTCAGGTTAGGATAAGAATTCTGGGCAGAGACAGTGGAGACTGCATGTTACCTGGTCCACAGATCACTTTCATCAACGTTGGAGGATAAGACTCCACAAGAGGTATGGACTGGTAAGAAACTATCTCTTTCACATCTTAGGATATTTAGATGTGATGCATATGTACATGTTCCAAAGGAGAAAATAACAAAGTTGGATAGTAACTCTGAAAAGTGCATCTTTATTGGGTATAAGGATGGTTTAAAGGGCTATAATCTTTGGAACCCAGTAACAAGGAAGGTTGTGTACAGCTGAGATGTGGTGTTTAGGGAGGTGAAAGATGTTCTTAAACATGAAGTCCCATCAAAGGAACCTGAGAATATAGAGTTTGAGCTAAAGGAGGAAGAATCATACTCTACAGCAGAAGAGGAAGCAGAAGATGAAGAGCCACGAACTACGGTTGTGAGAAGATTATTTCGAGAAAGAAGGCAGCAAGAAAGGTATAGTCCATATGCTTTCTGTTCAAATTTTTCTTTATCTATTACTGATGATGGTCCCATAACTGTGAAGGAAGCAGTAAATTCAAAGGATGGAAAACTCTGGAAAGAGGCCATGGTTGATGAAATGGAATCTTTGGACCAAAATGAGGCTTGGGATCTGGTGGAGTTGCTAGCTGGAAGGAAACCCATTAGTAGTAAATGGGTGTTCAAGAAGAAGACAAATGCATAAGGAAAGTTGGAGAAATACAAAGCTCGGTTGGTAGCAAAAGGTTATTCCCAGGTGTTCGGAATTGATTTTGATGATATTTTTTTCTCTTGTTACCAAGTTAGCTTCTATTAGATTACTTTTATCTATTGTTGTTTCTTTTGATTTTGAGGTAGAACAAACGGATGGATATGAAGACAGCATTTCTTCACAGGGATCTGGAAGAAGAGATCGACATGAAGCAACCTGAAGGCTTTGCGGTGAAGGGTAAGAAAGAACTGGTATGCAAGTTAAAAAAGTATTTATATGGGTTAAAACAGTCACCAAGAATATGGTACCAGAAATTTGATACATTTATACGGGGACTTGGCTTCACGAGAAGTAAAGAAGATCACTGTGTGTATTTAAAATTAATTGGTGACCGTGTTATTTATCTAGTCTTGTATGTGGATGATATGTTGCTAGTTGGAAATGACAAATAAATTATCTAGGATTTGAAGACCCAATTTTCTTCCAAATTCGACATGAAAGACCTTGGTGCTAAAAACTATATTTTGGGCATGGAAATTAAAAAAGATTGGGCAAAGAGGAAGCTCTGGCTCAACCAGAGGAAGTATGTCGAGACAATACTGCAGAGGTTTAATATGCAGGATGGTAAACCGATGAAGGTTCCTATTCCTGTAGGTGTAAATTTATCTGCTAAATAGTGTCCCAAGACACAAGAAGAGGAAGAGGACATGTCCCATGTTCCATATGCAAGTGTAGTCGGTAGCCTGGTGTATTTGATGGTCTCTATTAGACCAGACATTGCACATGGAGGGGGATTATTGAACAGGTTTATGTCAAAACCAGGGAAGGAGCATTAGACAACAGTGAAGTAGGTTTTCAGGTATTTGCGTGGCACTAGTGATTATGGTTTGTGCTACCAAGGAAGACCAGGATTGGACAGAGTTTTGGACATCCATGGCTTTATTGATGGAGACTGGGCTGGAGATCTAGATCGGAGAAGATCTACAAGTGGGTATGTGTTTAACCTATTTTGAGGTGCAATTAGTTGGATGACTAAGAGACAATCTATAGTGGCACTGTCAACTACAGAGGCATAATACATGGTAGCCACTCATGCAAGCAAGGAAGCAGTTTGGTTGCAAAGATTGTGTTCAAGTATGGGGTTAGTGCAGCGAGCCATAAGGATAGTCTACAACAGCCAAAGTGAAATTTTCTTAGCAAAGAACCCTGCTTATCATTCAAATACAAATCAGATTGATGTTCAGTATCACTTTGTGAGGGTGATAATAGAAGACAAAAAGGTGTTGTTGGTAAAGGTGGACACTTTCAAGAGTACTACAAATGCATTGACAAAATCTGTGAGCTCTAAGAAGTTCTCCTGGTGTAGAGAAACAATGGGTGTTGCAGGGCTAGATCAATGACTAAGCTCTCTTGTGGCCCCCTGTGGAAAGAAAACAACAAGTGGTAGAATGTCGAGTTGTGTTATATTCTTTCCATGATTAGCCCCTATTGGGGGGTTTGAGGACAGTGGTAGTCCCCCTCTACAGGGTCCGGGGTAGCGCCTTGGGGAAAATTTTTTGAACCCTATATTAGGTGGGTGTACCTACCGATGGTTTTGTGCATGCATTTCGCATATGGTTTGGGCTCGATGGTTTTCGGTCCATGGTATTTTGTAGATCCGATCAAGAGAAATACGGTTATGTTCTAATCCAATGTTAATGGATTGGGGTTTATGGATGCTTTAGCATGTATATATATGTATTGTAACATTGAAAGGAACATAACAAAAAATCAATCTGGTAGTCTCGATTTTCGGATCCAGGGGAAAATATCTGTGTATATTTGTTTTATGTGTTATGCTCTCGCCATTGTTTATTTTCTCTTTTTAGAATTTGTATACAGGTAATTTCTGTACGGGGTTAAAAATTCTCGTACATACAAAAAAAATTAATCAACATATCACACTTCAGGATGCCATACTATCTCATCACAAGAGTATGGAACACATTTGGTACATCCTTGTTAGTAGGATTTATTCTTACTTGAGAACTTATCGAACTTTTAACCATAATCCAAATTCAAAACAGTGATGTTGTCATTACTTATTGACATACCAAAAATATAGAACAACAGTTTTACATAAATTTCTTGTGAGGTAGTGACCTCGCAACATCTTCATGGATAACAGTATGAAACATCCTAATTCATGACATACTTTTTTGGTCTTTTGGGGTTTACAAACCATAAGGAATCAAATTTTCATGTGGAAATTTTCTTGCTATAGTCAACACAGATGGAACAATTTATCCAAACCATAAGAGGAAAAAAATGTGTCATAGATTCCCATGCCACTGCAAATGTGATCAAGGTATTGTTGAAGCCTCGAAAATTGTTGCGAAAACATGGGGGGAAATCACCCGGTCCGGACCTTGGTTAGCAGTGCCTTTTCCGTTTGGTGTAGTGGCTCCAACTGGGGGTAATGGGACCAATTTCCCAAAAAATATTTTTGATAGTGTTGGTAGGGTAATATATGATGTAACGTGAAAATTATTAGACTAAGTGTAATCTAATCTAACTACTAAACACATGAATATATCCTATTTTAACACTATTAAGCTATAAATATAGTCGGGAATTAAATACAATATGCGATCTATAATGATGTCCTACAACAGTTGGTAATAAATATCATTCAATTGCAATAAGAAGTTAAATCATTTAACAGTAATCATTTTGGATAAATAGTTAGACAGTACGATTGAGAAATATATATCGCATATAAAATCGTTCATGTATTCAGAATAGAGTCAGAGCTAACATCATACAAAAGTGCAATAATACTAAACTGCAACTCAAATTTTTATACATAAAACAATTTAAAGAAGAAGTATTGCCTGATACATAAATAAAACAAGATCATAAGATAAAAGTACCATATATGACGAGTCCTGCTCATGTGCTTCAGCAATATTGACCCAATTTTAATCAATCCAACACATTCTAAGAGTACAAAAGTGCATTTTTGTAGAGCATGCTAGATATTTTAAAGAAAATAGATCATGTTACATTCATTCCATCAGAACCTCCTCAAAAGTACAGAAGTGCAATGTTTCAAAGAATGTTTTTGATAAAATTTATGGACCCCTCTCTAAATGCATGAGAGGGGTTTAAATACTAAACTATAGGTATTAAAATAGATTATTACAAAAAATAGTTGAGGAGGTTTAAACGACCTTCCTCAGAATATGCAAAAATAAAGCTAAAAGAAAAATAAATTAAATGACTAACTATTTTGGACTTGATCTCTAAGATCGCAAATATCATTCATTGGCTTGAGCTGAGTCAGTGGCCAATCGCATATTTTAACTGCCCAGCAAATATGGCGTCTGTTAGTGCTAGCACCATCTTTTGTGTGGAGGTTGTTAAGCACCTCAAGGTCATCCACTGGCTGTGTGGTTTCACTAAAAACTGCCAGTATGCTTCCCAATTCAGCCTGCTTACCTGTCTGATTGCCTCCTCCTTTTCCTGCGCTACCTGTCTCCACTACTGCTCTAACTATTTGATACTCAGAAGAAATCCCGGTATACCTTTCCTAACCATATTGGCACCATGAAGAATTTTGTTGATGGCTTCTATTATGTTGTTTCTTTTTCTCACTATTATCGTCGTTGCCCTTTCCGCTTGTTTCAACCGAGATTGTGAATAAGATGTCTTTATGAGATTCCTCCAGCTTCGCTAGGTCAGCCTTTCTCCCATCCTCTGATTCTTTCCATGTGCTAAAGTCAGAAATCCTTTTATGGATTTCGTCATACTCAAGTCTCATGTCAACGACATGGTTTGTTAACTTATCATTGGTTTCGCAATAAGGACTTATCTTCAAGATCTTCTGGCAAAGTACTTCATTATGTTGCATTAGTTGGGAATTAAGGTTGGGCACTTCTTTTATGAACTCATCATTTTGCAGATTATCCTTAAACTTACTTGTCATAGCTTGTATCTATGAATCTCTTTCTGCTAAGATGGTGTGATGTTGTATTCTCATATGTTCAAATTCCTGTTGGAGCTGGGCTACTTGTAATTCTGCTTGTTGATTGGATTTTTCCTCAGCTAATTGATGTTCTAACAGAAAATTCTTTGTTTCTTTTCATTAAGAAGCATATGAACTTCTATCGCTTTGTCAATAGTTGTTGTGGCATAGGCTCCTATGAATTGCGAAAATTTTGTGAGGTTTTCAGATGGGTCCATGGGTGAGTCCTTCCACATGATGTTCATTGTTTCATTTTCCGAAGTCGTGACAGCTATTGCGTCTAGATTTCTTTTCTTCCTTTCTCTCTTGACTACAACTATGTGGGTAGGACTATAAAATACATCTAGCAAAGGTATTTCCTCAATTCTCAAAACAATTTCTGAAGTGGGAGTAACAGGAATGATCTCAACATCATGAGTGCCCGTAGCTCCTTCCCCTGTCGTTTCTAGATTTGACTTGTGTTGGGTTTTCTTAGGAGTCTATATCTCAGATGTTTTCTCAGGGTTTGAATCTATGTGAATCTTTTTTTTGAACTATTCCCATTCCTGTTCCAAATCAATAACTGGTGTATTTCCTGATTGAGTTGATGTAGAGGGAACTTCTTCTTGTTTCTTTTCTGAAGTTTTCTCGGTTGTTTCCTTTATAGTTCCAATTGTTTCCTTTTCAAACCCTTTATTTGTATTTCCTCCCCCATTTTGAGATTGTTTCTCTGAGTGCTATGACTCATTCATAGATCACTCTTGGGTTTCTTCTTTAGAGTTATCTTTGGAGCTTCCCTCCAAGCTTACACTAGGAGTTGGCTCTCCTATTGGTTCAATCTGTAGTAGGTCCAATGGTACCTTCAATAATCTCTTTTTTATGTACAAATGGAAAGCCTTAACATCATCCGAGGTAAAAAGTAGTGATGCCATATGCATCACTTGCGAAAATTTTTATGCCTGTAGGAAGAGGTCATCAGAGGCGTCCTCTTCGTGGGTGAACTGCTTTACTTTCACCATAGCAGTAAAGTCCTTAACAGCACCGTTTGGGTCATACTGTCTTCCCGGGACTATAGCTAATTTTAGAGACTTAATGATCTTTGCTTCTTTGCATGCATGTCCAAAATCATGTAGCACAAATGTACCACATTGTAATGGAAAAGTAGGCCAAATGGCCTTCTTCTGCTCTTTCAGTCCTCTGTTTAATCCACCTTCCCCTGCTATTTGGTAGGCTATTTCTCTGGCCATTAATTTGTCGAGGACATAATATGGGAGAACATAAGGTCAATAAATGCTCCCAAATAGTCTGATATAGGTAAATTTCTCTTCCCCAAACCATCTACCTAATGGCAAGAAATCTACTTCGGCCTTTTTAGAAAACCTAGGGGTGGTTTTGTTGTACACTTATTTATGGATGGGTAGCATAGTTCCTTGACAAAATTTTTAAAAATGGGGGTGAAATTGAGATTCCCACAAAATCTTATGGTAGATATGGATGGGAAGCAGGTCCTGTACAGTCCACTTTCATCCCATATTGGGAAATTTAGAACTAAAACAGATTGTGTCCAATACAAAAGAACTCATGAAAAATGGGGTATAAACACTTAAACAGGAACTCATTTTTATCCTATATTCTACAATGGCCTTTGCCAAATTATCTGATAAAATTTGAGCCTAGTTCATTGCATTCACTACTGCATCTATTAACGAGAGACATTCTGGGGAGAACTTGGTACTATCGGGTTTACTGAACAATCTACGAAGCATTACTGCTGCGAAACTATGAGGAGGAGAAATGGATGTCGTAGAGTACATGCCCATTTTATCTCATTTGAGCTTGCCTTCTCTTGTTTTCCAGGTTTGCATGACATCTGTCGGGTCTTCATTTTCCTTAGAAAATTGCTCAAGGAACTGTTTGTTGTAGAGCTTCTGCAACTTTGGTAACCGGTACATTAGCCGTAGGCTGTCTACTGAAAAAGACTCCATAACCTCTTGTCTATGATTCTTGAACTCTCTGTCTGAGATGCCCACCACATCAATTATCCATTCGACCATATCTGTGTATGGGATTATCTTTTTTCGTGCAGATATGGGTGCATGAAAGAACATGTTGCTTCGAAATAGGAGGCATCAGATGACTCCTGAGCATATACCATGGCCTTTGTTACCAGTGGTCTGGGCTGCTCCTCTTCTCTGCTGCATGTATTTCCTCCATCTCTACTGCATGTAGTATCAGAGAAAAGAGGGATCATTTCTAACTTCTCAGACGCAGTTGCCTTTCCCTTCTTTCCCATTGTTTCTAATGATTCTCCATGCAATTTTTTCCTGAAATGGAGCAAAGTGAAAGCTATCGGATAAACACAAGCAAGAACGAAAATGAGAATGAATGATACAGATAACCTTGATAAGGTGAAAAGAAAGGATTTTTAATCGAAAGCAGATGAAAAGATATTGTATCACGTCAAGCCGCTTTTTAACATAAATTCCATTAACCTATATTAAATAGCCACTAATTGTCCCTTATCATTTCTTTTATTGCTCATTAATGTACCGCATCGCAAAACGGGAAAGAAATTTTTTTAAGGTGGCGGACTTAAGTTGCGAGAATGTCGATTTTGCGATTGTGATGCAATATCGCATTATCGCATATTTTATTGTGTGCTTTATCAAATTTCTTTAGGATTCTATGGGTGTGCGATGTGGGATAAGAAGTATATTCTTTTTAACTTAGAGCATAGATTGTTTAAAAGAATAATTACCTTATAAAGTGCTTTTCACTACGTGGCGGACTTAAGTACCATTTATGACATTGGCTTCTATCGGGTCTGGGATTCTATCGCATTTCGCAAGATCACGTAATTCGTGAGATTTAGGCATTTTTAAGTATCTTGATGTGATGTGGTAAGGTTGAATTTTCCTATTGCAATATCGCATTTCACAAGTTTCAACATGCTTTTTGGGTTTGCGTCCTTTGTGAGCGTTGATGTGCGATTGCGATACAAGATTTATTAAATTGGAAATGCCATAGGTATTAGCTTTAAATGAAAAGCCCAATGATATATAAGTTAGGTGGGGTGATCCTTTTGATCACAATTCACAGGTTTTGCTTGTTAACAAGTCTTTTGACACACTTGGTCTAGTGGTATGCGAAAAGGCAAGAATTTCTATTTTTCAAAGTGTTTTGACTTGATATCTTGTTTTATTCTTAAAAAGCTTAAAAGAAAGTATCTAAGTGCTAAATTTCCTTTCGAAGGATTTTATCAAGGGTCCCTATTTATTAATAGAATATTATCTATTACATCAATAAATGGGGGGTTGTTGAATAGCACAACATTTGGTGATTTGCTGGAAGAACCAATTATCTCTAACAGTTTTTTGAAATTTCTAAAAAATTCCAAAATAAAGGTAATTCAGAAAATAAAAATACATGAAATATAAGATAATTAACATTTCTCTAAATAATAAAAAAACAAAATCTACCTAATTATCATCCGTTCGATTATACTCTTCAATAGGAAAATTGCTTTGTCTACATCAGTCGTTACTTGGTTTTAAAGATAAAAACAAGGGGCTCTTGCAAATTAACTTTTAGGTGTACTCAGTTGTCATAGGTAGAGCCTCTAGTATCAACAGGGATCCATAGCCTCGACACTGTTACCTTTTAACCAGAAATGATTCAATATCCCATCTAGATAAGAGTGAAATTTTTAAAGATAAATTCATATTCATATACTTACTTTCTTTTTCACTTTTTCTAAACAATTCCTTTTTCTTAAAAAAATTCATTTTTTTTTCATAAAGGTCATTGTCTTGGTTTGGTGGCCAAAATTGACAATGTCATTCATTGGTTTTAACTTAACTGAACAAGCTAGCTCATGATGAGACCCCTTGTCTTTTGATTGACATAATCTCAAGCCGTTACCTTGTTTTGATATGCAGTATTGGTAATGTCAGCTTGTTACTTCCCTATGATCATGGTAACTCAGCTCTTTGATGAGACCTCTTATCGTTTAAGTTTAAGCATATTTTAGAATTACACTCTAAAAATAGAAAGCTTACTAGATGGGGAGAATCATTGACTCCTTAAGAGTTTCTAGATGACAATTATAGAGTTAAATATGCTTCTCTGTAGAGAGTCCTTGCTTTGTTATAGATACTTTTCTTAACTGATGGTAGAACAAAGGTTTCTTTACAAAGTTGAGGTTTATCAAAGGACAAGTAATTTTGGTAGAGGACAAGAAATTTCAGAGTAATAGAACTTAGCTCATGTTTCAAATGTAAAAATCATCTTCTCAACAATCTCTACTTATACAAGAGAAAAGTCAAAATATAAAAGAGATTATTATTGTAAAGGCCAAAAGTAAATGCTACTCAACTTTTATTTTCCTAAAAATTAAAAGCAATAGTATACAAGGAATAGAAGAGATTATCTTCTATGAAAAATATTTTTTCAGAATCTGCCCATTAACAGGCAGAGAATCTCTCTTGCCTGATAAATCTTGCAATAGAAAGGTTGATGGACCTATTTTTTCCACAATCTGAAATGGGCCAAGCCACATTCTTTGGAATTTGGTATGCTTACCTTTTTCCTCGTGTGCTTTATCCCATTTCAATACCAGGTCTCCAAGCTGAAAGGATTTTGAACTTACAGAATTCGCATCAAATGAAGATTTGACTAACTGTTGATGATGTGCATGTGTGATTTTGGCATTTTCCCTTTCTTCTTTGAGCTTGAGGATTTGTGATTGTCTTAATTGCATAGAATAGGAAGGGGTTTATTCAATAAATTGAACCAGGGCTAGAAAGGGAACAGCTATGTTTGTAGGGAGGACAACTTCTTTCACATAGACCAAATTAAAAGGAGAAGTGCCTATTGAGGCCTTATGTGTTATTTGATCTGCCCATAGAGCAAATGTTAAATATTTGTGCCAGTTTTTCTGACTTTGATCAATGGTTTGTTTGATGATTCTTATGAGATTTTTGTTTGTAGATTCATCCAAGCCATTTCCCTAAGGATAATAGTTAGCAAAGTATTTAAGTTTAAAACCTCTTTTAAGAGAAAAAAATTTCGTAGCATTGCCTGTAAAATAAGATGCATTGTCAAACATGAGGGTAGATGGTAGACCAAATCTAGTAATAATAAATTGGTCAATAAATTCAATGATGTTTTTAGAATTGGCTACCTTAAGTGGAATTGCTTCCACCCACTTTGTGAATTAATCAGTTGTTGTAAGGATATATTTATGCTGCTTTGAGGAGTGAGGAACGATCTCACTTGTTATGTCTATCCCCCATTGTTCAAATGGTTGTTCAATGTTGACTAACTTCAACAGTAATGTGGGTTTTCTCTATCTCCCAGCAGTTGTTTGACAAATTTTAGATTTCCTTACATATTCATGTGCATCTTTGAATAAGGTTGGCCAATAATAGCCAGCATGCAGGATTTTTTGTGTGGTTGTGTCCCCTCCAAAATGTCCACCAGCTGGTCCATCATGGAGTTCCTACAAAACCTTTTTTGCCTCATATTTTTCAAGACATCTAAGAAAAATAGAATCATAATTCTTTCTAAACAACACATTATTGATGACTTCATATTGTTTAGATTTTAACCTCAAAACCCTTTTCTTTTGTAACTTATTTGCGTAGGGGCATATCCTTTTTTCAAATAAAAGATGATATCAACATATTTGGATTTAGTGTCGTTGAGGCTTAACTCATATACTTGTATATCATCACCTGAATCTTGTAGTTCTGGTAAGTTGGATGCTCCTGCTAACATTCTGCAAAAACCTTGACCTTTTACAATTTTAGCTGGTCTGATCTTGATGTCATATTCTTGCAGTGTTGTTACCCAATCTTTCCTTTTCTCACCTACATCTCTTTGTATTAATAAAATTCTCATTGTTGAGAATGGGACTACTACCTTGGTGTGAGTTTTGAGGAGAAATGGTTTGAAATGCTTTATTGATTTGAAAATAGTGAAAGCATGTTTTTCAACATCTAAATAGTTTAATTCATCCCCCTTTAAATTGGATCTAAAGAAGGAAATTGGTGCTTCGACTTTGTAATCATTGCCCTGTGTTAATATCGCTGCATATGATTTCTCAAAAGCAAAGGTATATAAAATGAAATGATTAGAAAAAATTGGGGTTGCTAAAGAGGGAGCATGTATGATTGCTTGTTTAATCATATCAAAGACTTCATGCTTAGTATGTCCCCATTTAAAAAGAGAATTTTTCTTAATCATAGATTGGAGAGGTAAAATGATTCGTGAAAATTGAAGGAAAAATATTTTGACAAAATTTATTTGACCTATGATATATTGCATGGATTTCTTGTTATGGGGTAAAGGGATTTCAAAAATTTCTCTTATCCTATTAGGATTGATGTGAATTCCTTCTTTGGATACAATAAATCCAAGTAGCTTTCCTTCACTTAAAGCAAAGAAAGGTTTCTTGGATTGAGAGAAATTCCATACCTCTGAAAATGCTCAAAGATTTTTTTAAATCCTTTAAACGATTATTGCACCTTTTTGAATACACAGTTCTATCATCTAAATAGATTACCATTGATTTACTCACCAAACCTTTGAAATCTATGTCCATGGCTCTTTGAAATGTTGCACCAACATTGATTAACCCAAATGGCATCTTTTAGTAAGCATATGTTCCCCATTTGGTCTGAAATGTGGTATTTAGTCGATTATCTGGATGTATGAGAATCTGATTATAACCCGAAAATCCATCTAGAAAAGGCATTAGTTCTGAGCCTACAAATGGTTGCAGTATCTATTCCATAGGAGGTAATGAGAAGTTGTCCTTCTAACAAGCTTTGTTGAGATTGTGAAAGTCTATACATATGCGAATATCACCATTCTTTTTTCTGACTGGAACAAGGTTGGAAACCCACCTTGAGTTCCTGACAGGAAAAATTATTTTGGCTTTGAGCAGCTTATTCAATTTATATTTGATCTGATTTTCTAAATTCGAGTGGATCTTTCTCAGCTTCTGTTGTACCATCTTTTCATTGGATATCATGGGAATGGTATGTTGAATAATGGAAGTGTCATATGTCTTAAGATATTCATAGTTCCGAGAAAAGGCATTCTTGTATTTCTTCAAAAAATGAATGAAGGCATATTTTTCATCTGGTGTAAGACCAAGTCCTAGATTGATATTTTTGGGTTTAAGGTCAGTTCCAAGATTAACTAATTCAAACCTCAAAGTTGAACTTTGAAGTTTTGAGGTAGTGGGCTTTTTGAACCTGTCCTTAAGATCATATAAGTCTTCTAGCTTAACCACAGACTTAGGCATGGAATTCACAGTTGTTTGTTGCTTAAGTTGGTTGTCATGTTGATATGCATCTATTATATGGTCATCATAAGAGCCTTCAGATGTTAAAAAACTTATGATATCCAGATCATTATTAAATACTCGCCAATTGGTGATATTTTCGAGAATAGAAGGCCTAAAAATTAATTCAATAGAAAAGTGATTGGGGCTATAATCTCCTTGTGGAATGAGTTTGGATGCAACATTAGCCATCGACACTTTCATTTTGGAGTCTTGGGATAGGGGAAATATTAAATGCTATAAAATGAGAAGTGAGGTCCTGGACTAATGATTGATAGTGTTTCAAATGTCTAGATAGACAGTGTATAGTATTTCTTACATGTTTTATCACAATTTCTGAATCTCCAAACACTTGAAGATATTTGATATCAAGGTCAATGGCTTTATACAACCCTTGAACCAATGCTTCATATTCAACAGTGTTGTTTGTGCATTCGAATTCAAGCCTCCATGCTACCATAGTTTTTTCCCCTTTTGGGCTAACTAATATGCATCTTGCTCTGGCTCCATCGTTAGATTTAGATCCATCAAAAAATAATTTCCAAAATAAAGAGCTAACTACAGGTTTATCTACAAAATTTATACACTTAGAAGCATCTGTTTGAGAATAATTTTCAACTTGTGACATAATAGAATTTTCCAATAAGGGTGAAGTATTTGCATTAAAATTTCCTAGAAATGATTTAACTGGGTAGTTTCCAATGTTTTGTTGTATGTGACCAGTTCATTTTCCCCCTCTAATTCTGTGACAATATACTTTTGATGTTTCTCTCGGTCAACCCTTATTTGATTCAGCTTACCATTATAGGGAAGCCACATGTGGGACCAATCGATTGTGAAATAGCCATGAAGCTTTTCTAACCAATCTATGCTAAGGATTAGGCCATAGAATTTAGGGATATCAACCACAAGGATGTCAATGACTTGACACACTTTCAAGTTTGATGAGAGTCTAATATTGCCGTGATTGAGTTCTCCTATAACTTTGACTTGGGATTGATCTAACTACACAATGTGAACAATGGATTTTTGGGGCTCCACATTTAATTTTTCATAGACTGTTCTTGGTAGAATGTTGGATGAAGCTCTAGAATCAACTAAGCAATTGTGTAGATTTTTGTTGAAAACTTCAAAAGTCAAAAGAAATGGAGTATGGAATTTGGATCTTCCTCCTATTAGAGCAATATCGGTAGGACCGATTATGTCTAATGAGGTAGTAGGAGGCCTTCCCATTTCTTGATCAGCTTGCGATATTACAGTGGCAAGAAGAGGAAAAGTAGGGACTTCTTTTAGTTCTTTGAACAATAGCTTTTATTGATGTTTTAACTTGATAAGCTCATGGAATGTTATGTTCGCACTAGTATTTTTCATATCTTCAACGATTATATATTCCATTTCATCATAGACTAACAGGGTTTTAGCTGAAGGTGAAGAATTTGATTGAGGAGGAGTGGCTTGAGTGGATTTGGGTGAATATTTCTTACTTATTGCTTTGTCTTTGAGAGCCGGATTTGATGCCTTCTACTTTGGATTTGTTTGTGGCAAATCAATGGGGATTCTACTCCTAGTTGCGACAGGTAACGCTTCTTTTGATTCTTCATTGGGAAGGATAAGATCCCACATTCCTTGTAACTCAACTACTTCTTCATCATTTGTTTGTTCTTCAGTTGTTGAGACTTCGTCTTCCTCCACATCTAACTCCGTGTTTGATATGGTACTTGGAGGCTTAGGATCAAAGGTAGGGTTTCTTTTGTATGTTTTGAATGGTTTCCTTGAGGAATTCTTTGCTACCTATTTATTGATATCAACCATTTCATTGGACATGGTTTTAAGGACTTTTTGTAGACCTTCAAGATCAAAATGATCTTTAGGTTCTTTTTTCTTGGATTCGTCCCTAAAAGTTACTTTCTTGGATTTTCGTTCTTCTAATGCATTCTTCTTATCTAAGGCTAAAATGTGTTTTTCTACAGCTATGGCTTCTTTCATGTTTTCTGCCAAATTTGGTTTGGTAGCTCTATCGACAAAAATAGTTGTGTTTGAGGGAAGAGCAGAAATGTACCATTCATTTTGGACTTCATCACTGGGCTTGGATGCCGTTGGGATTTTATTCAATAACTTATTAAAATGTGAATTGAAGTCCTTAATCGGTTCTCTAGGTTCAACTTTCAAGTTGGAGAGATCATTGATAAGAGTATCCTTTGATCATTCATCTCCAAAATTCTTTACGAACTGCTCTTGAAAGGCATCCCAACTATTAATGGAACCATATGGTAATGAAAAATACCATGATCCTGCTAATCCTTGTAAGGTATAAGGGAATAATCTTACAACAACATCTTCTTCTACTACTTCGTTGAGATTTATGGACAACATAAAGTTGTTTATGTGTTCTTCAGCTGGTAGGCCATCATTAGGATTGAACTTTGGTAACCACTTTTCTAGATGGGCAGGCAATGGATGTAAGGGTCCCGCCATCCGAACAGCTCTTGGATTTGTCCATGGTCTTTGAGCCATCATAGGTATCTGTGTAGAGGAAGATGTTCTGGTAGTTGAAGGTGATTGGGTAGAGGAGGCTTGTGCTCTAGTACCAGCGTAAACCATGAACTGGAGTTGTGAGGTGGATGGTTGATTTTGTTATGAAGTGGATGGTTGATTTTGTGATGAAGTGGATGGAATGAATGCAGGTGTTCAGGTGATGATGAGAGAACCTCACTATGGGATTCAGACTATGTTTTCTTATTTCTCGTTTGGTTTGGTAGAGGGAATTCAAATTGGGGGATACCAAATTTTTCGCTCTATGATCTAGTTAACCTTTGAGAGAAAGGAAACTGAGAAGAAATACTAGCTTTGGATAACTCAGATTCTTCTTGAGATATTGAAATCCCCTGCAACTTATGGAGACTGGACTTCAGGGGTTTCTATAGAAGAATATTGATCTGACTTCTTTGAGATCACAGTGGTGGATTCTAAGGGTTTCTTTACAACTTCTCGCTTAGTATTTGGAGATTTAGAATGTGATCGAGAAGTTGGAGGAGATGGTGAGGGAGTTTTATTCTTAGAATGGCCTATTGATTTGAATTTACTTTCTATTCATAATTTGGCCCTCCTTCTAGCGCCAAAATGTTGAAGCCTTGAAAATCATTGTGACAACATGGGGGAAAACCACCCAGTCTGGACCTTGGTTAGTAGATCCTTTTCCGTTTGGTCTAGTGCCTCCGACTGGGCGTAATGGGACCAGTTTCCCATAAAATATTTTGATAGTGTTGGTGGGGTGATATATGATGTAACTGGAAAATGATTAGGCTAAGTGTAATATAAAATAACTATTAAACACATGCATATATCCTAGTTTAACACTATTAAGCTATAAATATACCTGGGAATTAAATACAATATGTGATCTACAATGATGTCCTATAGCAATTAGTAATAAAGATCATTCAAATGCAATAAGAAGTTAATCATTTAACATTAATTGTTTTCGATAAATAGTTAGACAAAATGATTGAGAAATATATATCGCATTTAAAATTGTTCATGTATTCAGAATAGAGTCAAAGCTAGCATCATACAAAAGTGCAATAATGCTAAACTGTAATTCATAATTTCATACATAAAACAATTTAAAGAAGAATTATTGCCTAATACATAAATAAAACAATATCATAAGATAAAAGTGCCATATATGACGAGTCTTGCTCATGTGCTTCAGCAATATTGACCCAATGTCAATCAATCCAACACATTCTAAGAGTACAAAAGTGCATTTCAGTAGAGCATGCTATATATTTTAAAGAAAATAGATCTTGTTCCATTCATTCCATCAAAACCTCCTCAAAAGTACAAAAGTGCAATGTTTCAAATAACTTTTCTGATAAAAATTTTGGACCCCTCTCTAAATGCATGAGAGGGGTTTAAATACTAAACTATAGGTCTTAAAATAGATTATTACAAAAAATAGATGAGGAGTTTTAAATGACCTTCCTCGGAATATGAAAAAATAAAACTAAAAGAAAAATAAATTGAATGACTAACTCCTTTGGACTTGATCTCTAAGATAGCAAATATCAGTCATTGGCTTGAGCTGAGTTGGTTCACTGATCGCAGATTTTAAATTCCAACAAATATGGCGTCTGTTGGTGTTGGCACCATATTTTGTGTGTGGGTTGTTAAGCACCTCAAGGTCATCAACTAGTTGCGTGGTTTCACTCAAAATTGCCAGTATTCTTCCTAATTCAGCCTGCTTACATGTCTGATTGCCTCCTCCTTTTCCTGTGTTGCTTGTCTCCATTATTGCTCTAACTGTTTGATACTCGAAAGAAATCCTGGTATACATTCCATAACCAGATTGGCGCCATGAATATTTTTTTGATGGCTTGTATTATGATGTTTTAAGCTATCGTTGTTATCGTTGTTTCCCTTTCTGCTTGTTTCAAATAAGAATCCCAATTTGTGAACAAGATGTATTTATGAGATCCCTCTAGATTCGGTAGGTCAGCCATTTTCCCATCCTCTTATTCTTGCCATGTGATAAAGTTGGAAATCCTTTTATGGATTTTTCCATACTCAAGTTTCATGTCAACGAATTGTTTTGTTAACTTATCCTTGGTTTCGCAAAAAGGACTTATTTGCAAGATCTTCTGGCAAAGTACTTTTTCTGTTTCATTAGTTGGGAATTAAGACTGAGCGCTTCCTTTATGAACTCATCGATTTGCGGATTATCCTTAAACTTATTTGTCATAGCTTGTATTCGTGCATCTCTTTCTGCTATGCTAGCCTAATGTTGTATTATCATTTGTTCAAATTCCTGCTGGAGTTGGGCTACTTGCAATTATGCTTGTTGATTGGATTTTTCCTGAGCTAATTTTTGTTCTAACATCAGAATTCTTTGTTCCTTTTCCTTAAGAAGCATTTGGACATCTGTCGCTTTGTCAATAGTTGTTGTGGCATAGGCTCCTGCGAATTGTGACAATTTTGTGAAGTTTTCAGATGGGTCCATGGGTGAGTCCTTCCACACAATGTCCATTGGTTCATTTTCTGGAGCAGTGACAGCTACATCATCCAGCTTTCTTTTCTTCCTTTGTCTCTTGACTACAGCTTTGTGGGTAGGACTATAAAAGACATCAATCGGAGGTATTTCCTCAATTCTCAAAACAATTTCTGAAGTGGGAGTAACAGGAATGATCTCAACATCATGAGTGCCCGTAGCTCCTTCCCTTTCGTTTCTGGATTTGACTTGTGTTGGGTTTACTTAGGAGTCTGTATCTCAGATGTTTTCTCATGGTTTGAATCTGTGTGAAGCTTTTTGTTGAATTGTTCCCATTCCTATTCCAAATCAATAACTGGGGTATTTCCTGACTAAATTGATGTAGAGGGAACTTATGCTTGTTTCTTTGCTGAAGTTTGCTCGGTTGTTTCCTTTGTAGTTCCATCTGTGTCCTTTTTGGACTCTTTATTTGTATTTCCTCCCCCATTTTGAGACTTCTTCTATGAGTGCTCTGACTCATGTGTAGATCTCTCTTGGGTTTCTTCTTCAGAGTTATCTTTGGAGCTTCCCTCCAAGATTACACTGGGAGTTGGCTCCCTTATTGGTTCAATCTGCAGTAGGTCCAATGGGACCTTCAATAATCTCTTTTTCTGTACACATGGAAAGCCTTAACATCATCTAGGGTAAAAAGTAGTGATGCCATATGCGTCACTTGTGAAAATGTTTCTGCCTATAATAAGAGGTCATCGAAGGCGTCCTCTTCTTAGGTGAACTTCTTTACTTTAACCATAGCAGTAGAATCCTTAACAGTACCATTTGGGTCATATTGCCTTCCCGGGACTATAGCTAATTTCATAGACATAATGATCTCTACTTCCTTTCATGCATGTATAAAATCATGTAGTGCAAATGCACCACATTGTAATGGAAATGTAGGCCAAATGGCCTTCTTCTGCTCTTTTAATCCTCTGCTTAATATGCCTTCCCCTGTTGTTTGATAGGCTATTTCTCTAGCCATTAATTTGTCGAGGACATAATATGGGAGAATATGCGGTGAAGCAATTCTCCCAAATAATCTGATATAGATAAATGTCTCTTCCCCAAACCATCTGGCTACTGGCAAGATATCTACTTCGGCATCCTTAGAAAACCTAGGGGTAGTTCTGTTGTACACTTATTTATGAATGGGTAGCATAATTCCTTGACATATTTTAAAAATGGGGGTGAAATTGAGATTTCCAAAAAATCTTATGGTAGATATGGATGGGAAGCGAGTCCTATACAATCCACTTCCATCCCATGTTGAGAAATTTAGAACTAAAATAGATTGCGTCCATTACAAAAGAACTCATGAAAAACGGGGGATAAACCTTTAAAGAGGAACTTATTTTTATCCTATATTATACAATGCCCTTTGCCAAATTATCTGATAAAATTTTATCCCAGTTCATTATCATTGCATTCATTGTTGCATCTATTAACGGGAGCCATTCTAGGGAAAACTTAGTACTATCAGGTTTACCGAACAATCTAGATAGCATTTCTACTGTGAAACTATGAGGGGGAGAAATGGATGTCGTAAAGTAAATACTATTTTATCCCGTTTGAGCTTGCCTTTGCTTGTTGTCTAGGTTTGCGTGACGTCTGTCGGGTCTTCATTTTCCTTAGCAAATTTCTCAAGGAATTATTTGTTGTAGAGCTTCTACGGCTCTAGTAACTGGTACATTAGTCATAGGTTGTTTGTTGAACTAGACCCCATAACCTCTTGTTTGTGATTCTTTAACTCTCTATCTGATATGTCCACCACGTCAATTATCCATTTGACCATATCCGTGTATGGGATTATCTTTGGTCGTGCAGCTATGCGGTGCAGGAAAGAACATGTTGTTTCGAAATAGGAGGCATCAAATGACTACTGAGCATATGTCATGGCCTTTGTTACCAATGGTCTGGGTTGCTCCTCTTCTAATAAGTTGTACATGGCTTCCCATGTCGTAGTTACTATGTCTTTGCTACATGTAGTATCAAAGAAAATAGGGATCATTTCTTACTTCTCATATGAAACTGCCTTTCCCTTCTTTCCCATTGTTTCTAACGATGCTCCCTGCGGATTTTTCTTGAAAAGGAGAAAAGCGAAAGCTATCGGATAAACACAAGAAATAATGCAAATGAGAATTAATGATACAGATAACCTTGAAAAGGTGACACGGAAGGATATTTAATCGAAAGCAGATAAAAAGATACTGTATCACATCGAGCTGTTTTTAACATAAATGCCATTAACCTATATTAAATAGCCACTAATGGTCCCTTATCATTGCCTTTATTGCTCATTAATGTACTGCATCGCAAAATGGGAAATAAAACTTTTTAAGGTGGCGGACTTAAGTTGTGAGAATGTCAATTTTGTGATTGCGATGCAATATCGCAAATTGCATTATCGCATATTTGATTGTGCACTTTCTCAAAGTTCTTTAGGATTCTGTGGGATGTGATATGCGGGATAAGAAATATATTCTTTTTCACGTAGATTGTAGCTTGTTTGAAAAAATAATTACCTTATAAAGTGCTTTTCACTATGTGGCAGACTTAAGTACCATTTATGACATTGGCTTCTATCGGGTCCGGGCTTCTATCACATTTTGCAAGATCGTGTAGTTCGTAAGATTTAGACCTTTTTAAGTATCTTGACATGATGTTGTAAGGTTGAATTTTCCTATCGAAATATCACATTTCGTAAGTTTCAACATGCTTTGTGGGTTTGTGTCCTTTGTGAGCGTCGATGTGCGATCTTGATACAGGATTTATTAAATAGGAAATGCCATAGGTCTTAGCTTTAAATGAAAATCCCAATGATATCTAAGTTAGGTGCAGTGATCCTTTTGATCACAATTCGCAGTTTTTTCTTGTTAACAAGTCTTTTGACACACTTGGTCCAGTGGTATGCGAAAAGGCGAGAATTTCTAGTTTTCAAAGGGTTTTGACTTGATATCTTGCTTTATTATTAAAAATCTTAAAGGAAAGTGTCTAAGTGCTAAATTTATTTTTGAAGGATTTTATCAAGGGTTCCTATTTATTAATAGAATATTAGCTATTACATCAATAAATGGGGGATTGTTGAATAGCACAACAGGTATCAACAAGGTAATGTTATCGGTAAAAAAAAGGAATGCTCTATTAAATCCAAGAAAATTTAAAATGATCCAAAATAACCTTTGTAAGGCTTATAATCTACCTCTTTGTTGACTAGTATCATAAAAACAAAATATTGTAGGTATTTCATAGAATCTTATAGGAGAGTTTGTTCCATCAAATGAGAAATCTTTAAGTGGCCAAGCATGATCTATACTTCCTTTACAAACGGACCATCAGAAACTTCTGACTACAGAGTAGCACAAAATGTTTGGCAGAACTTATATTGTTTCTCTTGGCCCTTCCAAATAAAGTAACTCTACCTTCTCAAATTATTGTAGCAAATGCAATGATTTTTTCAATTCTAACTTTTCCTTCACAAGAATTTTGGTCTCCAAAATTGATAAGGAACTCAACCTCTTCTTTAAGAATTCCCCTTCAACTATTATGATTTGTGCATGGTCAATATCAAAACATGAGGCTTTTATTCAATCATAAATATGTCTTATCAGTTCATAGACTTGAAATAGGTGTTTCCAATGTCCATTCCAGCTCAAATAGGTGACCTAAAGGGATTTGGTTTAAAGTTTGTTTCATATTTCTAGGAGACAATAACAACAATGTATATATCCAATACTCCAGGCACTTACTCCTTGAAACAATGGTAAGAGTAGTTGAATAACCTTATCAAACCAAAAATTATCATTTTCAAACAACCCTGAGGCTTTCTCATCCCACTTGAGGCCTTATCGGTCTTCCTAAGCTCAGAATGATTCTCTTCGTTCCTCCTACAACTAGGGCTAATCTATAACCATTTAGTCCTAATCCAGGGCTTCAGCGCTTCTCCAATCCTCGTCAAAAAAAAATTAAACAGAACTCAGATCTTGGCATCATTTGTTCTTGGATGAATATGAGGACTTTTATCCTTCAAGGTAAGTAGGATTTTCCATAATTCTTCCTTAATATTTAGACAACCCGTCTTTCAATAGATCTCTATCTCATCTTTTTTACATACCTTATTTTGCTCTCCTTCTAGGGTCTTGACCAAAACTTCGTTCTTGAACAAAATCAACCCTTCTTCTCTTAATCTTGGTCAAGGATGTAATTGAAGAATATGATTTTCAAGTAGTGATCTCTCTAGTATTTCTTCACCATAACTTTTATACCATGTTGATTTTCATGATTTTCTATATAGATAATTAATTCCAATGATTACTTCATTATTATTTTTTGTATCACATTCGTAATTAAGCAGTTACACATAGAAAATCTCAACTATAAAACAATAATGACAATAGGATCAAGAAGAGAGCCAAACAAAAGAGACACAATAAATGTATCTTGGGAAGACCTTGACTAGGGAAAAACTAAACAACCCTTTCTTAAAGAAATTTGTCCAATTCAACAAGACATACAATCTAAACTTTCTAGTCAAATAAATTCAAACTGACCAACAACCAAACCCTATTAAAAATTGGTCAAACATAGATAGATTTCCCTGTTGAGATAGCTTTAGAAATTTGGTCAACCTGCCTTAGATAATTTCATCCTTCCTCAGAAAAACTTTGATATGCTACCTCAGGGACCTCCCATATCATGCCTCATATTCATCCTTCATTATGCCTCAGATTCATCCTTCTTCATTCCTTAGAAGATATCTCTTTTGATCTGAGTTCATGTCAGGAGGAGGAGGAGTATGAGTAGCCTTTATATAGTGATTGGAGGTGCCCCAAGTGGTGCGTTTGTTTTGTTGAGTGGACTTGAGTAGTTGAAACTGAATTGACCTTGTGGAGACAATTCATTCAATTTTCAAAAAT
This sequence comes from Pinus tabuliformis, assembly GCA_031772625.1. Classification (NCBI taxonomy): domain Eukaryota; kingdom Viridiplantae; phylum Streptophyta; class Pinopsida; order Pinales; family Pinaceae; genus Pinus; species Pinus tabuliformis. The sequence goes on along the minus strand of CM062804.1, from coordinate 719,318,791 downwards.
TGAATTTCCATCTTTTGAAGCCAACTTGAATTTTACATTTGTATTTATCATTTATTTTTCTTTAATTGGATAAAATAAATTATGAAGATTAACCATAGCTACAAAAATTCAACAAGAATCACCCCAAAATTTATTCCTAAGCTCCTCGTGCAACCTTAGATATGTTATCTAATGAATTGATGTTAAAATGAGCTCATATGCCCTTTATTTATAGTGTGTTTACATTCACTTATGTGGCTAACCTGTAAAATTGGTTGGTTCAGTATTCTTGTACTTTGGATGGGTCATCCTAACTAAATATTTCATATCTCCTCAATCCTATGGAATTAGAGGGAGAACCATATACCATTGAAAAGATCTCAGAATAAGATTTTCATCCATATTTTATTCTCCCAGTTGACTACGTAAATGGAGTAAAAATTCCTTCAAAGACAGGGTATCCAAATGGGGCATGCTTGTACTTTAGTTGGGTCATCTAAAATATTTCACATCTCCTCATTTTTATGGAATTAAAGGGAGTGCCATATACCATTAAAAGAGACTCAGAATAAGCTTTCGAATTATACATACGATGCTCCAATTTCTGTTAGGTAATTAGAGTAAAAATTCTTTCATAGGATATCCTATTGGGGCATCAAAAGTCCAAGAACATTCCAACAATATTCATTTTCCAATCTTTATCTTAGACATAAGTAGTCTCCCCCTATTTTTGACATCAGTGACAACAACATTTCCAACAATCTCCCCCTTTTTCATTGATCATAACCCTTAGTCAACTATACAATAATATTGTAGAACTCCCCCTATCTACAATTCTCCTTGTGCTTCAAATTCTCACCTTTTTTACATCAATGTCAAAGGGATTCTGCTTCTGAACTTGTGCTTCTCCCTATATGTAACTTTTCTTCTATTTGCAACTTTTTTTAGTGACTACAAATACTCCCCATATTTTCTATCTCTCCTTATGTGTACATGTTCTTGAGGATTCTCCTTATTTATAACTCTCCCCCTTTGTTGATATCACTAATACAAAAGGGAAAAAAATTTGATGGAAGAATCTGATAGAACAGATAAAATCAGAAAAACTGTAAGAAGTTAAATGTAATTTTTTTAAAATCCCGATGGTCATCAAATATCTGACGGGAGTTCTTTTACCGTCAAATATCCAACGGAAGTTCCTTGACCATTGAATGTCTGATGTTTTTTCCAATATCAAATGCCGACATGTTGTCTAATATCCAACATATGGCAATGAACCATTGTATAATGTCCAATTCCACTATTAACGACTTTTTTCTGTTGACAACGTCTAATATTGGACCGCTTTAGGTTGAGTTTAACTAATTATAATACATATAAGATTAATATTATAAATATATATAAGATTAATATTATAAAATATATAATATTATTAATTTATATTAATATTAATATCAATAATATATTTATCAAGAAAAATTGTAAGAAGTTAAATGTATTTTTTCTAAATCCCGATGGTCATCAAATATCTGACGGGAGTTCTTTCACCATCGAATATCCAACGGAAGTTCTTTGACCATTTAATGTCTAATGTTTTTTCCAATATCAAATGCCGATGTGTTGTCTAATATCCAACAAATGGAAATGAACCATTGTATAGAATCCAATTCCACCATTAACGACTTTTTTCTGTTGACAATGACTAATATGGGACTGCTTTATGTTGAGTTTAACTATTATAATAAATATAAAATTAATATTATAAATATATATATAATATTATTAATTTATATTAATATTAATACCAATAATATATATATATATATATATATATATATATATAGAGAGAGAGAGAGAGAGAGAGAGAGAGAGAGAGAGAGAGAGATTCGAACATCATATAACTTTGATATAGTTGGTATATTGCTTGTGATTGTTTTGAAAGGTTGTAGATTTATTTTGAGGTTAATTTTTGAACAAAATCATCACTAAAAGTTTGGTGACAAAAAATGTCACGTAACGTTCCTCAATGAGGCCAAGGATACGTGAGATCAACATCAGGGGCTTCAAAGGATCAAAAATGTTATTGCCCATGTAAAAAATGCAAGGGCTTGAATGTAAGGAGACTACTAATAGCAATAGTTAAAAGGAATTATAAAGAACATGGACACACTAAAGGAGGGCATGAATATCAACCATTAGTAAGTTATTCATTATATATCTTTGTATTGTTTGTTTTTGTAAATTTACATATGTATATTGTATTTTAGATTGTATGTATTTGTATTGTAAATTGTATTATTTCTATTGTAAATGTATTTTATATTCTTTTGGGAGGTATTTGACCTATGTTGTCATATTGATGTGGAAAAATATTGTTTAATTATTTTCGTTAGGGTCGATTAAGAGGTTAAGTCGAGTTAGGGGTTAATTACTTTATGGGCTGAGGGGTAAGGGGCTTTTTTTAAGGGGTTAGGGGTTAGGGGTTAAGGTGTTAGGGGGTTAATGTATGTTTAGGGGGTTGATTAGGACCTAGAGGATTTACAGGTTAATGAGTTTTTATGAAGTATTATTAATAAGTTTTTAAAGTATATTATGTACATAATTTAAAACATGAACATAGTGAACACATTTTATAGGAAAGAAGAAAATAATTATATAATATATTGTAATAAAATTTTATAAGGCAAAATAATAAAATATAAATATCATTAAAAATTTAATTAAATAAAAATTTTATTAAAAATAAAATTATTATAAAGAAAGATGATTGGATAACGATAAAATGAGTCCATTTTATTAATCTATGTAAGATGAGAATTAATAAAAAAGACTATTTTTTAATGAAAAATATTATATAAAAAAATACTTTATTTATTAAAAAAAAAAAAAATTATAAACCAAAATTTATTAAAATGTTATGTTCCTAACCACAATCTATTTCAATCATAAAAGAGACTCTTTCTCATTTTTTAAGTAAAAACGTATGGGACACAAGCCTTGCACTTGGTGTTTCAAAATGTTTTAGGTGACAATGAACTTTTTAAGGCCAAGTGATATAGAGTGAAAAATTATCTATATAAAGTATCTTTTTGTGATAAGTAAAGGATCTTGTTTGTTGTAAATTGTGAGAAAACTTGAATTAACATCAAAGCTATAATAGTTCTAGGAAAAGGGTAGATTAATGAAATGTTTGATAAATTATCAATGGTTATTTTTTCTAAATTTATCTTACTTATTATAACTCACGCAAGATAGAACATTCCATTTTGAATGTCCTTTGAAGTAGGCACAATGTTTTTATTCTATAACATTCACTTACCACTAAGTACAAAGGAGTGAAGTTTGACACTCTGGTCAAATCAAATAAGTAGTCAAAAAGAAAGAATACCACATTTTGTGTAGAAGGAGAGATATTTGACGTCATTCCTTAGTAAAAAAGGGTTTCCTATAGAAAAATTGTCTTTAATGGGTTCCCTACCACTTGCCTAAAGAAAAAAGGGGATCCTATGTCATTGTCTTACATAGGTTATTGATTTAAAAGTTTACAAGTAAAAACATATGATGAAAACTTTAAGTACATTTGTAAATATGATGGAATGAAAAGGGTTTGATGATTTCCAGGTGATTGTTCTTAAAAAAATTCAACATAATCTTAAACATCTTGCTAAATTGCACAATCTTCACGATTGCATTGATTTGTTGTATTTGTTTCTTACTCTCACCCAAGCTCATTGTTTCTCACCCATCCTCTTAAAACTTATGGTCTCTAATTGAGATAAAGAAAGAATATGACATTATAATGATGAATGAAAAATAAGATCAATATGTTTTTTATTATGGTTGCGACTATATATCTCAAAAGTGCCTCACACACGCATATATATAAAAAAATGTTTATATATAAAACCTCGACCCGTTAAAAAACAAACTATTTGTTAAATATAACATTGACCATCATAGTTTAAACAATCGATCTGCCGCATTGTTTGAGGTTTGAAACAAACCATCACGGAACTCCTACGGTGTTGGTTCTGCCATTTGAACCATCAGGGCCACATTTTTAAGTCATCCACATATATTTTAACATTGTTGAACACCAGAACTTACACCGTCGGGATGTATAATATGACAAATTGTTGGCTATTTTAATCTTGCCTGTTATCACCAAAATAGGACCCTGATAGGCTGTTGAACAGACTATCTCGGTGTAACTATTTCAAACCAATCTTTTAGCTAAGGCTTAGCCTCCTCAGCCTAATGATTTAGATTAAAGATATGAATAGATGGCTAACTCTATGGTTTGTAATTGTATATGTTTATAGGTTAAAAGATGAAGGCTGGCTACCATTGGGCTATGGAGTCAAAGTATGTTTCAGTACCACAGCAAGATCAGCTTAACATGAAGTCAGGGCATAGAGAGTTTTTATGCATCAACAAAACAAAGATACAATGCAAGGAAACACAGTTTATAAATACATGAAGGAAGTTAGAGCATGATTGATGAGTTCTAAGTAACATGTATTCATACCACTGCAAGTAAGTGAAAGAGGAAAGCCATGAGACAATATAACATTAAAAACTCTCTTTTAATCCTAAGTAGTGAAGCCAAAGCATTCTACCTAGCATGGAAGTCAAGGCATTATAGAATTCAAGTGCAGAAATGAAAATACAAAACAGTGAAACATAGTAAGTTTATCTATGAAGGAAGTCAGAGCATCATTGATGAGTTCTGAGTATCATAAGTAAACACCACTGCAATGTAAGTATTGGAAGATTCCATCATAACAAGAACATACAAGAACTCTTCATGAATCTTGAGTTGTCTAAGTAGAAACCTGCATTAGGTTAAAAATATACACAGTCTACACATAGAGCAGCAGTTGAGCCAAAACGTCTCCAACCCTTTGCTAATTTGACCTCTTTCTCTATATAAAGCATTTACAATTAGGATTCAATCATCCATCATCAAGAGAATTCGAATTTTCCATCAGTGACACCTATTCTAACCATAAAACAAACCATTAATTAGAACTAGTTGTTAACTAGGAGTGCTAGTGACCTAATACAACTAAGAGTGTAACTCCTTATCATGAATACAACAACCTTATCTAAGAATTTAAAGCATTATTTGACAACTTGAAACCTCAAGAAGTCGAATTTGATGAAGCCTCCCACGTGGTCATCTGACTGCTGAAGACAAACCTTAGAAATTAGGGAACATGTTTCCCTGTTTTTAGGTTTAGGATCCCTGAAAATGGCACGTGGGACAGAGCCTTTATCTCCTCATCCATGACACATTTTTCAAAACTGAAGGATTTTTGTAGTCCATGATTTCTAGAAAAAAAACCTCTCTTGATTTTTTAAAATACTTCTCCAGCTGTCCAGAATCTATCCTTGAAAAACATGTGTCAAACAGGAAAAATCCGTTCTCTGAATTTTGGGTTTAAAAGAAAGCTTATTATCTCCCAACTGAAAACACTTATGAAGAAAGTGAGATAGGTTATTGTATCTAAAGAGTTGATGAATAGAAACCTCCTTCATAATTCCAAAATACCTTTTCATGTGACCAGAAACTGATCTTGAAAAAGACTGCTAAAACCCTAAGACCAAGCTTGACTTTCAGTAGTTTTGTAGCGCAAGTTTAACCATAAATTCCTCCGACCTCAGAATGAATTTGAAGAAACTAAAAGAGGTTTTTGTATTTAAGCATGTTAGGAAGAAAAGCCTCTTTCAGTTTTCAAAATTGAGTGCTCATCTGCTCAGGAAACCTTCTGGAAGTTAACTAGTAAAAACAGTTTTTTTGTTGAAACAGGCTGCTTCAGGGGTTTCGTAGCGCGCTACAAAAACTCCTAGTTCAGTGATTTCGTAGTGCAAAACTGGTTTTTTACACTGTCTACGCTACAAAAACACCTAGAGTGATTTTTTCACTATGAAAACCTTGACACAAGTTTGACACATGGAATTTTAGGTGATGTGGGACCAGTGATGGGCAAGAACGGAGTGTTGACCCTATTTGACCATGCCAACAAGACTCTTTTATAGATCTTAGACACGAAAACAACCATGGAAAAACTAGACCAAGACTAACATGAATCCTTTGGAATCAAACTGATGTCAAAACACATGGTGAGGCTTTTAGGACATGGAATGAGGCTATGAAACTTTTTGGAAAAGAGAATGACACTTGTTGAGATGAGATGACTCAAAACCTATAAGACTATGACTAGAAACAAGGCAAACTTTCCAAAGCTTAGAAACAAAAATTTTAGGGTGATAATAGTGGCTCCACTCGGGATAATGTGCCCTTGTGGTATACTAAGAACCTGTAGCTCCAATGTCTCTATCCATCCTCTAGAAGAAAACTTTGAACTTCTGCCCAATCTGCTCCTCAAGCCTTGAATGATTTTTTTGTAAGAAGAATTCAAACTGCACCTACTGAAATAGATGCTCAGTCAACCTACCCTGAGCTTATTTGCACATTCCTACCTACCCTATCAGCTGCAATCTCCACTTGTAACTCAAGGAACATGAAACTTCCAATAAAGCCAATCAATTATCCTTTCTGATATTGGAGGCTCTTGACTGCATTCGACCTCAAAATAACCATGATAGTGAGATGACCAAGTCAACTTATAATGTACCTGATCTTCATAATGCAAATGAAAATGAAATACTGGTGTGCAAAGCTTTGCCATGTATTCACTTATAGGGTCAAAGAAGACATTATTATTTTGATGATCATCATAACACTCTAAATCTTCAGACAACTAATTCTCAACCACACAAGACCCCTTTGATGTGATATCCAACTGCCTTTCTACATGATGCCCACAAACAATGTAATTTTCTTCATTATCAAGATCATTCTTTGATGCAAGCTGCTACAAGGAATTACAAAAATGAACAACCTTTTCCTCTTCCTGAGTGTTATAAAAGCTATCTTCCAGTACTTCTTCTTGGTGTTGAAATGCATTGTTATGAAGAGCCTCTAAAATTTCTTCATCCATAAATTCATCATCATCATAACAATCCTCCAAATACTGAATAAGACTTAAAGAATGTTTACAGCAATCTTTGAGCAACAATAAGGAAGGATGACAATATTTATACATCTCATAGAATTCATCATGAAAATTAGCAAGCGAACATATTGAACCATTTTCCAAAATTTTATACCACGACCATGCTTTTCCTTCTAAAGTGGTCATAAACATCCTCATGAGACAATCTTCAGGGAACAGAACCTTAAGACTGTGTACATGCATATGAAACCTAACCAAATGAAGAGCATCATTGTCTTTCTTTTCATCTTTGAATATTGGAAGATCCTCTAACCAACCAACCTTTGGCATAGGATTTGGAAAACTAGGGATATGAGACCAATTCATAGGAGCATACCTGGCACTCATTCTCGCAGTGGAACTCATCTTGGAACTTCTTCAAGCTACTGATCTTCTAGCAGTGGAGTCACCTTCCAATTTTTTATTTGATGTGTGGAGTCGCCAAGGTATATTTTCAGCCTCAAAAAGATGTCTGAGCTCCTACTACCTTCAGAAGTTCAGCTTCTTAATTTTAGGAATGAATAGACTTCAGTCTCCCGGCAAACGCTATTATAGACATTTTTGTGCCTTACAGCTCTGAGCATGAAATGTCCATAAACCAAGGGATCCAAAGTCCCTAAAAGTGTTGTTCCTTCCCCTAAAGGAACAAGGTAAACCAATGACAGCTTCTCCCAGAAGTTCTCCACCAGAAACTGCTCAAAACTAGTCAAATCAGGATCAATTCAGATGCTCCACTAGCTGGCTGCGTTGCAAAGCACCCAAATACACTAGCTAGGTGCATTGCAACGCACTTGAATGCACTACCCAGGTGCGTTGAACGGGAAATGACAAGTGGCAGAGTCATTCAACGAGGTGGAGAGACAATGGAAGCTTCCAGAATCTTCTCCAATGACACTTGCCTCACTGAATTCGACCAGTGATGAGTAAGAGGCTCTCAGTCTCCAAGTGGAAGCAAGAACTGATAGAGAGAAGCCACAAGTCAAAACATAAGCTGACTCATCCTCTCTGCTTACATCTATATATGGATCCCTCATCCCAGAGATCCAGAGGCTGGAATTTTGTACTTTGCAGAGAATTGTTGTTGGTTTGAGATTGAGATTAGTGCATTGGGTGATTTATGCTTTGTTGGAGGTGAGGAAGGGATTCCTTTGCTGGGAGGTAGATGCTGGATCGGGACTCACTTGGTTGTATCTCTTCCTGGATCTTCTTATTGCATTAATAAAACTATTTGAGTTTCTTCTACATGCTTGTGTATCAGTGATGTTTTCTTATATTTGCATGTTTAGCTTAATCTGATCCTGAGCTTTTTATGAATGTAAATATATATCTTCGTGTAGTTTCTCTCTTCTGTGATCTTGCAGGGATTTGGTGAAGCTGGGCCAGTAAGGGAGCAGGGAGCTGGAAGCTGTCGGAGAGGAGAGCGATTGGATCAACAAACTAGCGCAAGACACAGGTTAGTTTATCCTTCCTCTTCGTTTACATTTCATAAAGAAGAATACACAAGTAGTTTTCCTTGTTTGTTGCTAAGGCACTGTCACACCTTAGAGTGGGATAGGGGCGTTCTGAATAGATACTTTTCCCAAAAACAAAATGGCGACTCCGCTGGGGAGCGTGTCTAGTTAGTTTGTTTGTGTTTCTTTTGTTGTTTGCTTCATAAACACAGAAGTAGCAATCGAAATGCATTTGACATTATCAAATGCAAAGTAGTTGCTACTTCAATCCACCCATTGGATTTGTTTGTGATTTGAACATCTGATCCACAAATGCTCTAATTGCCCTTTGTGATAGCTCTTAGTCCTCCTTTAAATCATCCCTCTAATTGTACCTTACTGATTGCTTTTACTCGGCCAAAATCCATAGATTAAACTGCAAACCGTGACCCAGAACCCGGATAGAAGTCTCGTTTCTACCCTAGAGCAGGCTCTGTGAAGAGGTTCTGCATTTCAACGCAGGTCCCGAGAGGGCTACCTGCGCTGCAATTCAGTTTCTCTGTGCAACAGGTGCGCTGATCAGCTCTTGCCCTGTGCAGCTGAGGTTCTTTGCTTCATTTTGTTCAGTTTTATCTCTGATTTTTGCAGCGTGTTATCAGTGTGTGTACCTATCTGAGAACCCCTTTTCTCTGCCTTAATTCTGCCTCCTTTATACAAAAAGACTGTAGGTGTTCTTTGTGTATTTGTTACATCATTTACAGTTTTCCATTGAAAAGTAAAATAGTCATACTGTCGTCCTTAGATTTAAGTTTGTCGTTAGTGTCGATTTTGATCTTAGGAGAAAGTTTCTTTGTTGTTGGCAGTTGATTATACTTTTTGCTTTTGCTTTGGTTTGAATTTGTCTCTTTCTAGTGTCAAAACGAGTGTTTACCTCAAAATCATAAAGTGTCGTAATCTTCTCTACCATTTTTGATTTCGAAAAAGAAGCTTGTTTGTGTTTTTCACTCGAAAGCAAATTCATATTTGTACATCAACTTTCTTTTTAGGCATCAATATTAAGAAAGTGAAAAAAAATACATGCATTTGTGCATTTGCATATTGATAGTCTGTATGGTTTGATTTAGGAAAAGTGAATTTACAGTGTGCTCTTTGCTCTTTGAGAAAAGATTGTGTCTTTCTTTTCCCTTGTAGCTAGGATTTTCATTGTTGAAAAGAGATAAATGCTTGCTTATCATCTTTAGATTGCATTTAGGAATTACATCTACATCTCGTGGTGATCCAAAAAGGAAAACTTCTAAGAAATATCAACTTAAAATAAATTGAATGAATCTAACAACGCTTTGGAACTTAACGCACAACATAGAGGTCTAGGCTAGAGACGTGTTCCGGCGTCGTAAAGCCTGGTAACTGTTGTCCTCACTGATGGTTGGGTGATTCCTCCACTGTGAGACGATAAGTGCCAGTACGGATTGTGCTCCCACGTACCGTCGAGTATATATTGGGAGACCCCTATAGGCTTAAAACCTTTTATCCATAGGAAGCCGTGTCGGCCGCCCTACTGATCGCAATGCACCGAACACAGCATTCGGGAAGATTGACTACCGTACCGTAAAACGTATTCTGTAGTTTTGTGATTGGTTTGGCACACCCTCTACCTAGATCTCCAGAGCAGTCCCTTTCGTTCCTTTTCAGACTCCTTAACGGAAAAGGTCCATCTGAGCACTTGTCACTTCAGGTTCATTAAGAATCGAAGGAGACTAGAGTCATCTTTTGTTTTTTCTCGACTCTTTAAAATTGAAAAAACAAGTTGTGTCCAAGCGTCGTAAAATTTATTTTAAACGGAACATTCACACCCTTTTCCTACGTTGATCTTAGGTTGAGAAAATGGATTCTACCAACCAAGGAATTCCCCTTGGTGGAAATCCTAGTCCCTTCTCCTCTTGGGGAGATGTTGGTGCACCCCATATGGCCACATTGTCGCTTCCAGGACTGACAATTAGCTTGCCAGTCTGGCTCTTCTCAACCAATGTCGTTCAGAACACCACTATTCCTGAACAATCGAATCAGCAGTTAGACCAGTCCAGAGTTACCCACCAACCTTCTACTTCCTCTAATTCTTCCTCTCCTCCTTCCTCTTCACTTGATGGGGCTGGCAAAGCCAAAAGTCAAGTTCCTAAGGAGAAGAAGGAAAAGAAGAAGAAAGAGAAGAAGAAGAAGGAGCCAAAAGCGACTGGGGCAAATGAGTGTCGTCTAACGAAAATCCACACACTACACTGACCAGGCCTAAATCGCCATGTGTCATTTGCAAGGGAGACCACTTTCACAGAGAGTGTCCCTGCATCCATTGGATACTAAGGGACTGGTTTCCCCGTTTGCACAATCCGGTGGCGTCAACCTCTGATAGCCATGTTGAAAGCACACCGTCAACTAGTGGAAGTGAAGTCCCAGGACAAAAAGGGAGAGCTAGATCTCCCTGTAAACTGTGCGAAGGAGATCACGCCATCCACCGTTGTCCCTTCTTAGATGAAGCTAAAAGAGTTTTGGATGATCGTCCGGTTTCACCGTTACGACTTCCTCCTGGATATAAAAAACTCTTGCTGAGTCCTTCGTTAGTTGAGAATCCAGCTGGCCCGCTCAAGTGGTCAGCTGAAGCGCCTGTCATTGAAGATGAACCGGCTGAATCCATACTCGACGAAAGTCAAAAGGTCGAGGCGGTAGTTGACCCGGTCTTGCCTTCAGAGGATTTATCTTCGAATGACACAGTCACTGAAGAGAACAAGGATGACACCGTCCAAATTCTCTTCATCAACACAGACTCCGACGAACAAGGGGGCAACCTACCCATTCCTTTATCGCAGGAAGGAAGTTCGTCAGAGCCATACCCGGCCGTCTACTCGGTCCCACCACCAAGCAACCTAGTTGTCTCCTTCGACTGGAATCAACTAGGCAGACCCCGTTTACGAGCAAGCATACCATTCAGAATTATTGTCCAAATATATAGAATGGTCATGGTTGGTACCATCATAGATGAAGGGACTTCTGTGAGTATCCTTTCCTCTACTGCTTGGAAAGCGCTTGGTTCGCCATCGCTTTTGCCTGAGATGAGAAATCTGACAGGCTTTGATAAAGGAACCAGTCGACCTTTAGGGATCCTCCCCAATGTGCCCATAACATTGAAAGGGAAGACCGTTCAAATGAACGTGATGGTCGTTCAAGGACCTTTGGATTATAACCTACTCCTTGGACGAGACTATATTTATTGCATGGGAGCCATCGTCTCCTCACTCTTTAGAGTAATGTGTTTTCCACACGAAGGAAGAGTGGTCAAGCTCGTGGACCAACTTTCATTTCCCGGATCACGCATCGTAAATAGTCATATACCATCCCTAAATGGTCTCTTCACGCAAGAAATGTCTCAACCCACGGTCCGTCCTCCCGATGAGTGCGAGTAATTCGGAAGGATATGACTGGAACCCAGGGGGCATGCGTCCTGGTCTGCTTCGGCAGGAAAACTTCAGGTATAGGGTAGGTTTCTGCGGGAGAATATGACTAGTCTGTACCCCGTCCGTGATTGGAAGAGGGGTTATTCTAGAATAAGATTCTTTTGTCAAAGTTATGTAAGTTGGGTCGGCGCCGCTTACCTTTGTTTATCTCGGTAGACATCGTCGAAGAAGTGTTTTGTTTGCACCGCGAATAAAACAGCCTTTGAATAACCTGAAAGAGGTAGGCCTTTCCTGATAGAACAAATGTTTTGTCTGCAAATTGAGGGGTAACCTTGAAATCATATTTTATACCTGGGGGCATGCAAACCTTTTGGAGTGCAAGCAAGGGGCGGCTATTTATTTTTTAAATTTTTAGGTCCTCCCTTTAAACCTGTAGGCTAACCCTTTAAACTCGTAGGATTAGTCGTTTCCGAACTTGCATAACGAAAGGATGCGGAGCAAAGCTTTGTAATGCGCAAGCTCCATAAAAAATGGCATCTTATATGAGACATTCTTATCATATGACTGGATAATCAAGCAATTTTAGCACATAGTTCATGCTCGTTAAAAAATAAACATAAGACTGAGCAAGTGTTTCAATCCACGTTTAAGCTCGTTAAAAAATGAACTATCCTCCGGTAAATAACCACTGTGAATGTAACATTATCAGCCATTAAAGCCTTGGTCGTGTTTGCACGTCACCTCCACTTTTCCATTGGCCGATCATTCACCTCCATTTGATTGTTTACCCATTTTGAGGAACAGCTGTGAAGAGTGATTTCACTAGCCATCCTTGTGACACTTCCGTGCTTGGAAAATTCCAACCCTTACCTGGAATCAGCTGCTACCCATTTTATCACTCGTTCCTCAAAAGACGAGTCTTCTTTAAGCTCTTTTCATCTGACTCGTAAAATATGAAAAGATTGTCGATTTTTGGCCTTCCAGCTCATTAAAGTGACCGGAAGAGCTATCCCTCCTCTAGATTTTAATCTTTTTGGACCTGAGGGATTATTGCACAAAAAGATCGAGTGCTTGTTTTGTTCGGCTCGTTAAAACTATCAAAAATTCATCCCTTTTGTATTGTTTTATACTTTTTCGGACTTAAGGGATTAGATGACGAAAAAGCAATTTCGGAGTTATCTTTACGTACCTTTTCAGACTCTCTAAAAATGAAAAGGACCAAGTTATCCTTGTCGTTAAACTCGTTAAAAACATTAATAGCGACAAACTTGTCTTTAGACGAGAACGAGTTTCACTATTGCTAGGCTCGTTAAAACATAGCGATGGGTTTGCCCGAAGGGCAAATTATAGAACAAGCATATGTTATCCTCCTCAAGCTTGACAAAAATAAAGAGGTACTGGTCAGCAATGACTGGGGAAAAATTGGGAAGAAACTCAAAGAATCTTTATTGGTAGCAAGTCGCTCTTGAACATGACACTTCCACTCCGTGCCTGAGTCGGGTTGGGTCGTTTCATTCACCGGTCACATCACCATGGTCTCGCCATACCATCCACATTTGGGGTAAATGCTACCAATCCATCACATAAGTGTCGCCGATATGTTCAAGAGAAGTCATCCAGAGAAGTCACCCGTGTCCCATCCACTACCATACATTATACTTCATTCTTTCATGACCGCCACCCTGAACCATATATCATCAGATTGTTTTCACCTCCATCAAAATCATTTGCTCCATTCCGTGTCATTGATGTGGGATTCATCAAGGCCCTCCTTTGACAGATCGCTTCTTGTCGACATCAGCTCATTATCCAAGAAGTTGATCTAGGAACACCCCATTCGGTACTTTGAAGCTTGCATGCCTCAATGGCAAGTTTCTCACTTCCGGCGACAGGTATACATCAATGACCTTCGACCGAAAGATTTTGCGTGGTGTTCAACGCCAAGTCCTTTATTCACACCACGTGAATTGTACTACAGTACCTTGAGGGTCATCATCCTTATCGGTGATTCCTCTCGTGCTTGTTAACAGTTTACATCATTGACTGGTAATCAAGCGATGTCTTTCCATGTTCGACTTCAAAACATTTTTCACATGGATCGACTTGTACTTCGAGTGAAGATCGGACGAGATTGAAGACCCCGGATCTAGTTTCATCCATCCGGGCTGCGATATATATTCAGGAAAAATAAAGACATTGACATGTACAACATTACGGCACAGATGATCATCCTACCAAAAGGATGATGACTTCATCAGAATCATCAGTCTTCCATCAGACGATAGTCTGTCCTATGTACATAAAAATGAATTTATAAAGCTAAGCATGGGAATGCCCGCCTCAGCTAGATCATGAAAAAAGTGTGAAAATAATGTATTGTATTGTATCTTATTATAGGTCTCCTCCCAGCATTGAAAGAACTTCGAATCCTCCTAATAAAGCATTTCACCCGATAAACGGCCTCATACTTTAGGGGGCAACTGTTATAGACATTTTTGTGCCTTACAGCTCTGAGCATGAAATGTCCATAAACCAAGGGATCCAAAGTCCCTAAAAGTGTTGTTCTTGCCCCTAAAGGAACAAGGTCAACCAATGACAGCTTCTCCCAGAAGTTCTCCACCAGAAATTGCTCAAAACTAGTCAAATCAGGATCAATTCAGATGCCCCACTAGCTGGCTGCGTTGCAAAGCACCCAAATACACTAGCTAGGTGCATTGCAATGCACTTGAATGCACTACCCAGGTGCGTTGAGCGGGAAATGACAAGTGGCAGAGTCATTCAACGAGGTGGAGAGACAATGGAAGCTTCCAGAATCTTCTCCAATGACACTTGCCTCACTGAATTCGACCAGTGATGAGTAAGAGGCTCTCAGTCTCCAAGTGGAAGCAAGAACTGACAGAGAGAAGCCACAAGTCAAAACATAAGCTGACTCATCCTCTCTGCTTACATCTATATATGGATCCCTCATCCCAGAGATCCAGAGGCTGGAATTTTGTACTTTGCAGAGAATTGTTGTTGGTTTGAGATTGAGATTAGTGCATTGGGTGATTTATGCTTTGTTGGAGGTGAGGAAGGGATTCCTTTGCTGGGAGGTAGATGCTGGATCGGGACTCACTTGGTTGTATCTCTTCCTGGATCTTCTTATTGCATTAATAAAACTATTTGAGTTTCTTCTACATGCTTGTGTATCAGTGATGTTTTGTTATATTTGCATGTTTAGCTTAATCTGATCCTGAGCTTTTTATGAATGTAAATCTATATCTTCGTGTAGTTTCTCTCTTCTGTGATCTTGCAGGGATTTGGTGAAGCTGGGCCAGTAAGGGAGCAGGGAGCTGGAAGCTGTCAAAGAGGAGAGCGATTGGATCAACAAACTAGCGCAAGACACAGGTTAGTTTATCCTTCCTCTTCGTTTACATTTCATAAAGAAGAATACACAAGTAGTTTTCCTTGTTTGTTGCTAAGGCACTGTCACACCTTAGAGTGGGATAGGGGCATTCTAAATAGATACTTTTCCCAACAACAAACGCACCGAAATGTTATCACCAAAATAGGACCCTTATAGGCTGTTGATCAGACTATCTCAGTGTAACTATTTCAAACCAATATTTTAGCTAAGGCTTAGCCTGCTCAGCCTAAGAGGGCTCTCTCAAAGGGTTAATGATTTAGATTAAAGATACGAATAGATGGCTAACTCTATGGTTTGTAATTGTATATGTTTATAGGTTGAAAGATGAAGGCTGGCTACCATTGGGCTATGGAGTCAAAGTATGTTTCAGTACCACAGCAAGATCATCTTAACATGAAGTCAGGGCATAGAGAGTTTTTATGCATCAATAAAACAAAGATACAATGCAAGGAAACACGGTTTATAAATACATAAAGGAAGTTAGAGCATGATTGATGAGTTCTAAGTAACATGTATTCATACCACTGCAAGTAAGTGAAAGAGGAAAGCCATGAGACAATATAACATTAAAAACTCTCTTTTAATCCTAAGTAGTGAAGCCAAAGCATTCTACCTAGCATGGAAGTCAAGGCATTATAGACTTCAAGTGCAGAAATGAAAATACAAAACAGTGAAACATAGTAAGTTTATCTATGAAGGAAGTCAGAGCATCATTGATGAGTTCTGAGTATCATAAGTAAACACCACTACAATGTAAGTATTGGAAGATGCCATCATAACAAGAACATACAAGAACTCTTCATTAATCTTGAGTTGTCTAAGTAGAAATCTGCATTAGGTTAAAAAAATACACAGTCTGCACATAGAGCAGCAGCTGAGCCAAAAAGTATCCAACCCTTTGCTAATTCGACCTCTTGCTCTATATAAAGCATTTAAAATTAGGATTCCATCATCCCTCATCAAGAGAATTCGAATTTTCCATCAGTGACACCTATTCTAACCATAAAACAAACCATTAATTAGAACTAGCTGTTAACTAGGAGTGCTAGTGACCTAATACAACTAAGAGTGTAACTCCTTATCATGATTACAACAACCTTATCTAAGAATTTAAAGCATTATTTGACAACTTACAACCTCAAGAATTAGAATTTGATGAAGCCTCCCACGTGGTCATCTGACTGCTGAAGACAAACCCTAGAAATTAGGGAACATGTTTCTCTGTTTTTAGGTTTAGGATCCCTGAAAATGGCACGTGGGACAGAGCCTTTATCTCCTTATCCATGACACATTTTTCGAAACTGAAGGATTTTTTTGTAGTCCATGATTTCTAGAACAAAAACCTCTCTTGGTTTTTTAAAATACTTCTTCAGATGTCCAGAATCTATCCTTGAAAAACACGTGTCAAACAGGAAAAATCCGTTCTCTGAATTTTGGGTTTCAAAGAAAGCTTATTATCTCCCAACTGAAAATACTTATGAATAAAGTGAGATAGGTTATTGTATCTGAATATTTTATGAAGAGAAACCTCCTTCATAATTCCAAAATACCTTTTAATGTGACCAGAAACGGATCTTGAAAAATACTGCTAAAACCAGAAGACCAAGCTTGACTTTCAGCAGTTTCGTAGCACAAGTTTAACCATAAATTCCTCCCACCTCAGAATGGATTTGAAGAAACTGAAAGAGGTTTTTGTACTTCAGCATGTTAGAACTAAAAGCCTCTTTCAGTTTTCAAAATTGAGTTCTCATCTACTCAGGAAGCCTTCTGGAAGTTAACTAGTAAAAACAGTTTTTCTGTTGAAGCAGGTTGCTTCAGGGGTTTCGTAGCTCGCTACGAAAACTCCTAGTTCAATGATTTCGTAGTGCAAAACTGGTTTTTTACACTGTCTACGCTATGAAAACACCTAGAGTGATTTTTTCACTATGAAAACCTTGACACATGGAATTTTAGGTGATGTGGGACCAGTGATGGGCAAGAACGGAGTGTTGACCCTATTTGACCATAACAACAAGACTCTTTTATAGATCTTAGACATGAAAACAACCATGGAAAGACTAGACCAAGACTAACATGAATCCATTGGAATCAAAATGATGTCAAAACACATGGTGAGGCTTTTAGGACATGGAATGAGGCTATGAAACTTTTTGGAAAAGGGAATGACACTTGTTGAGATGAGATGACTCAAAACCTATAAGACTATGACTAGAAACAAGGCAAAATTTCCAAAGCTTAGAAACAAAAATTTTAGGGTGATAACGCTGCCAATGGTTATGTCCAACCATTTCGTTGGAACTCCACCATTTTTTTGGAATCATGTCGTTTTAATAGTCGTCATATAAATTTTTTGTCTTTCGTTTTGACTGGACGCCCAAAATAGTCATTCACCATAGATTATAATGGTGTAGTCTAATTAGGCGGAGGAGTTGCTCGGAAAGTTATGGAAATTCCGGTCATATTTAGAGAAAATTTGGCAAAGATTTTTGTAAATCCAAGTGAAAATCTAGCAAAGATTTTTGTAAATCCAAGTTATAGTTGTTAAACTTCAAAATTTTAGGCGTAATAGACGTTTTTGATGGTGTTGAATCCATTTCCACCACCAAAAACACGATTCAAACACTGCTTCTACAAGATTTTTTGAAATTTTTTTCCCTGGATTCCCGACACTTTTGGTCATCCGAGCAATTCCGACTCCGATTATAATTGTTTGTTAAAATACTGCTTGGTGTTTGTCAACCACCTGTCAGTGTAAAACTTGATTGTCGGCATATATATATATATATATATATATATATATATATAACTGACCACCATGAATTTTTTGACCTGTTAACCACTTGATATAATGGTTTGTAAATGAACATTTGTAAATCGTCGATATATAACCAATGCCAAATTATGGTCGGTGAAGGGATAATTTGGCTACTCCAGGGTGCAATGTGGCACCATACGATTGGGCCATGTGGCCCCTTTTTATTGGGCAATTTCAGCCTCTAAATTTAGCGGTACTTCCGTCAAAAATAAATATGACTAACACCTCCATCATACTTAGCGAAGGTCCGCCAAATTCAGTTGTTATTTTGGCCAAACATCCAAACTTAGTGAGACCAAATTTATCTAGAACACTTTTAAACTTATCCTTTAGCCAAGTTTGACCAAAAATTTGACTAATCATAACTTCTCCATACGAATTTGGATTGAGGCATCATATGCATCATTGGAAAGCTTGAGATGAGCTCTTCGGTCTGACGTTGGTTTCATTGAGTTCTTAAGACTTTTATTTCTAGGCCTTTAGGAAACCACTTGGATCAGAAGCTCAAGTTTAAATAAATTATGTGCCTATCACACAACACAATGTTCCTAATATTTAAATGATGAAAATAAATGCATTTTTCCTAAACAGACTAGGATGGGGCTCCCATAGACCAAATAAAAAAGTAATAGTAATCTAAAAGAAAAGAGAAACGCAGTCAAAGCTTGGCTTTATAAATGAAAAATACATTTGAAAAACTTGGATAACCAAAGGCTAGGATAAAATAAAGGAAATTTCTTTAGCTAGAAAAATAGATTCTCAAAATTGCAAAAGAATGGTGGATGGAATGATATCTCTCCTCTTGAGCATCCAAGTCTTGGACTAGAAATCTAGGATTCTAATTT
This sequence comes from Pinus tabuliformis, assembly GCA_031772625.1. Taxonomy (NCBI): domain Eukaryota; kingdom Viridiplantae; phylum Streptophyta; class Pinopsida; order Pinales; family Pinaceae; genus Pinus; species Pinus tabuliformis. Next base: position 719,299,812 of record CM062804.1, on the reverse strand, counting down.
TTTTAATGTAACCATTTTTTATCATTATTTTGAATTAACAACCTTGGTTAAATATATTTTAAACCAATTTCCAATATACTCCTTCATGGTTGGAACCACAATGTCTTGCTTTACCCTAATTGAGAATATTCCTTCTTCAATTTCATTAAATTTTAAGCATAAATTTTCATTTTTTTAAAGATAGTATTCATTGCCATTTACAAAATTAACCAACCATAATTTAATTTCTTCCTCCTTAAAAACAATAAGATTGTTAAACTCACTCGCCCATGAAGCTCTAATTATGCTTAAATCCATCTCTAATTGATCCTTGGGAATTAGCATAAAGTCTCTTATTAACCAAGGTCCCTCAAGATATTCAACAACTTTGATTGATTTAAAGAAAGCATTTCTTTTTTTATCATTAATGATTGTATAACTCGAAATGGAGTCTTGCAATATTCGTATTTTGTCAAACCATTCTACTTTAACCTTCTTTGTTCTTCTTCTTGAAGGAAACTCTCACTGATATCTTTCGAAATAACTCAAACTTGGGGCACATGCAATCAAGGTGTTTAAATAATTTTCAGAAAAACATTGATCATGCTCTAAATCCTTTAATAAATACTCTGTAAAATAGGAAATTTGTACGCAACATTCCTCAAATCCAAATCGATATCCCAAGAATCTCAAATTATATCCAGTCACTCATTAATTTTCTTTGTGACAGACAATCTCACTCGATTAAGTAATTTAATAACTTTCTTTACCTTACTTTATGTTCTTGGTGTATTATGCGGGCTTAATCTGGAGAAACTATGCAAAATCGTGGTGTAAACATAAGTTTATGACTTAAAGTGTCCTCTAATTCACTTATTTTTATTTTCAATCATATGTTTTCTAAATCTTAGAATGAGTAAGAGTGTCTCTAGTTTCCATATGTAATTTAAGGAATCTGGTAGGTACAACACCTCAAACATTTACCTCTTAACTCCATTTTCAAGTTACTTTCTTATTTTTGTCATGGAATTTTTCTATCTATAGTTTTCTTTTTGCTTTGTTGTATTGAGCAGTGCACAATGTCAAAGATTATTCTTCAAAAATAATTGGCTCTTCCTTATCTAAATCATTTTATATTTTCTATCTTTCAGCAATTCTTAGTGCCACCCAATTAGGCATAATAGCACTATCAACTTCTATATTAGTAATGTCTCTCGGCACCTCAAAATGTTGCAAGCCCTTTTACTTGATTTTCTCTTACTCCTCGATCATGTCAATGCATGAGTCTTTTCAAGATCAATAAATGGGCATTCATCACCATCATCTCCTCCAATGTTTTGTTCATTATTCTCCTCTACTTATGTTGGTTTTGTGTTTCTTTTGTGCAAAATAGGAACCCTTATGTGCTTGGGGGGAGAAGAAGATTGTATATTGCTTGTATTTTTCCTTTTCTATTGTGTTCTGGTTTGTCATTATTGATTATTTGTACTGATTTCAATGGCCAAGTCATGAATGTGTAACATTTTTTCCTTTTTCATAGGAGTATTTGGGTTATTATCACCAATTCCTTCTATGATTCTTGTGAACAGGTTTCCATATCTCATAGATGTCAAGTGTTTAAAAAATATCCGTTCAAGATAAAAACCTATAAGGGGTTTAGTCTCCTTTAAATTAGATGCAATAAGTGTTTTAGACACTTTTGTTGGCAGAGAAGAATTCCTTATGGTCATATCAGAGATATTGAAAGGTAAGGCAAAGAAATACCTCTTTTTATTTTTATCAAAATGAATTAACCATGAGCAATGTTGTCTACAAAATTCAGTAGTAAAATATCTATCACAAACAAGTATGGGAAGAAGTAAAGGACTTCCTTCATACCCATATAGCCTTATGTAAGTATGAATTTCCTCATATATACAAACTCATTTTCCCTTAAGAAAATCCCTTACTTGTTGAGTTATTCTTGTCAGTTCTGCTCTAGTTAACATATATCTAAACTCTTTAAGGAAATTGTCCTAAATAAGTAAAAATTGGAATGGAACCTCATTTTTCCATAGAATAGGATACCATAATTGAGTTTGTTCATTTACAACATTTAAGTTACTTCTTTAGGGTAACCCTTGAAACACATTGCAGTAACCCACTACTAGGAACAAATGTGCAGTCATAGAAAATCTCAGTGTCTTCAAATAGTTGTCCAATTCGGAGGAAATAATGTCTAAGATTACTTTGGCCTAGTCAAATACGAAGTCTTTCCTAAGAGAAAAATATAGAACATACGAGATTGACCTAGGAGTGTGAGATGTTGAATCTTTTCCTGTTAATCATATAAATAACCATGAAAAAACTCATTATGGCTTTGCTAACAAGAATAAGGGGATGTTTATTGTTCAAATATTCAAATATTAGTAGGAATTTTGGCTAATATAGCCACAAAATCCTCCAATAAATTCAACCCACCACCCTAGGATTCTAGGAAAGAGTTGATATTAGGAAGCTTTAGACTTTTATTAAGATCTAGTAGTTGCAACATCCTTCTAAATACTTTGGGTGCAAGGAGAACTTAGTTCTTCCCTTTAGTTGCTACTCTAACTGTTTTTATTTTCAAATCAAAACAATGATCACACTAGGAAACTAGCTCCTTGAAATAAAAAAACATCAAGCACATGCCCAATATTCACTAAACTAGAAGTCCATATCCTATTCTTAAGATGTTGTTCTAGATTTAATCAGTTGACCAATGAAAATTTTTATCTTGACGAGTGAGGGAATCGATAGTATCTCCATATAATTTCTCTTTCTTTCTTTTAGTTTCCATATTTCTTATTCTTCCAATGCATTTTCATATACGTGACACCTTTAGTCTTGTGTTATGAAGTTCTTAGTTGTTTGAAAGCTTAGTTCAGGAATGGAATTTACTCAAACACCCCTCCATCACATACCATATTCTTCAGGACACGTGAAAACCATAATTGGAATTTAAATGAAAAAGGAAAAGGTTTCATGGAAACATGAGATAAATGATTTTCCTTACATCAGATCATCACATTTTTTCCTTGTATATTAGGACTCCTTTTATGCATCATGAATTACCCATGAAGGTGTGCAACGTAATTAATAATTCAAAAAAATCCATTAGTTATTGAACCAAATAGAGAGAAACCAATCTTGAGCAATTAGATTATGCAAAAGTGCAGAGTGTGCAATGGTTCTCTACACAATAATGTTAAAAAAACAAGTAAAAGGATTAGTGCAGAAGGATAGGGTGTGTGAGACTGAGGAAAGGAAACTTGTGCATAGTATGGAGAATATTTTTTAAGGCATAGATCTTTGCACAAGCTTTGAAAAATGACTAAGTATGAGGCACACATGAATCCATTTTGAAACATAGTAAAATATGAATAGATGATTGACAAGTGGGGGATGGGAAGAAACCAAAGAGGGTTTTTTGTAAGGGAGAAATTAGAAATAAAAGATGGGACATGAAAATGGATCAATAGTGTTTTAGGACTTAACCCAATTAAGGAGAAAACCCCAAGCTCAATAGGAAGAAAATTATTTTTAAAAACATACTCAAGAAAAGGATATCAAAAAAATACAACAACATAAATAGAAGACAATTATTGGGATCCTTAGAGAAGGATAGTCCCAAAAAGTTGATAAATGACGATGCTCCTTGAGACACTTCCAATACATTTCCCCTGATTTTTGCAATGTAATGATGTACTGGCATGAAGTGTGGGACCACAAATCCATTATCTAAGAGGGAAGAGGAAAGATAACCAAGTGGGGTTAGTTGGCACCTTGAATTAATTTTATGGTGCAAATAATGAGTAAAAGAAGAGGAAGAGTCTAAGAGGAATATGAAGAGACCCATGAGGAAATGATAAAAAGAGAAATGCACAACAATGTCTGGTTGGGCATCTTCTTGGTGAAGCTCGTGAGTAAATTTGGAATGAGTTATGAGCTGAGGGAATAGGATTCCATGAAAGATATAATTGTGACTAGAAGAGAAAGAGGATGAAAATGAAATAGTATGGGTGCTTGTTGTGGGATGATAAACCACTCATTGAGTGCTTGACATAGATGATTAACCACCCATGGTACTTGCTAGGGTTGATATCCCAGATGCAAAAGTGTGTGTGTTGTGGGTCAATAAACCACTCATTGAGTGCTTGATACAGCTAATAAACCACCCAGGGTGCTTGTTCAGGGTTGTTAAAGCACTCCTAGATTGATTAACCCAATTGATAAACCACCCATTACTATGAATTTTGTTGTGCTTGACTAGCTAACAAACCAACCATTGTCATATGCATTTCCTATCCTCTGTTTACCCAAAGATGGTTTCCTGTTGAGGCTTTTGAAAATAAAATTTCCCCTTAGATAATGGATTTGGCTCAAGGGTGACTATTGTAAGTAATTCTGCCTACTATAGGTCTATGGTTGGGTGGAAAATTGAAGCACCACCTTCAGTTTGTCTTGTTTCTTAATTGTACATGAAATGCTCTGTGCTAGGAGCTATGGAATTAAAGAAGCTCTCTATGAACGTATGTAAATTCGAACAATGTTGCATGGCAGTATGATGCTAGTGCATAGATGTTATTGATTGAATTATTGATTATTTTATGGTTATGTTGATGAATTTTTTGTCATGCAACTATAAGTTCAATAACTGGGAATTTCTTTGTTATTTCATATAGAAAGTACGTTATGTTTGCTGCATTGAGAGATGGTTTGAGTGCATATAAATTCCTTTAGCTAAAAGCTATGATATTAAGGATTGTGTCTTGCCAAAATTAATATATAGCTTTGTGGATTATCGCATGGTTGTAGAAATTGGTACATGAAATTAATTGGTTGAATTTGGCTTAAAATTATCTATGGATTTCATAAATATCAACTACTAAGTTGTAAGTTAAATACTTTAAATGTCTATGTAAGTTTATTTTGTTATACGCAATCATGCTGGTTTTGCGACTCATATTTGTTTCATACTCGATTTGTATGTCAAATACAAGACTATTAGTCTTGTTAAATGTTGAATGTGTATGGCATAGATATGGTTTAAGTCTTAGTGGAGCTACAGGGTTGCTTGTAAGCCTGTTAACAATGTTAAATGTTTAATGTTTTAGCAAGATCATTTACATGTGTGTAATTATTCTTCACATGCCCTGTTTTTCTTTATTTTATCGATTAGGCTAGCTAGATAGAAGCCATACATTTATTTTTTATTTAAGTTCGTAAGATCTGAGGAAAATTAGGGTCGAACTAGAGAAAGCATGATAGAGAAGAAGAATGGTTAAAATCGTAAAATTGACTAAGTGTTGAGATTTGGGGCCTTTTGGGGTCAAGAACCTTTGGGGTTATGTTATGAACAAAAGTTCCTGACTGGCGGGTCAAGCCCGACCTTACTTAGGAGTCGGGAAGTCACAAAAGACTAATAAAAATGCTTTTAGATGGATGTCTTAACTGGCGGGTCAGGACCTCAATGAGATCAGAGATCGGAGGTCAGGACCCAAGCCAGGTCAGGGATTGAGGCCTTGGAGGTGTGCAATATGAATTTCATTATGGAGAGATCCACCCTAACGTCCTTTATGGTGGGCCCTAAGCACACGTGACATGGAAAAGGCCACATGGCGAGTGATGTGGACCCACCGAATGAGGTGGGGCACCATACAAGTGCCATGTGGTATCACTCTTATTGGCATGGATAGGGTTTTCTTGGGCCAAACTTTAAATGGCCATAACTTGCGATAGGGTAGTCAGATTTCGATAAAACTTATATCGTTGGAAAGCCCATGACATGTTGGTCTTGATGGTAATGTTTCTTTACAGTTTCAAATAAGTTTAAATTTGAGGGATTGAATGACCCAATTTCCAAAACTAAACATTTGAGTTTGGATCATTGTAGTAATTGCTTCCTTATAGCCTTAGTATGGGTGGTAAGGGCATATGTTACACTCCTCTCCCTTAATATACATGGACTAGGTTATTTTTCTAAGGGACGAGCCTTGTTTAGAATAGAGTGTTAGAAAAGCCTAGTGTTATACTTCTTCAAGAGACTACGGGTCCTAAGGAAAAGTTAGTTAATAGTTTAAAAAGTAGTTTCAAGGGTTGGGAATTTAGTATCAATGCTCCTATTGGGAATTCTAGAGGATTACGAGAGATATTTTTTGAATTGTTAAATATTTTCTCTATTCTTTCAGGTCAATACATAAAATTTTGTACGAAGTTTTAGGCTAGAAAAACATAGTCATAAATGTGTATGGACCTTATGCTGATAGGCAAGGAGTTTGGAGAAAAATTTCACTTTACCTATGGTTAAGGAGGAAAGGGTCATTATAGTTGATAATACAAATTTCACTATTAAAATAAATGAAGTATAGGGGGACTCTAAAAGAACTAATAGACATGTAGATTTGTTCAAGCATGAGATAGAGGTGGATGGATTGGTGGATGCAGAATCAATCACTATAAAACGCACATGGATGAATGAAAAGTGTGGGGGTAGAAATTTAAAAGATATTGGACTATTTCTTGGCCTCGTAACATATTCTACCTTTGTTTGGCATAAGGATATCATGGAGAGATGTGGGGGGATTGTTTGATGACAATATAATACTCCTATAGTTATATTTTTAATATTAGAAACCCTCAATATCCTTTAAATTCAATATAGTTTGGCTTAGGGATTAAGTTTTTATAAATATGGAAAAGAGTGAATAAAGGGCTTCTGATCGCAACTCAAAACAATTAGCCACCTCTCAACTAGTTCAGACTCTTAATGATGTAAGATGGAAAGTGGCAACATGGGTAACATGGGCCCATAAGAATAAGGATACACTACTAAAAAAGTATAGTGATATGACTAGAGAAGGGGTATGAAAACACCAAACTCTTCAATCAATATGAAAATTATAGAAAGAGCACAGATACCATTTACGATTTATAGGATATGGGTGCTGACAAAGTGAGTGGTTTCAAAGATCTAGCCATTATGAGGGGAAATTAATTTTAGGCTATTTATGAAGAACCAACAAAGGAAAATATGCCGCAAATTATAAAGCCAGCTCCTCTTTCTTTCATGCTCTATGAATAAGGAAATTAGTTATAGATTATATGAAGAGGTCACAAAAGAAGAGATTATATCCATTCTCCACTATTTTCATATACATAAGAGCTCGGTTCTAGCTGAGTAGGATGGTGTGGTCTTTCTTGGCTTTCATGATCTTATTGAGAAAGACCTTTGATGAGTTATTATAGAGTTCAAGACTCTTAGATGGGTTCTAGGGTCACAAGGTTCCACTTTTATTGCTTTAATTTCCAAATTTGACAAGTCACTTTCATTTGATGATTATAAGTTATTCTCTCCTTGTGATTGTGTTTATAAAAAACAATGTTACCAACTTAATGAGAACTTTAGTGAATTCTCATTTTTTTTGAGGTTGCATCAAATCAAGATTTTCATGTTGATTTCAAAATTTGGTGATGATTCACCCTTTTTCATTTTAGGGTTAAAATTCCAATATTTTTTAACTATGGCATTAAAAACCAAATATCATGATTACGAAACACATGAAAAATCGTGTTGAAATGCAAAATTCGTGATGAAACATCACCTCTGTTTTTTGGAGTTCAAATCCATACATTTTTCAATCAAGGCATTAGAGACAATGTTGGGTCCCTATAATACTAGTGATTACCCCATTATTATTATAGTTATACCCCTTATTTATATTTTTGTTCCCCTATTACCCCCATATTGTTATTTCTGTGCCCCATAGAATCCCTCTATTGTTATTTTTGTGGCTTTATATTATTATTGTTAGGTCGGCTGGATTATATTGTGACTCCTTAGACTCCTATATATAGAAAGGAGGTTTTGTCATTTGAATCATCAAAGAATTGTTCATTTATGTAATGTAAAGGAGGTTGCCCCCCTCGAAGAGGCTGAATTCTAAGGTGTTGATCTATCTTTTCTATCTTTTCTTGAGCTGGTTTCATAACATTTGGTATCAGAGCTTTGGATTCTAGGGTTTCGCTGCTCCAAACAGGTCATCGTGGCATTTTCGCTATAACTTTTTTCTGTGACGTTTCAGAAGTCGCAAAAAAAACCCATTTGAGAAGAAATCGCACTGAACCTTGGGTCCGAATTTCAGAGCTTTTTGCGTGATATTTTCAGAGATATGATCTGAGGAAGTTGGTCTTTTTGCAGACTCCTGAATTACATTCAAAACAGGTGACCTGGGGAAAATTGTCATAACTTTCTCTCTGAGAATCAGATTGAAATTTCATAAGAAGGTACAAAAATAGGATGGACTGTAGTTTCTTGTATATCTTTTTCAGAACCAAATATCAAAAATTGTACACATGGCACTTCATACAACTTCGCTCTTCTGGAAAGGTCTATAATCAGGTCATCTTGGGAGATTGTGCATAACTCTTTCTTGGAGAATCCAATTTGGATCAAACTAGTGGCATTGGAAAGAGGACACAGAGAGCTACTACAAGTCACAAATTCAGAACTAGATGATTGGAAAGTACAAAGATACATCAGAGGCAATATCAAGCTCCTACAAAGTGAAAAAAGGTGTGTAGATTTTTTTAAATTTTTGCTTAAGCTTGGTTTGAAAATTTATTTTGAAGGAATTCAAAGGGCATAGTAGAGCATTATTATCGGTAACTGATACCTCGAGGAAATAAAATGCAAACACCTAGTAAGGAACCTGAAAGCTCTAGCATGACTCATGAAGAAGAGGAAGAAATGCTACATGATATATCAAAATTACAAGAACAAGTGCAACAAATGTCACGCTCACAAAAGTTAACAGATGCTAAGATAAATGGCATGGAAGCTAAGATAAATGGCGTGGAAGCTAAGATGAATGGTATGGAAGCTAAGATGGACAACTTGAAGATAGATTTAAACACAAATTTGAAGACAGGCATGGCGGATTTGAAGACAGATTTGAAAAATTTTCTACAAGAAATACTTACTAATGGTGAAAAGGTAGTAAAGGAAACTCATGATGAGAACAAAAGAAATGTTAATCATGATTCCATAGACACTAATGTTGGATCGAAGAATCACCATATTCCAAAAATCGATATGAGGAATTTTGATGGCAAGGATCCCGCCACATGGATATTACAGATGGAGCAATTCTTCGATCTCAATAATGTGCAAAACGCACAAAAGGTACGTATGGCAACTGTATATTTGGAACCAAATCAGTTTGTATGGTATCAATGGCTTTTTTCTCGTAAAAAAATTATCACTTGGGCAATTTTTGCGGAAGAATTGATAGCACATTATGAGGATACAAAAAGCAACACTTTTTTTATCCAATTGATAAGTCTCAAACAAAAGGGTTGAATAATGGAGCACATTGAGGAGTTCCAAAAATTGAACATAAGGGTAAAAGATATTCCAGAGGAGCATAGGATTGATGTGTTCATAGGGTATTTAAAGGATAATATCCAACATGATGTTCACCTTTGGGAACCTGATTCATTAGCGAAGGCATTCAGGTTAGCAAGAAAAATGGAAAGCAAAATTATGGCAACTAGGAAGCATACCACTCACAACTATTCCAGAATTACTCAAGCGTTGAGGACAACACTTTTTTGAAGGAGAGGGGCATGTCGGGTCCCTATAATACTAGTGATTACCCCATTACTATTATATTTATACCGCTTATTTATATTGTTGTGCCCCTATTACCCCCATATTGTTATTTTTGTGCCCCATAGAATCCCTCTATTGTTATTTTTGTGGCTTTATATTATTATTGTTAGGTCGGTTGGATTATATTGTGACTCCTTAGACTCCTATATATAGAAAGGAGGTTTTGTCATTTGAATCATCAAAGAATTTTTCATTTATGTAATGTAAAGGAGGTTGCCCCCTCAAAGAGGCTGAATTCTGAGGCGTTGATCTATCTTTTCTATCTTTTCTTGAGCTGGTTTCATAACAGACAAAATATCATAACTATGAAAGACATGAAAAAGCACATTGAAATCCAAATGTATTGATGCAACATCTCCCCGCCTCCTCCACCCACCCCCCCCCCTTTTTAGGGTTAAAGTTTAAACATTTTTCAACCATGGAATTAAAGACCAAATATCATGGCTACGTAAAACCATAACACTCAACGCATAATGTTTGTCTATGTAACAACATTGGGTTAAAATTTCATGTAATAAAGGATAATAAAGGAAAATAAGACCAAGGTCATGGGACACATATTCCAAGTTGAATGTTGGAAAAAACGTCCTAGTGGGTGTCACTTTCAGTTTATTTATGGCTAAAAAAATTGGTAAAGGCAAAGAGGCAACAATTGGCATTTAGGTATGAAAAAATAAAGGGAAATAGGAGAAAAGGGAGCTGAAGGGTCACATATTTGCATGAGAAGGAAAATTAAGGCCTCAATGATAAAAAGGCTTTTGAGGATCAGTTCACAGTTATTGTTGGTTTAGGTTTTTGCTAGTTTTCTTTGGAATCCGTTTCAGAGAGAGAAGAGCACCAAGAGGTGAAAGCAAGCAAGCAAGGAGGGAAGGACAAGGAAAGCAAAAGAAAGACAAAAAAAGCAAAGGAAATGCAAGGAAGGTGGGATCAAGCAGCTTTAGCAGGAGGATTCAGTAGGTAACAGGTTGCATGTGTGATTTTGTAACTTAGGTGTGAGTGAATGGTGTATGCATTTGTTCATTTGGTACATTTTTTGTCATTGACCTGGGTTTTTCCTTGTTTGACATTGGTTTCAACCTTTCCTTTCCATTTCTTGGATAGTCATGGTGTGATTGGATTCATTTCTTGGTTGAGCTTTGGATTGCCATAAGGTTTTGGAACTAGGTGAGGTGATCTAAGGGAAATACCCAAGGGTTGGGGGTGGATCTAGTTTTCTCTAGTAATCTCTCAACAGGTGGGTGGAGATAGGAAAATGAATCAAGATAATGGTGAATAAACTCAGAGTAATCCAAGCTTATTTTGGCTTTGTAATATGTTGACTAGTTTTGGCGAGATCACAGTAGCCTAAGGGTGGAGGTGGTTTAATCTCCCGGAAGCCCTAGTTTTTTTATGTCTTGAGATCTCACATTCATGCTTGGAATATGGCATGGGGGTGATTGGTTGAAAGAAAGATTTGGTTCAACCTAATCTATGGTCGGGTGATATGTGGAAGTCCCTAACTTGGTTGGTTCTTGCATTAGCTGATAAGAGTTATTTTCCTATTGTAATCTATGAGAACTTGTACTTGTTATTATGATGATTTGATGGTTGTTTTGTCATGGTTAATAATTTGGTTATATTTTGGTTATAAGCATCTATTTGTAATGTGCTCTAGTTATGACTTGTTCAAGATTTGATAAGCATATGAATGGTTGATGAATGCATGGACTGACTAAGCTTATTGCAGCTAATATGAGATGGAATTATACCTTCTTGATGATTATCAGATGAAACAAAAACTCTTAAGCTCAGATATGCATTCATGACCAGATATGCATTCATGACCAGTAACTCACATGTTCACCATATGTTTGATGAAATGACTATCATGGTTAGGTATGGTTAGGTCAACTTCTTGTTCTAGTTTTGTATGAATAGAATTTTCATTATGTCATTTATCATTCTCAGAAGTGATAGATAGTTCTGGGAAATGGTCTGGAGGCTGGCCTGCAAAGGTGGCTCAGATTTCGAGACCGCACCCTTTGAACTGAAGATTTTGGGTTATAATCATAGGGAAGGAGGCTTGTGCATGCGATTGGAGCCCTATAAACACACCCTTTCCTTATCATGCATGTGGTTGTGGACCCATGTCAATGAAAAAGAAATCCAACTCAGGGTTTGGTCTCCCATGGTAGTTCTTTGGCCCCTTGAGTGTCCTGTAAGCCATGAGGGATATCTGTGAGTTGTTAGTTGTCAGCCCCACTTCCATAATTGAATCTTGGAGGTTAGTTCATGTCATATTAACTCTTTGTCTCATTTTTACCCTGGAAGGCCAATGAAATTGGGTAAATGTGGGAGGGGGTGGTTACAGATTAGTATCAAAGCATGGTTCAAATACTTAGACTAGATGGGCTAGATGCATGTTGTTGTGCATGCATTGTCATGTTTATGGTTATCGTGCATGCATTCATTGCATGTAGTTAGTATTATCATGCATGATGTCAACATATTGACATGATCATGTCTATATATATATATATATATATATATATATATATATATATATATATATATATATATATATATATATATATATATATATATATATATATATATATATATATAGATAGATAGATAGATATATCGTGCTAATCTAGATTGATTTTGCAAATGAGATAGCCTCACCTGAACTTCACTTAGGTATGGTGATTATGTTTATATTTGGTTATCTGACATGGTATGTTTGCGGGAAGAAGAAGAGGATTAGAGATTACTAGCAGAATGGTGGATTACAATTCACGTGACTCTTCTTATATATTAGATGAGCAACCAAGAAATGAGTACTCTCATGGCATAGTAGATACCTTGAAAAGTCTAAAGGAAAAAATCAAAAGTTGCAGGATAGATAATGACAGGATCATGTAGTCACAGGAAAGAATTTTCAAGGCATAGGAAAATAAAGCAGAGGTTAATGTAGTAATCCTTCAAAGTTTGTTAGATTTGCAGAGACAGGGACAGGCACTGATCAGTTATAGAAAAGAGGATAAGACTAATGGTGCATATGGTAGCAACTCTTGATCAGGGCACAGGTTGGGTAGGGATGGCGCGGTCAAAGATGGTAGTTTTGGATGCACCTTTTTTGGTGTGTGTTATATTCTTTCCATGACTAGCCCCATGTGCAAAGCCAAGGGGTTAGAGGGGGGGCGGCCAGCCCCCCCTTCATTGCATCGGGCACAACGTGGGGTCACGGGAGGGGTGGTAGGCCCCCATGTCGAAGGGTTTGAGGGGGGGGCGGGGGGTAGACCCCTCTACAAGGTCCGGGGTAGCGCCCTGGGAAAAAAAAATTGGACCCTATAGTAGTTGGACGGACCTACGTATGGTTTTGTGCATGGGTTTTGCACATGGTTTTTGGCATGATGGTTTTCTGCCCATGGTATCTTGTAGATCCAGTCAAGGGAACTACGGTTATGTTCTAATCCGGGGTTAATGGATTGGGGTTTCTGAATGCCTCAGCATGTATATATATGTGTTGTAACATTGAAAGGAATATAATGAAAAATCAATCTGGTAGTCTCAGTTTTGGGATCCAGGGGAAAATCTTTGTATATATGTTTTATGTTTTATGCTCTCGCCATTGTTTATTTTCTATTTTTAAGAATTCATTTGTGGTTAATTTATGTACAAGGTTAAAACCAACACACCTGACAAGAGAGGTAGGGGTTATGGGTTCTTTTCTAGTTCTGGTTCAGACAGGTATCATGGTTATCATCGTTATCATCCTTACCGGAGGAGTGAGAGGGGATTCTTGCCAGATGAGTTCGATAAATTGAAGCCTCCTAAATTCAATGGAGAGATGAAGAAATTGGAAGATTCGGAAGCATGGTTTCTTGGGATGAAGAAGTCTTCAAGCTGCATGAATATACAAAGAACATGAAACCCGTGATAGTTATTTTCAGTCTTAACGAAAAGGTGTACATTTGGTGGGAAGATGTGAAGCATGTCAGAGGCATCACGATAAAAAAATTGAGTTAGCATGAGTTCAAAAGACTCTTCAAGAAGAAGCACATGTCCGAGAGATACTATGATGGTAAGGCTAAGGAGTTATGTGAGTTGAAGATGGGGACTATGATAGATAAAGAGTATACAACTAAATTTCTAGAATTGTTAGGGTATGTGTCTTACCTCAAGGATGAGAAGACAAAGGTTCAGATATTTATCAATGGACTGCCATTAACATTCAAGGATTGGATTGAGTATGATCAACCTTGGTCACTGGAGGAATTCATTGGGAAGTTGGAGCACTGTTATGAGAAATCAAAGCATGCGTTTAAGGCTAAGCCAGATTGGAAAGGGAATGACAAGGCTAAAGGAAAGTGGTCGATGAGGTGAGAAATATCTCAGGATGCAGGTGGGAAGGAAAATATTTCCCCTTACATGAAGTTTAATGGCGTAGAGAAGGGACATGGACCTCAGCCTGGAGAGCAGTAGAATAAGGGTAGTGGCAGAGAATCATTGCATTTTTGTATTTGTGGAAAATATCATTACAAGAAGGATTGTCTGTTGTATCAGGGTGGCATACATCAAATCTACATTGCTCAGGAGGCACGAGTAGTTGGGTATGTGAGCCATAGTATTCCTCAGATATATGCAACATTTGATAACAAGTAGACAGATCAACAGGCATCCATTATTGAGATGGAAGGTAAGCTATGTGATCAAGTTATTTCCATTTTGATTAAACCTGGATCTAATTATAATTATGTTAATCTTGACCTGGTGGATAAGTGTGGTTTGAGAAAAGAAGTGCATGCGAAGTCTTGGTTGGTGCAGTTGGCTACAAGTACTAAGAAAAGAGTTCATCATTGGGTGAGAGCTTGTGCAATAATGGTATTTCTACATCAACACATCTAAATGTGCTTCCATTGGGATCATATAGTATGCTTATGGGTATGGATTTGTTGTACCTTCACAGGACTAATGTAGATTGTTCATGATAAGGATATTGTGTGCTTGGATGATGATGGAGAGAAGAGAATATTGTAGGGAAATAAGAAGCCTACATCATAATAATGGTTATAGCTATGTAGGCAAAGTGAAATTACAAGAAAGGGTGTGTATTGTTCTTAGTGCATGTTTCTAGCGAAAAAAGAAAGGATGTTAAGGATGTTGAAGTCTTGAAGAAGTATATGGTTTTGCAACAATTCTAGGATGTATTCCTAGGATAGATTTAAAATTTCCACCTCATAGGGAAGTGGATTTATTTATTGAGTTGTTACTAGGAGCAGCACAAGCATCTAAGGAACTTTATAGGATGAGTACTCCAGAGTTAGCGGAACTAAAGTTGCAGGTGAAGGAAATTCTTGAAAATGGATACAAAAGGCCAAGTGTATCACCTTGGGGTGCACCAGTGTTGTTTTTGAAGAAGAAGGATGGTACTCTTAGGTTGTTTATTGCCATTACAGGCAATTGAACAAGGAGACGATCAAGAGTAGATATTCATTGCTAAGGATTGATGATTTATTTGATCAGGTTAAGGGTGAAGCAGTGGTCTCGAAGATTGATTTGAGATCATGATATCATCAAGTATGCATCAAGGAAGAGGACATTGACAAGACCGCATTATAGACCAGGTATGGGCATTATCAGTTTGTTGTGGTTCCTTTTGGTTTAACTAATGCTCCAACTACTTTCATGTGTTTGATGAATAGTGTGTTGCGTCCTTATCTGGACAAGTTTGTGATAGTATTCATTGATGACATATTGATATACTCTAAGAATTAGAAAGGGCATGCAAGACACCTGGAAGAAGTATTGATATTGTTGAGAGAGCATTAGTTGTATGCCAAGCTTAGTAACTGCAATCTCTTTCAAATGGAAGTTGATTACTTGGGACATGTCATTTCCAAGGAAGGTATAGCAGTGGACCCATAAAATATTGGAGCTATTGTAGAATGGGAAGCTCCTAGGAATGTGGAAGAATTTAGATCATTCGTGGAATTAGCAGGTTATTGTAGGAGGTTCATTAGGAACTTCTCACAGATTTCCTGTCCTATTACATCTTTGTAGAGGAAAGGAAATAATTTTGAATGGAAAAAGAAATGTGCAGCCAGTTTTGAGCAGTTGAAGCAGTTGCTTACAAACACTCCAATTTTAAATATTTTGATATCCAACTAAAGAGTTCATGGTGTGTACAGATGCTTGCAAGAGAGGACTTGGTGGAGTCCTGATGCAAGAGGGACAAGTGGTATGATCTGAGTCAAGGAAACTGAATGAGCACGAGCATAATTATGTGACTCGTGGTCTTGAGTTGGAAGTGATCATTCATGCATTGAAGATGTGGAGGCACTCTCTTATTAGCAGGAGGTTTGTTTTGATGAGTGATCATAGTGGATTGAGATACTTATTTGAAAAACCTAGTCTAAATGTCAAGAAAGCTATATGGTTGGCCATGCTCAGTGAGTTTGACTTCAAGATCAATTACACTAAGGGTAAATAGAACATGGTTGAAAATGCTCTTAGCAGAAGAGTGTAGGTAAATCACATTACAACTATGAGTTCATATGGGACAGATTTGTAGGAGAAGATCTTGCAGGTAGGGAAGCAGGATGACAATTACCATCATCTTAAGCACATTTACAGCAACAAAGTGTAGGTGATCAGGATGTATATTATCATCTCACGGCATATATTTTGGTGATATTTAGGGACAAGATCTATGTGTTTGACAGTTGTGAACTCAAGAAGCCTATCTTGGGAGAATTCCATGTTAAGTCATATTCAGGTCACCCAGGATATCAAAGGACTTTGAAAACAATGAAGAATTTTTACTACTGCCTGAACTTGGAAAAGGAAGTGGCTGAGTTTGTGGCTAGATGTTTGGATTGTCAAGTAGTAAAAGTAGAGTGCAAGCATCCAAGTGGTTTATTGCAGCCGATTTCAATTTTAGAATAGAAATGGGAGGTAATTTCCATGGATTTCATTACAAGTTTGTCGAGGACATCTAGATAGCATGATTCCATCATGGTTGTGGTTAACAGGTTGACCAAGGTAGCTCACTTCATTCCAGCGAAGTCTACTAATCCATTCAGTGAGGTAGTTTGGGTCTTTATCAAGGAGATAGTGAGATTGCATGGTGTTCCCAAGAATAATGTATCCAATGGAGATGTTAAGTTCACTTCCAAGTTTTGGAAGTAGTTGTTTGTAGGTTTGGGGATAGAGTTTGATTTTAGTACAGCCTATCATCCATAGAAAGATGGGAAGATAGAGAGGGTCAACAGGATACTGGAGGATATGTTGAGGATGTATTTCATGCATCAGCAGAGGAGGTGTGAGGAGTATCTTCCTATGGTAGAGTTTTCTTACAATAATAAGTATCAAGAGTCCTTGAGGATGATTCCATTTTAGGCACTTAATGGTTAGAGTTGTAATACTCCCATCAATTGGAGTTATCCAATGAATAAGGTGTTGATTGGACCAGACATGTTGGCTGAGATGGAACATGAAATGCAGGTTATCAAGAAAAATCTAAAGTCAGCACAAGATAGGAAAAATGTTATGAAGATCATCATAGGACATTTAAGGAGTTTTAGGTTGGGGAGCATGTGTACTTGCACATCAATCCTAAGAAGATCCCCTTGAGGATTGGCTCATGTGCCAAGATGGCACCTCGGTATTGTGGGACTTTTGAGATTCTTGAGAGGATTGGACCAGTGACCTACATACTTGCACTACTGCCAATATTGAAAGTCCATGATGTTCTCTATGTTTCATTACTTAAGAGATATGTGAAAGATGTTGATCACGTGATTGAATTTTATTTATTGTAGGTGGAACTAGAAGGAGAATTTCAGCTGGAATCTCAATGCATATTGCAACAGAAACCACTCATGCTCCAGAACAGAGAAATCGAGCAAGTTAAAGTGTAGTGGAAGCACTTTGGGCTCGATGAAGCTACATTGGAGATGGTTGATCATATGCAGGCTTTTTATCCTTCATTGGTTCAAGCAAATGAGTTTTGTTATAAATCTCGAATAATCAGTATGATTTTCATAATGTCATGTTTGTCATGTTGGTTTTGTCTTTTCAACATGTTGTTATTACAAATACTGCATCAAGCTAAGTTATAAAGCTCCATAGGAAATATGTTTTGGTTTCAGTGGTTTTGCTAGTTATAGGTGTCATAGAACACCAAGGATGATGTTACCCCAAGGGGGGGGGTTTGTAACAGACCTTGGTTAAAATTAAATGTAATAAAGGATAATAAAGGAAAAATAAGATCAAGGTCATGGGGCACATATTCCAAGCTAAATGTTGGGCAAAACATGCTAGTGGGTGTCACTTTCAGTTTATTTATGGCTAAGTAATTTGGAAAATGAATTTGCAAAGGAAAAGAGGGAAAAATTGGCATTTATTTATGAAAAATAAAGGAAACTAGGAGAAAAGGGAGATGAAGGGTCACATATTTGCATGAGAAGTAAAATTGAAGGAAAATTAAGGAAAATGAAGAAAATAGAGGCCTCAACGATAAAAAGGATTTTGAGGATCAGTTTACAGCTTTTATGGTTTTAGCTTTTTGTCAGTTTGGCTTTGGAATTAGCTTCATGGAGAGAAAAGCACCAAGAGGATAAAGCAAGAAAGGAAAGATAAGGTAAGAAAAGGAAAGACAAGGAATGAAAAGGAGAAGCAAGGAAGGTGGGATTAAGCAGCTTCAGCAGGAGGATTTTGTAGATAACAGGTTGCGTGTGTGATTTCCTAGCTAAGGTGTGAGTGCATGGTACATGAATTTATTCATTTCGTTCATTTTTTTTCATTGGCATGGGTTTTTCCTCGTTTGATAGTGATTTCAGCCTTGCCTTTCCACTTCCTAGATAGCAATTGTATGATGTGATTCATTTCTTGGTTGAGCTTTGGATTTCTAGAAGGTTTTGGAACAAGGTGGGGTGCTCTCAAGAAAATTCCCAAGGGTTGGGGTGGATATGGTTTTCTTCGAGAAGCCCTCGACAGGTGGGTGGAGACAAGAAAACTCCTCAAGGTAATGGTGAAGAAATTCTGAGGCATCCAAGCTTGTTTTGGCTTTGTGATCTCTTGTCCAATTTTGGAAAGAACACGTTAGCCTAAGGGTGGATGTGGCTTAATCTCTAAGAATCCCTATTTTTTTTTGTCTTGAAATCCCACATTCATGATTGGAACATGACGGGGGTGATTGGTTGAAAAAAAATATTTGTTTCAACCGAATTTATGGTCAGGTCGAACGTGGAAGTCTTTGACTTGGTTGGCTTTTGCATCGGTTAATAAGAGTTATTTTCCTATTGTAATCTATGAGCACTTGTACTTGTTATTATGATGATTTAATGGTTGTTCTATCATGGTTAATAATTTGGTTATATGTTGGTTATAAGCATGGATTTGTAATGTGCTCTAGCTATGACTTGTTCAGGATTTGATAAGTATATGAATGGTTGATGAATGTGTGGACTAACAAGTATTATTGCAACTAATATGAGAGGGAATTAAGTCTTCTTCACAATATGTTTCACGAAATGACTTTCATGGTTAGGCCTAGTCAGGTCAATATCTTGTTCAATTTTTGTATGAATAGAATTATCATTATGTCATTTATCACTCTAAGAACTTACACGCAGTTCTGGGAAGTGGCCTCGGACCGCACCTTCTGAATTGAAGATTTTGGGCTATAATCGTAGGTAAGGAGGCTTATGCATGCGCGGTGAGGCCTATAACCACACCCTTTCCTTCTCATGCATCTGGTTGTGGGCACAGGTCATTGAAAACACAATCCAGCTCAAGTTTTGGTCACTTGGGGTGGTTCTTTGGCCCTTTAGTGTCTTGTAAGCCTTGAGGGATGTCTGTTAGTTGTCAATTTTCAGCCGCACTTCCATAACTAAAGCTTGAAGGTCAGGTCATGTCATAGTAACTCTTTGTCTCATGTTTACCATGGTAGGCCAGTGAAATTGGGTAAATGTGTGAGGGGTGGTTACAGTCTACCTTTCTTTATTTTTTTATTTTTTTAAATACTTGTTTTGTACGTGTTTTTCAAAGTTGTCAAACTTTTATCTTATTTTTTGGGGTTAAAATTACTAAGTAATTGACATTACAACCTTGACCATTGGTAACATAAAATAAAATAAAATAAAAAATCAATTGTGAATCTAAAAGTGACATTACATAATTTTTGTTTAATTATTAATTATTTATTTTTTAATAAGTTACATTAAAAAAATTTGAGGGAAAATATTGTAGATGTTAAATTTTTAAAGGGGGATAAATCAATTTAAAAAATAAAAATAAAAATCTCTTTTAATTCAACATATGTGTGTGTGTGTGTGTGTGTGTGTGTGTAACCATGATGAGAATATTGTATTAAATCAAAATTTGTGCATGGATTGCAACTTTTATAGCAAGTGAGTACAATGAAAATCCTTCAAGGCTTGTTATACATATAACCTTGCAACAATCTTTATTCTTAATATTTATGAGTTATTTTAATATCCTCGAAGACATAAGGTCTTTGAAGTTGTAGATTCTAAAAAATACCTATAGATACGACAAAATTTAAATTACATAGCAGACCCACTATTGAGGAATAGTTACAAGGGAAGGAATACCATTTCTCATTATGACTCTTGCATCTAGGTTTACAACTTTATTGGCAAAATCATTTGCAATAAAATTATTCATTTTCAACACATGAAAGTAGCTAATAGTAGAGAAAGTTAGTTTCATAATATTAATTTAATCAATAACTCTTGGAAACTTTTATAGTTAGGAAAAGATCCATGAACAAAGTGATGGATAACCAGTTACAAATATGATCCCAACACCACCAAATCTTCGATGTTTGTTTTTTGGCAAGGATCCCTTGTAGTAATCCGTATGCCTCTGCCACATTATTTGAGAAATTTCCTAACTCCCAATTATACTTAATTTCAGTTTTTCCATCGGAGTTAAGAATAACCCCTCTTGTTCCTACCAAGCCCCTGTTTATTCTAAAAACTATTGAAAACAGCTAATTTCTAAAACAAATAATAGAAAAAACCATTTTTTCAAAGGCAAAAATACAATACAATATATATATATCTATCTATATATAAAGATCTATATATATATATATATATATATATATATATATATATAAACAAACAATCAAAATTTAAAAAATAAAAAAATAAAATAAATAATTTTAAAGAAAGTTTAATTAAAATAATTTTAAAATTTTATTAATATTTAAATAAAATTTTAAATTTTAAATTAAAAAATAATAATAATTTTAATTTTAATTTTAAAATATTAAAAGTACTCCCTCTCTCTCTCTCGCTCTACATATATATATATATATATATATATATATATATATATATATGAATGAAAAGATTCTCTCTCTCTCTCTCTCTCTCTCTATCTATCTATCTATATATATATATATATATATATATATATATATATATATATATATATATATATATATATGAATGAAAAGATATAGAAAATGTCTCATGAGATATGAAAGTGCCTTAGAGCTCTGAATATGTAGTCTAGGGTTTAGCTATCTAGACCGATTACTTAGAGTTCCCCTATGAGAGCCTCCAAATCTAGTCAAGTATTGTGGTATTCACACCTTTGACATCTCTAACATCCCTCTCATGCTAGTCCTCTCTCCCTTCACGGGCAAATCTTCCCCTCTACACCTTATGTGCCCCTCCTCCAATACCCTCCACCTGTCCCTCCTCAACCCCATTCACTTCCCCAGTCACCCTCCTCGCCTCTAACCTGCCCTTCTCCCTCATTGCTCCATAAGGCTCCCTCATTGAATCTTCCCCACTTTATACCAAGGTTTTCCTACTCCTCCTCCTAGTCCATCTAGCGGTTTCAATGTCATGGCTTACCTCATATTGATAATATTCCTCTTCCTACCTACCCCTCCCAGTTTACTTTGCAGCTTCCTAACCTAGGAAATGCATAGTAGGGATACTTCCTCAAACAATCGACCTCCCCTTTTGGCTAGAATCAAAAATTGTTCAAAAAATTAGTAAAAGTCATGTGAAGCAGAAGATTGAAGAGTCAAGTTTGATTCTGGGAGTTGACCTTAAGCTAAATGACATATCAAAGATGAAATATGCAGTGGCGGTGGGCATATTCATAAGCAAACAAATGGATATGGAAGTCATGCAAAGCTAGACTACAAAACTTTTCCCATTGATGTTAAGTTGCTCGCATAGGTGCCTTATTCTGGTGAAGGGTCGGTTAGGCTAGCTCACTCACTCTAGGGAGGACAGAGACAAGTTTCTCCAACATTGATGGTAGTGGGGTTCCTAGGGCCCTCTACGTAAAAATTGGACAGTGGATTTTGATGATCACTCTGAGCATCTTTCGGTGGTTCTGTTATGGGTCAACATTCTAGCCCTTCCCCTCAGGTTCTAGTTTGAAGTAGTTTTTCGAGAAATCAGAAATATCCTAGGGTTTTATTATGAGGTGGATTCCTCCTACAAGAGAACCAGATACATGGCGATGGCTAGAATCCTTGTTGTTACACTAAAAAATGTCACCTTGACTACTTACAGTTAGTATGGCTCAAATCAACAGTCATGCTACCCTCTTAGGCAAGTCTCATGCCTCTGTTATCCATCTCAAACTCAAAGAAGAGAGAAAGTCTTGTAAAAACTATGTTTATCTCTGGGGTCGCAGGTTCTCTCTAGCCTTACCTGCGGGGACGCTGACCTTGTTCACAAAATCTGCGTCCATGGACGCTCTGTATGTTAAGGGACAGGTGCGTCCCTCTGTAAAAGGCAAAATGTGCGAGTTTTATCTTGAAAAAGTTACTTGTGGTTACTTCTAGAACATTCTAGAGGTCGGTTTGATGAAATGGATGCGCCTCCAGTTGGTTCATGTATCTCTATTAAGGGGGAACTTATCCCATCAATAAGGGAGCTATCCCACCCAAAGAGGGGGATGATCCCATTGATAGTGGACCTGAATAACCTCTTTACAGCACTATAAATAAAGGCATTGAGCCAGAAGGAGAAGAGGTTGGAGCTATACATTTTCTTTGGGTAAATGCTGCAGGATTTAGGTCTTCCATTAGAGCCTTTGTGAGGAGAGATTGTCTTCACTTGATTCTACTTGGGAGAGGGTGAGCTTTGTCAAAGTAGAGGAAAACCCTTGATGGACCCTGGGAGGAACTTGCACAACACCAAGGCCAGGTTGTAAGAGTTTCTTTGTTTCGTTATTAATACAAACTGGTTTATTTTTCTCAATAGCTTGTGTTAATGAGTTATTTCATGTGTTCCTTGGTCTGCATGTTGAATATATGTTTTATTATATGAAATGCAAGTGCTTGGTAATTGTTTGATTGTTTGTGGTTGCAGGAATTGACTTGAAGGAGGAGCTCATCCGGATCGTCAAGAACGGACTTCAACAACAGCGTTTTGGAATAAGGTAAGCCTAAACACTTGTAGTTTTCATGTTGTAAAAGGTGTATTTAGAGAAAGATCACTCCATTTTGTCTTGTTTGTCATTAGAACGTCTTAGACTTCTAGGAAGGTCAGTCGTGTCCGCACCCTTGACAAATTCCGTGTGACACTTGTTGGTATAAACCTAGTGTCGGGTCTCCCATAATCAATTCCCATCACAACAGGCTCCAAATCATAAAATCAAGCCCTCAATTATAAGGGAATTCCATACAAGTGCATTCTTTGTCATTCATTGATCTGAACTTAAACAAGAACGTAAAAAATTACAAATATAACTAGAAATACAGAGATGCAACAGAAACAAAACTTCGTTTCATTAATATCAAATACTAAAATATGCTTACAAACAGAATGGAAATAACGCTAGCTCGAGCGATGGTAGCTTATCTCTAAGAAGAGATGTGGCGGCTAGTGATGAGCCTCATAATTGGGTAACTATATGGACCTTAATTCACCTCCTAGCTTAGTTAAATCAACTCTTCTCACAATTTATTACATTTTTTATTGTATTTTGTTTAATGAGATGAGTCAAAGTGAGATATTATGCCTAGTGGACTAATGTGCATTGAATGCAGGTTTGTGAGAGAAAATCATGGATTTTTGGCTAATTAAGGGCTGGAACTTGAATGAGACAAGGAGGAGAGATTGTAGGAGGTAGATCCTCCTCATTTACTCCTCCCTCATTCGAATATTCCTCCATCAATCACACTAGCTTAGAGTACAAGCAGCCAAGTCATGGAGATCAAAAGGCAATCGAGCAAGTGACAATCAAAGAGCTATTTTATCTCGAATTTAGGAGCCGAGTCTCCCTAGATTTAAGGAATTCATTGGAGACTTTAGTTGTATAAATAAAGAGGCCTAGAGCCTCATTAGGATTCAAATTTTTAATGTAAAAACACTAGTCATTTTTGAGTTCAAGACTTGTGGAAGACTTTGCTATGTAATTTTCTGTTTTGATAATGAGAATGAGCGTTTCCTTGATCCAACACTGAGTTAACTCAGAGGTCTTAGGTTAGGGCCCAACCCTAGCAGGAAAGGCTCCTATTTTTGTATTTGTATGCTTAGATTGATTTCATAGATTAATGGTTGAAATGTCTTTAGAATTATTTCATTGCAAGTAATGTAGATCTGATTAGTTTGCTTATTAGTTTGCTTCCATTTGTGCTTTACTTCAACAGTAGTTTAGAAGAGATAAAGGAACATCAAAAAGTTGTCAATAAGTGTTTTTGGCCTCACTCCTTCCTTCAGGGGTCATGGTTTGAGGAAAGAACTCATATGTAGCCCCAAAAAGACAGAATTCAAGTTTCTCATGGAATTTATGATTTTTTGTACTTAGGCCAGCATTTGATCAATTTGCAAGAGTAGGATTTAGTTATTATTTAGTATAGATTCAGTCTTACATTAGATCCCATCCATGTTCCATCTTATTCTGCAAGTTTTCCTCATGCATGAAGTAGGCAGTTAGATCATGAAATTTTGTTTTCCTAGATCATTGAAATTCTTCTTGTTTATATGATTTTTGGGTAAATTTCAATGTTTGATGCAGCGCAGGTGTTTCAGAAATACATAGAGATTTCATAGTCAGTAACCTCATTCCAACTTCATTCATCCATGATCATTCTTTTCTTTCACTAAAACCCTCACCAATTTCATCATTTCACAAGGAAACTTCTCCAAACTTGTTGAGAAAATCCAACCATCTCCCAACCTTGGTTTTGAGTTCTGAAGTGGTCCTAGGCACTCCCCTACCTCATTCCATCCACCAACCACCTTCCTTAAACCTTCCATCACCTTCAGCACCCATCCTTTTTCTCTCGGTTGTATCCTATAGAAATACAGGGGATCTTGTAGGTTTTCAGGACATCTTGTAGAACGCATTAGGACATCCTATAGGTTTTCCTGTAGTGGCCTGTTTTGAGGCCAAATTGAGGGAAAAGCCTCTAGGAAGCTAGAAAAGGTCACCTACTGGTCTCCCCAACCTTCTAACCATTCACCAGCATCCCTAAGCCACCTGCCACATCACCAAAAGAGATTAGCTTGCACACTTTCACATAAAAAAAAGGACAAAAATAAAAACAAATTTGTTTTAGTCATTTACATGCACAGTAGTAGAATGTTTGATGTTTTGAATTTTCATGCTTAGGACAGTAGGATTGCATACATGTTAACTTAGCATTCCTTTGAAGCATATCCTCTTAGCAGTTAGTTAGAAAATGGTGTGTTTTTAGCATTTGATTTCAGTGTTTTTCCTTACTGCAGTAGACAAGTTTTCTCTTAGAGTGGATTTCCCTTTCACCCATTAGTAATCAAGCTTCTTATGAATCCATAGAAGTCTAGCTTGAAAAGCCCTAGTGGTCTATCACCAGCTGAGCAGTGACAAAGAGTAGACCCATCAGTTTTACTTGTGTATACAACACTATCACCTCCAAGTTTGTACAAAACCTGGGTTGATAAAGTAAAGTTGGTAGCCCCATGACTTGCAGCATTCTTGCTGCAATACTAGTGCTCATCACTTTTTGGAGTCGTTACCAAGAGGTGTCTGAGTAATATGTGATTATTGTTTTCTTTCTTCCATTTCTTATCTCTGATATTCTGCTATTAGTTTCATTTCTGCAAAATTAATTTAGTTTGCTTTCTTTTCCATTCTTCATTCTTTGCTTTCATTTCCATTCTGCAAGTAAGATTTCATTCAAGCAGTTAGTTTTTTATTCAGTTAATTAGTTTCCATTGAGTGTGCAATTTCAATTCTACAGTTATTTTCAAAGCTTTAAAAAAACACAAAACAAAATAAAAACACTTCTTTCATGCCTCATAGGAATAGGGATAACTTAGGGAAAATTTTTCCAAATACCCCCACCGCTTCAAACAGCCAACCTTCCCTCTTCTTCAGTGGTTGTGAATTGGAGGAACCCTTAGGTGAGCAACCAAAGATATTTGAAGAGCCTACAGGGGTAGAAGAAAAAGAAGAACCCATTCCAACTAACCCAATGGCTGAAAATAGAAATGACAGAGGAAATAGAGAAAGAGTTGAGGGTGCCTTCCCCACCAGGGAAACTAATGGAGATACCAAGATGAAGAATATAAGCCCCTCTACCCTTCCTAATTTCCATGGCATGGCCTCAGAAGATCCAGACACATTCTTGTTTGAGTTTTTTGTTATATGCAGAACCTATGATTACACCAATGACGAGCAGAATTTGAAATTATTCCCATCCACTCTCAAGGATGCAGCTTTGTGCTGGTTCATGGGTTTACCTAGGGATAGCATCACAACTTGGCCTCAAATGCAGCAAACCATCAACAACAAATATCGAGACTACTGCAGTTCTAAAGACACTAAAGAGGAATTTTTTAGGATGATATTAGGGCATGATGAATCCCGAGAGGATTATGAAGAAAGATTCTAGCTTAGCTACAAAAGGGCCAGTTGCACACTTGACCCTGAGTCACTAAAGCTATTCCTACTTAGAGGGGTAAGGGAAGATCTTCTAGATACCCCAAACTTGTTGGCGAGATGGGAAATCTACCAGTTACCCTATGAGGATATCAAGACTGTCTTTAGAAACCATTCTAGGGTAGCTAGGAAACGAGGTAGGGGTAGTCAACCTATGGTGAGTCCATCCTCTTCCAATACATCCATCAAGGGTGAAATTGGAAACATTCTGGAAGATTTCAAGAGTGAGATGTTGCAAACCCTTGCCCTACATATGGACACTATGCAAATTAAGATAAAAGAGGAGGAATCAGAGAGAGCGGTAACCATTTTCTTTCCTAGATGCATAAGGAGGCACCCTAGGAATAAATGTCCATTAAACCTAATTGAATTATGCTCAGTCTGTGAAGAAAACCACTCCATAGACAAGTTCCCTTCTTTGCTTGGACTAAAATTTGTATATCAGGGAGCTGAAGGGGTGACTGAACAGCTCTGCTACACAAATCAAAGGATACCTCATGGTCCTCAACCATACCAGCAGGGCATGCAAGGGTCATCCCATGCATATTACAACCCCAACCAGACCACATCCATTCCCTCTTGGGGCCCCCCTGCTCATCCTTCCTGGTCTACACCTCCTCCTTGGTCCTTTGAACCTTAATATCATTCTCAGCTGACCAGCCAGTCATTTCAACCATATTCTCCATTGCAGCCTCAGTGGAATGCACCACCCCAGGGGTGGAGGCCCCCATACAATAATGCTCTAGCTTTATTGCATTCACCACCTGCTCAACCACAGCTTTTACACCCTACTCCACCTAAACAACCTCAGCTTGCCCAACCAAATCTGAACCTGAACAACAGATAGACATAATAAATATACAGTGGAGAGACATCATATCTTGCTTATGCTGTGGAGATTCAGGAAATCAACTTGAGATCTGGGAGAGTACTCCTGGACAACCAACCTCTACCTCCACCTAGGTAGAGTGAGGAAGAAAGAGAGGAAAGCATTCCTAAAGTAAATCCACCACCTTTTCCTGAGAGATTAACCCAACCAATCCAACCTACCCTAGAAGAGACTGAACTTCTAAGAGAATTGAAAAATCTGTGTCAAAATTCCACTTCTACAAGCTATAAAAGATGTATCTATTTACAACAATTTGATTAAGGAGAAGTGATTCAAACATCCAGGGAGGCGAAAAAGAGATTCCCCTACCATTAATGTCATTGGATAGTTGTCTGACTTAATGTTGGGGCAGGTAAATTTTCCAAAGTATTTGGACCTTGGAAGCCCTGTAGTAGATGTGCGCATCAATGGCACCATTGCCCCCCACACTTTGATTGATCTTGGGGTTGCCATTAATGTGATGACCAAGGACACCATGCTCAAGCTCAACCTCCAAGGTTCATTAAGAAAGACCACAACAATCCTGTAACTTGCTGACCGCTCCACAGTGACCCTTGAGGGGATTGTGGAGGATGTGATGGTCTCTATTGACTCTTGGGAGTACCCTGTAGATTTCCTAGTTCTCCAACCTAAGGCCAAGCTTACTGGTTACCTTCTCATCCTTGGGAGGCCTTGGTTAGCCACTGTCGATGCCTACATTAGCTACAGGGCTAGAAATATGACTATCAAAAATGGGCATATCTCCAAGCAGTTAGTCCTATACCCTCCTGCTCAACCATCTCTAGAAAATGACTTACCTTTATGGCTGGAGGAGGAGGAAGAAGATGAAATTTATTCAGCCCAACTCTATACCTTAGAAACAACCATGGGGGGAGAACAACCAATGAACATGATTTGATTGAACACATACTCCAAAGTCCAACTCCCAGCACATTGTCCTTAGAAAAAGTAGTAAAGGAAAACTAGAAAAACCAGCATACTGATCTATGCTTAGTGGATTCAAACCCTACCCATGTCAAAACCATAGAATTCAGCCTTGGGAGAACTTTGAAAATCAACCCATCTCTTTCTGTTCACCAGGAAGAAAATTTGTGCAACATGCTAAAGGAACATCTGGATGCCTTTGCTTGGAGTTACAAAGAAATGAAGGGAGTGCACCCCTTGGTGTGTACTCACCACATTTATATCAAAGAAGGTTGAAAACTAATCTGACAACCCCAAAGGAGAATGAATCCATCTCTTAAGGATATAGTCAAAGAAGAACTACAAAAGCTGTTAAATGCAAGATTCATTTACCCTATCTCAGACAGTGAGTGGGTCTCTCCTTTGGTGTTGGTTCCAAAGAAAAATGGTAAGTGGAGGATTTGTGTTGATTACAGAGAGTTAAACAAAGCCACAAAGAACGGCCATTTCCCTCTACCTTTCATTGACTAAGTGTTAGATGGCCTGGCAGGGAAAAAGTTTTTCTCTTTCCTAGATGGGTTCAGCGGGTACAATCAAATCCAGATCAGCTCGCAAGACCAAGATAAAACCAGCTTCACTTGTCCTTGGGGTACTTTCTCCTATAGGGTCCTTCCTTTTGGACTATGCAATTCCCCTACCACTTTCCAGAGAGCAGTCCTAAGTATCTTTGTCGAGCTATTCCATAATGCAGTAGATATTTATATGGATGATTTTACACCCTATGGGTACGATTTCCAAGAGGCTCTATCCAACTTAGGTAAGGTGCTGAAAAAATGCATTGAAATGAACCTATCCCTTAGTCCCAAAAAATGTGAGTTCTTGATGACTGCAGGGACTATGCTAGGTCATTCAATATCTCACCGAGGACTGCAGGTGGACCCAAACAAAATAGTCATCATCCAAAGGGTCCCACCTCCGCAAAAGCAGAGAGATGTCAGAAGTTTTCTAGGTTTAGCTCAATACTATTGGAGGTCTATAAAAGACTTCAGAAAGTTAGATTCTCCTTTATTTTGGTTGTTGGCCAAAGACTCTGAGTTTGTATGGTCAAAGAGCTGCGAAGAGGCCCTGGACACACTAAAGGACAAGTTGACCACTGCACCTATTCTCCGAGGCCCAAATTGGGCCCTTCCTTTTCATATACATGATGATGCCTCACACAAAGCCATAGGAGCATCTCTAGGCTAGGTAGATGACAAATTGCCTTATGTCATTTACTTTATTAGTAAGAATCTGTCAAAGGGCAAACTGAACTACATAGTGACAGAAAAGGTGCTCCTGTATGTTGTGCATTCGTTGAACAAATTTAGGAATTACATTACAGGTTATCAAACATTTTTACATACTGACCATGCTACAATCAAATATTTAATGAATAAACCTTATGTGAATGCCTGGATTATTAGATGGTTACTTTAATTATAGCAGTTTGATCTAACTATTGTTGATAAGCCTGGAAAGGAAAATGTTGTTGTAGATTTTTTGTCCAGATTAACTTTGCCTGCATGGGAGGAAGGAATGGTTGATGATTAGTTACCGGATGAACACTTATTTTCCATTTCAGTTCTCTCTCCATGGTTTGCTGACATAGCAAACTATTTGGTGACTGCACATTTCCCACCGAATTCGTTCTCCAAAGAGAGAAGCAAGATTGTAAGGAAGAGCACCCCATTCACTTGGATTGGGGGCAACCTATTCAAACTAGGCCCAGATCAAATTCTAAGAAGATGTGTCAGGGAGGAAGAAGTCTTTGACATCCTTCTGACTTGTCATGATGGGCATTGTGGCTATCACTTTGTAGCCAAGAGGACAACATTCAAGGTGCTACAAGTTGGTTATTATTGCCCACTCTTCATCATGATGTGAGAAGGTATACTAGTCAGTGTGATCGATGCCAAAGGATGGGAAACCGTACTCCAAGGAATGAAATGCCTCTACAACCTCAAGTGACGTTAAAGCCATTTGACAAGTGGGGCATGGATTTCATTGGACCTATTGACCCTCCTTCTAAGAAAAAGCAATACATCATTGTGTGCACTGACTATTTGAATAAATGGGTTGAAACCAAGGCAATCAAGGCATCAACAGAGGAGTAGGTGGCTGGGTTCTTAAGGGAAAATGTATTTTACAAGTTTGGGTACCATAGAGAACTGGTCACTGATCAAGGTAGCCATTTTACATCCAACATGATTGAAGACTTGTTAAGCTAGCACAAAATCAAGCATAGAACCTCCACACCCTATCACCCACAAGCTAATGGGTAAGTGGAGGTGACCAACAGAGCGTTGGAGGGCATTCTTACCAAAGTGGTTAGCAGTAGCAGAAAAGATTGGGAAAATAGATTAGTTGAGGCCACCTGGGCCTACAATACCACCTGGAAGACCACCACTGGAAACACACCCAATGAGTTGGTCTATGGGAAGAAGGCCCTGTTGTCCATTGAATTTGAGTACAAGACATTGAGGATGGTAGCCCAACTAGAACTAGATCCCAACAAGTGCACAAAAAGATAGAATACTCCAGTTGAATGGGTTAGATACGTTCAGAATGTAGGCCCTCCTACACATAGAGGTGACTCAAATTCAGAGGAAGATCTAGCATGACAAGAACATCGAGGACAAGAAATTTCAAGAAGGTGATTGGGCTTTGTTATATGATTCCATATATAAATACTTTAAGGGCAAGTTAACGACCAGATGGTTAGGGCCTTATGTCATAGAGAAATGTCATGATAATGGTTCAGTGCAGATTAGAACCATAGAGGCAGAGGCCATTCCTTTACTTGTTAATGGGCACATATTGAAAGTTTACAAGAGGCCACTGTCAAAGCAAGAGTTTATTGATGGTATCATCAAAACAGCAATGGTGGTGGAGCAAGTATCATCTCCTACCTCACCAAGTCACTAAGAAAAAAAAATAAGGAGACTCGGGTGAAAACCTCCATGAGGCGTCTGAGTCCCACTGCTAGGTTTAAAACCTCTTGAGGCTGCCCAATGTTGTCAAAAAAAAAGGGATAAATGAAAATATATTTGGGTGAAAACCTCCCTTGAGGTTCCTAGGGCAAGCAACTAGGATGAAAACCTCTTGGAGTCAAACTAGTTGTTTTAAATAAATAAATAAAAGAGAAGAAAAATTATGAAAATATTGTTTGCAGATCAGCATAAGGATGATCAGAGCAACAAAAGAGAACCAAAAGGGACCTGTCCAGCTCATGTTTTTATTTCTCCATTCATTATCCTTCATCATTCCATCATTCCTTCCATTGCTTGCACTCATTTGCCTCAGTTTGCAAGGGTTCTGTGTTTTCTACAAGATTCCCTGTAAACCTATAGGATCCCCTGAAAACCTACAGGATGATCCTGTAGGAATTACAGTGGCTTGGGAATCCTAAAATAAGTAACCCTAGAGAAAGGGGATGACCTGCCCATATCAAAAAATCAATTCCTACTTCATCATCTCTTCACCATACCTCTCTCCAGCATGATCACCCCTTCATTCATCAACAAAGTCAATTTTCAAAAAAATTACAGTTTTCAAGAAAAACACAGAGAAAAGAGGATGAAGACAGAGAGCAAGGGGACAACACCTGAAGGATATTTTCCTCATGCACAAATCCCTAGACCCCTTCTCTACCCATTCCAACCATCCTCAGTTTCCAGCAGTAGAAAACGATTAAAAATTTTGAGGGAGAAGCAGCTATAGGAAATCTTGTAGTAGCCTATCCCACAAAAAGGAAATCACAAGTTGCAGTCAGCTTCAATCATGGGATATCCAAAGGTAGAAGAGCCTCCTCTAGAGCCTAGCAACAACATCATCATCATCATCTTCAACACCAAGTATCTGCACATCAAAGAAAATCATCAATGGACAATGAAAAAAAGGAGAAAAGTACATGCAGCCAACACACAGCAAAGAATTCATTTCTTCAACAAATTACATCAAGGCATCATTACGACAGGTAGGTATCTCACTGCCACTCTCTCATTAGCATAATGTGATCAAAATATGTAAAAGTTGTGAAAGAGTTGGTTTATAAGCGAAAGGTGGCCAGTTAACTTGGCCACCATCATTTAGTCAACGAGGAGAAAGCAGTTAGTCCTCACACATGTGGCAGCAATCAAATCAAGGAAAATAAGTATGAGGTCAAGAGTAGTTAAGCTATAGATGCCCGAAGTGGGATTTGATTACGAGGTGAGAATAATTATGATGTGGTAGTGGGACCAATGATCAAAAATAGATATTCGTACCTCGGATGCCAGCACACCAACTCACTCAAATCACCCATATGAGGAAATAAACATTGATCCCCATGCATAGAAGCATTCACATTCCTGAGGCTCACACTAGAAAAGTCGCTCTCTTCCCTTAAGAAGTCTACAGGAAAGGAAAATTCAGTTTTTTTCCTGCGCAGGACTACCTACAAGATCCTACAGGATACAGTCTAGCACCTACAGGATTGGCAGTGAGCAGCTTCAGAAGGGAAAAAAAGAGGGTAGCTTCATCAAGTAGTGTTAGGGAAGTAGGCTCTACATTTCCCCAGATTTTTCCAAGTGAAAGAAACATAAAAAAATCTTCTAGTTTGTTGAAGGTGATTGCAGCATAAGGGAATTATATGCACAGAATTTTCATTTCCATTTCCTCCTTCATTAAAATTTGCATCAGACATATAGACTCCTCCATCCATCAAATAAAATGATAGCATGGTTTAATAAAATGGAACACATCAACATAGTGAGAATTCATTAGCACCCTCCTATTCTAGAGATATTCACAAGGCACAATTGGATGGGTTTGTTTGAGAAATTGAGGGGGTATGGTGATGAAGTAGCCAAAGATTTTTCTCTCTCCCTCATTTCACTGACTAGGACCCATGCCACTGTTGTGGTGAGAGGCCTCTCCATAGAGGTCACCCCTGAAATCATAGGCAGAATTACCACACTTCCCTTAGGATTTCCTTGGAGAAAGGAGGACAAGGGAAATAGCCAAACTGCAAAGAAGAAATTCTTTTTAGAAGGAGAAGAGGGCATGGAGGACAAAAATGGAGTGAGAAGAGCAAGCCTACACTATCCTTGGAATGAAATTAGCTACCACCTTATAAAGTATATCTCAAGTGAAGCTAGGTACAGTGTGGTATATGGATACCACTTTAGGCTTCTTGAAGAATTGAGGTTTGGAGCAGACACACCTCCTCAAAACAGACTCAGGATACCTTACTTCCTTCTTCAATCAATGATAGATATGAGCATGAAGGTGCAGGAAGGAAACCACCAATAGCTAGCCCATCATGGGTTAATTAGACTTATCATAGAATATGCCCTCCAAAACCTCAGAATTCCTATCACATGGGCAATTTTCAGAGACATGCAGACAGAGGAGGATATAAAATTCCTTGAATATGACAAGATCCCTACTACCAGTGAAAGTGAGGAAGAAGAAACTGAAAAACATGAATAAGAAATAGAGAGGGATGAACAGGAAATAGATGAGGAAGAAGAGAGAAGAAGAGAAGGAAGGTGGTGAAGAAACAGAAGAAGATGCAAAGGAGGAAACTAATGAACAGAGTGAGGAACTAGAGAGAGAATAAGAGGAGAAAGGAAAAGATGAGAGGGGGAATGGAAAAGAGGAGGTAGAAGACAAGGAGGAATCACTCAAGGTATCTCCAGAACCCACTAAGAAATAGGAAGCATCTTCCCTCACTGCCCATAATACCCCTATCAAACAAAAAGGAAATATATAGAGACAAACTCCATTGTACTTTAGGACAAGAAAAAGTACAAGAATAAGGGAGGGAAAACCTCAAACTCCCACCAAGGTTCCTACTCTTATTGAAGACTCACCTAAACAGCAGGAGAAGATGGCCCCTCTTATGAAAACTCAAGGAGAAGGATCCCTAGGACAAGCCTCCCCCAAGTATCCTATCACTTATGTGAGAAGGCCTGTGACTAGATCTGCCTGATCCAAAGGAAAAGGCATCCTACAGGATACATAGAAGGACCTACAGGAAGCAGAGGTAATCCTACAGGAAAATCTGATAAACCTACATGATAATCAGAAATTGGATAAAGAATGGAGTGTGCAGCAAGAAACAAAGAAAGAGGACCCAGAGCTAAGGGAACCTAGTCCTCAACCTAACCTTGACTCCTACTATAGGTTTATTGAAGGGGGTAGGGTCATTCCACAAAATTTTTCCATCCCATTATTCTTTGAGCTTGAGAAAGAAAGAGCAAGAACACATAGATGGATGCAGATTGCCAAGTCCAAGGGAGTGGAGGACATAGGTCACATGGAGGAAAAGCTTAAAGAGATGGGCAAAGAACTAAGCAGCCTAAGGGACAGAGAGGCAATGATGAAAGAAAAGTTGGAAGTAGAAAATGAATGATTAAAAGGACAGCTACAAGAAAGTGAGAATCAATTGGAATCCATGTCCAGTCTATCCTTAGAGGCAATCCAGTGCAGGATGCCTGCTAAGTCCTATACATTATACCTTAGGGAACAGTGGTTGTAGTTCCAAATCAAGACCCTAGCACAGAGATATATTATGCCCTTCCAGGATTATAGACAGTTCATTGATATTTGTGCTCAAAGCACATTAGAGGATAGAGATAAATTATCTGACTTCTACCTACATAACCTAGCCTTGACAGATATAAATGTATGGGACCCTAATGAAAAACTAGGGGATTTACAGTTGACGGCTTTGGCATCATGGATGAACCATGAGGAAGGAAGGGCTGCCAAAATGAAAAAAATAATGGCAAGGGAAGAAACAGAGCCTCTCATGATTAGAGTTGAGCAGTCAAATCCAATGTTTGTCATCAACACACATAATTGCAAATGACCCTCAACTTGCACCTAGGTATCTTGCTGTCCAAGAGCAAGAAATTACACATTTTGAGGATATGTTCAAGTTGTTAGGGGATGAAAACATGCAATCTTGCCAAAGGAGATGGAATCCTTTTCCCTACGGTTTGAAAATCAAAGATTACCATTCTCCTCAAAGAATGAGAGAAGCACTAAATAGGACACCCATGTACAAGCAAACCCTCCAAAGACTCAAAGTTAATTGGATTGGCTTGAGACTCAGTCCACCACTAATCTTAGGGATGTTAAAAGGAAGGAAGGAAGAGGAAGAAAGAAAGCAGTGGGAGGAGATAGAAAGGAAGGAATGATTCTATGCACAGGAAGAGGAAACTACAACATAAGCATGGGATGTCAAGGAGGCCACTAGAGCTATGAAAGACATGGATATTTATTGAGTTTCTTAGAGGATGAGAAACACTTTCAGTAGGGGGGTGATGATGAGCCTCATCATTGGGTAACTATATGGACCTTAATTCACCTCCTAGCTTAGTCAAATCAACTCTTCTCACAATTTATTACATATTTTGATTGTATTTTGTTTAATGAGATGAATCAAAGTGAGATATTATGCCTAGTGGACTAATGTGCATTGAATGCAGGTTTGTGAGAGAAAATCACGGATTTTTGGCTAATTAAGGGTTGGAAATCGAATGAGACAATGAGGAGAGATTGTAGGAGGTAGATCCTCCTCATTTACTTCTCCCTCATTCGAATATTCATCCATCAATCACACTAGCTCGGAGTACAATCAGCCAAGTCATGAAGATCAAAAGGCAGACGAGAAAGTGACAGTCAAAGAGCTAGTTTATCTTGAGTTTGGTATCCGAGCCTCCCTAGATTTAAGGAAGTCATTGGAGACTTCAGTTGTATAAATAGAGAGGCCTAGAGCCTCATTAGGATTCGATTTTTTTCTTTAAAAACACTAGTCATTTTCGAGTTCAAGACTTATGGAATACATTTCTATGTAATTTTTTGTTTTGATAATGAGAATGAACATTTCCTTGATCCAACACTTAGTTAACTCAGAGGGTTGAAGCTCTTGGGTTAGGGTCCAACCCTAGAAGCAAAGGCTCCTCTTCTTATACTTGTATGCTTAGATTGATTTCATAAATTAATGGTTGAATTGTCTTTAGAATTATTTCATTGCATGTAGTGTAGATTTGATTAGTTTGCTTCCATTTGTGCTTTACTTCAACAATAGTTTAAAAGAGATAATGGAACATAAAAAAAATTTCAATAGGTGGTTTTGGCCTCACTCCTTCCTTCAGGGATCATGGTTTGAGGAAAGAACTCCTATGCATCCCCAAAAAGATAGAATTCTAGTTTCTCACGGAATTTAGGGGTTTTTGTACTTAGGCCAACATTTGATCAATTTGCAAGACTAGGATTTTGTTATCATTTCTTCTATCTTCAGTCTTAAATTAGATCCCATCCATGTTCCATCTTATTCTGCAAGTTTTCGTCATGCATGAAGTAGGCAGTTAGATCATGAAATTCTGTTTTCCTAGACCATTGAAATTCTTCTTATTTACATGATTTTTGGGTAAATGTCAATGTTTGATGCAGCGTAGGTTTTTCAAAAGTACATATAAATTTCATAGTTAGCAAACTCATTCCAAATTCATCCATCCATGATCATTCTTTTCTTTCACTAAAACCCTCACAAATTTCATCATTTCACAAGGAAACTTCTCCAAGCTTGTTGAGCAAATCCAACCATCTCCCAACCTTGGTTTTGAGTTCTGAAGTGATCCTAGGCACTCCCTTTCCTCATTCCATCACCCTTAGCACCCATCCTTTTGCTCTCGGTTGTATCATGTTGAAACGAAGACTTTACAACAGTTTCTTTTCCAATAAATGAAGACTTTTATGACACTTTATTTTGAACAAAGATTAATCGACTATAATCTAACTTTGAAAATGAATCGATAATGATAAAGAAATCATTTAAGAAAAATTAATCAATCAAGTCAAATTAGAGCTAGGAAAGGAAATACAATGTTGATTTCAGATACATAACATTTATTGATCATTAAACAAGCAAAAACAGAAGAAAATTTGGTGAAAAAAACCAATCCAAAGGTGGAAATTTGACCTAAGGTGGATCAGCGCAGGTCTGAATGGATACAGTGCGTTGAAAGGCACTATCTGTAAGCCAAGGGTGCACTGATTAGTGCATTGTACCCTGACCAAGGGTGCACTGATTCCAGAACATTCCTAAAGTAGGCATTCTAGTGAAAATTTTGACCAAAAAACTTCAAAAAAGGCTGAAATAAGATCAATGAAGGCAAGTAAAGTCTACTAGGGTGTACTAGGATGAAGGTAAACTACCCGAAATGATGATCGATCCCCAGCAGATTCGCCAATTTTTTATGAGGAATTTTGCATCTATAGATAAATACTAATTCCCTAGGTAGGTAGCTATACCTAGAACAATAGATTTAAAGCGCTTATCCTTTTTCTATAGAAGATAAATAAGACAAAGGGAATCAAAGGACCTACTTGTTCTTTCACTTTCCTTTTGTCTCCTTGGTATGACTCTCGTCGCTCCTTCTCGAACTTAACTCACTCAAAAAGTATCTGCAAGCATAAACAAAACACAGAGAACCAATCAAAGCAAGAGATCTATTGACCATAAGTAAATGGAATCAAATACATTCGAAAAATGTTATTTCTTAATGACTGCAGGGATTGTTCTAGGTCATTCAATATCCCAACAAGGACTGCAAGTGGACCCAAACAAAATAGCCATCATCCAAAGGGTCCCACGTCTGCAAAAGCAGAGAGATGTCAAAAGTTTTCTAGGTTTAGCTCGATACTATTGGAGGTTTATAAAAGACTTCAGCAAGTCAGCTTCTCCTTTATTTTGGCTTTTTGCCAAAGACTCTGAGTTTTTATGGTCAAAAAGTTGTCAAGAGGCCCTGGACACCCTGAAGGACAAGTTGACCACTGCACCTATTCTCTAAGGCCCAAATTGGGCCCTTCCTTTTCATATACATGCTGATTCCTCACACAAAGCCATAGGAGCAACTCTAGGCCAGGTAGATGAAAAATTTCCTTATGTCATTTACTTTATCAGTAAGAATCTGTTAAAGGCCAAACTGAACTACACAGTGACCGAAAAGGAGCTCCTGGCTGTTGTGCATTCATTGAACAAATTTAGGCATTACATTACAGGTTATCAAACATTTGTACATACTGACCATGTTACAATCAAATATTTAATGAATAAACTTTATGTGAATGCCTGGATTATTAGATGGTTACTTTTATTACAACAGTTTGATCTAACTATTGTTGATAAGCCTGGCAAGGAAAATGTTGTTGTAGATTTTTTGTCCAGATTAACTTTGCCTGCAGGGGAGGAAGGAATGGTTGATGATTAGTTATCGGATGAACACTTATTCACCATTTCAATTCTCTCTCCATGGTTTTCTGACATATCAAACTATTTGGTGACTGCACATTTCCCACTGAATTTGTCCCCCAAAGAGAGAAGCAAGATTGTAAGGAAGAGCACCCCATTCACTTGGATTCAGGGCAACCTCTTCAAACTAGGCCCAGATCAAATTCTAAGAAGATGTGTTAGGGAGGAGGAAATCTTTGACATCCTTCTGACTTGTCATGATGGGCATTATGGCGGTCACTTTGCAGCCAAGAGGACAACATTCAAGGTGCTACAAGCTGGTTATTATTGGCCCACTCTTCATCATGATGTGAGAAGGTATACTAGTCATTGTGATCGGTGCCAAAGGATGGGAAAGCCTACTCCAAGGAATGAAATGCTTCTGCAACCTCAAGTGACTTTCGAGCCATTTGACAAGTGGATTTCATTGGACCTATTGACCCTCCTTCTAAGCAAAAGCAATACATCATTGTGTGCACTGACTATTTGAATAAATGGGTTGAAACCAAGGTAATCAAGGCATCAACAGAGGAGTAGGAGGCTGAGTTCTTAAGGGAAAATCTATTTTACAAGTTTGGATACCCTAGAGAACTGGTCACTGATCAAGGCAGCCAGTTTACATCCAACACAATTGAAGACTTGTTAGGCCAGCACAAGATCAAGCATAGAACCTCCACTCCCTATCACCCACAAGCTAATGGGGAAGTGGAGGTGACCAATAGAGCGTTGGAGGGCATTCTAACCAAAGTGGTTAGTAGCAGCAAAAAATATTAGGCAGATAGATTAGTTGAGGCCACCTGGGCCTACAATACCACTTCGAAGACCACCACTGGAATCACACCCTATAAGTTGGTCTATGGGAAGAAGGCCCTGTTTTCCATTGAATTTGAGTACAATACACTGAGGATGGCAACACAACTAGATCTAGATCTCAGCAAGTGCACAAAAAGAGAGAATACTCCAGTTGAATGGGCTAGATAAGTTCAGAATGTAGGCCCTCTACACACAGAGGTGACTCAAATTCGGAGGAGGAACTAGCATGATAAGAACATCAAGGACAAGCAATTTCAAGAAGGTGATTGGGCTTTGTTATATGATTCCAGATATAAATACTTTAAGGGCAAGTTAAGGACTAAATGGTTAGGGCCTTATCTCATAGAGAAATTTCATGATAATGGTTCAGTGTAGATTAGAACCATGGAGGCAGAGGCCATTACTTGAATTGTTAATGGGCACATATTGAAAGTTTACAAGAAGCCATTGTCAAATCAAGATTTCATTGATGGTATCATCAAAACAGTGATGGTGGTGGAGCAAGTATCAGCTCCAACCTCATCAAGTCACTGAGAAAAAAAAAATAAGGAGACTCCAGTGAAAACCTCCATGAGGCGCCTGAGTCCCACTGTTGGGTTGAAAACCTCTTGAGGCTGCCCAATGGTGTCAAAAAAAAAGGGAGAAATAAAAATATCTTTGGGTGAAAACCTCTCTTCAGCCACCCAGGGCAAGAAACTAGGATGAAAACCTCTTGGAGGCAGACTAGTTGTTTTCAATAAATAAATAAATGAAAGAGAAGAAAAATTATGAAAATATTGTTTGCAGGTCAGCAGGATGATGATCAGAGCAACAAAAGAGAACCAAAAGGGACCTATCCAGCTCATGTTTTTATTTCTCCATTCATTATCCTTCATCATTCCATCATTCCTTCCATTTTTTCCACTCATTTTCCTCAGTTTGCAAGGGTTCTGTGTTTTCTACAGGATTCCCTATAAACCTACAGGATTCCCTGAAAACCTACAGGATGATCCTGTAGGAATTACAGTGGCTTGGGAATCCTAAAAGAAGTAACCCTAGAGCAAGGGGATGACCTGCCCATTTGAAAAAAAAAAATCCTACTTCATCATCTCTTCACCATACCTCTCTCCAGCATGATCACCCCTGCATTCATCAACAAAGTCAATTTTCAAAAAAATTACAATTTTCAAGAAAAACATAGAGAAAAGAGGATGAAGACAGAGAGAAAGGGGACAACACCTAAAGGATATTTTCCTCATGCACAAATCCCTAGACCCCTTCTCTACGCATTCTATCCATCCTCAGTTTCCAGCAGTAGAAAACGATTAAAAATTTTGAGGGAGAAGCAGCTATAGGACATCCTGTAGGAAATCCTGTAGCAACCTATCCCACAAAACAGAAATCACAGGTTGCAGTCAGCTTCAATCATGGAAGATCTAAAGGTAGAAGAGGCTCCTCTAGAGCCTAGCAGCAGCATCAGCATCAGCATCATCAACACCAAGTATCTGCACATCAAAGAAAATCATCAATGGACAAGGAAAAAAGGGAGAAAAGTACATGCAGCCAACACACAGCAAAGAATTCATTTCTTCAACAAACTGAATCAAGGCATCATTACGACAGGTAGGTATCTCACTTCCGCTCTCTCATTATCATAACGTGATCAAAATATGTAAGAGTTGTGAAAGAGTTAGTTTATAATAGAAAGTTGGCCAGTTAACTTGGCCACCTTCATTCAGTGAATGAGGAGAAAGCAGTTAGTCCTCACACATGTGGCAGTAGTCACGTCAAGGAAAATAAGTATGAGGTCAAGAGCAGTTAAGCTACGGATGCCTGAAGTGGGATTTTATTATGAGGTGAGAAGAATGATGATGTGGTAGTGGGACCAACAGTCCAAAAATAGATATTCATACCTCGGCTGCCAGCACACCACCTCACTCAAATCACCCATATGAGGAAATAAACATTGATCCACATGTATAGAAGCATTCACATTCCCAAGGCTCACACTAGAAAAGTCGCTCTCTGCCCTTAAGAAGTCTACAGGGAAGGAAAATTTGTTTTTTCCTTGCGCAGGACTACCTACAAGATCCTACAGGATACAGTCCGGCACCTATAGGATTGGCAGTGAGCAGCTTCAAAAGTGAAAAACAGAGGGTGGCTTCATCAAGTAGTGTTAAGGAAGTAGGCTCTACATTTCCCCAGATTTTTCCAAGTGAAAGAAACATAAAAAAATATTCTAGTTTGTTGAAAGTGATTGCAGCATAACGGAATTGTATACACAGAATTTTCATTTGCATTTCCTCCTTCATTAAAAATTGCATCAGACATATACACTCCTCCATCCATAAAATAAAATGATAGTGGGATTTAATAAAATTGAACCCATCAACAGAGTGAGGATTCATCAGCACCCTCCTATGCTATAGATATTCACACGCTGACACAATTGGATGGGTTTGTTTGAGAAATTGAGGGGGTATGATGATGAAGTAGCCAAGGATTTCTCTCTCTCCATCATTTCACTAACTAGGACCCATGCCATTGTTGTGGTGAGAGGCCTCTCCATAGAGCTCACCCTTGAAATCATAGGCGGAATTACCACACTTCCCTTAGGAGTGCCTTGGAGAAAGTAGGACAAGGGAAATAGCCAAACTACAAAGAATAAATTCTTTTTAGAAGGAGAGGAGTCCATGGAAGACAAAAATGGAGTGAGAAGAGCAAGCCTACCCTATCCTTGGAATGAAATTAGCTACCACCTTATAAAGTATATCTCATGTGAAGGTAGGTACAGTGTGGTATATGGATACCACTTTAGGCTTCTTGAAGAATTGAGGTTTGGAGCGCACACACCTCCTCAAAACACACTCAACATACCCTACTTCATTCTTCAATAAGTGATATATATGAGCATGAAGGTGCAGGAAGGAAACCACCAATAGTTAGACCATCATGGGTTAATTAGACTAATCATAGAAGATGCCCTCCAAAACCTCAGAATTCCTATCACATGGGCAATTTTCAAAGACATGCAGACAGAGGAGGATATAAAATCCCTTAAATCTGAAAAGATCCATATTACCAGTGAAAGGGATGAAGAAGAAACTGAAAAATATGAAGAAGAAATAGAGAGGGATGAAGAGGAAATAGATGAGGAAGAAGAGAAAGAAAAAGAGAAGGAAGGTGGTGAAGAAACAGAAGAGTATGCAAAGGAGGAAACTAATGAACAGAGTGAGGAACTAGAGGGAGAATAACAGGAGAAAGACAAATATGAGAGGGGGAATGGAAAAGAGGAGGCAGAAGACAAGGAGGAATCACTCAGGGTATCTCTAGAACCCACTGAGAAACAGGCATCATCTTCCCTCACTACCCTTAGTACCCAAGAAGGAAGGTGGTGAAGAAACACAAGAATATGCAAAGGAGGAAACTAATGAACAGAGTGAGGAACTAGAGGGAGAATAACAGGAGAAAGACAAATATGAGAGGGGGAATGGAAAAGAAGAGGCAGAAGACAAGGAGGAATCACTCAGGGTATCTCCAGAACCCAGTGAGAAACAGGCATCATCTTCCCTCACTACCCTTAGTACCCCTATCAAACAAAAAGGCAAAAAACAGAGACAAACTCCATTGTACTTTAGGACAAGAAAAAGTACAAGAATAAGGGAGGGAAAACCTCAAACTCCCACCAAGGTTCCTATTGTTATTGAAGACTCAACTAAACAGCAAGAGAAGATGGCCCCTCTTATGAAAACTCAAGGAGAAGTCCTCGGGAAAAGCCTCCCCCAAGTCTCTTATCACTTATGTGAGAAGGCCTATGACTAGATCTGCCTGATCCAAAGGAAAAGGCATCCTACAGGATACACAGAAGGACCCACAAGAAGTAAAGGCAATCCTACAGGAAACTCTGCTAAACCTACAGGATACTCAGAAATTGGATAAAGAAGGGAGTGTGCAGCAAGAAACAAAGAAAGAGGACCCAGAGCTAAGGGAACCTCATCCTCAACCTAACCTTGACTCTTGCTACAGGTTTATTGAAGGGGGTAGGATCATTCCACAAAAAAATTCCATCCCATTATTATTTGAGCTTGAGAAAGAAAGAGCAAGAACACATAGATGGATGTCGATTGCCAAGTCCAAGGGAGTGGAGGACATAGGTCACATGGAGGAAAAGCTTAAAGAGATGGGTAGAGAACTAAGCAACCTAAGGGACAGAGAGGCAATGATGAAAGCTCAATTGGAGGTAGAAAATGAATGGTTAAAAGGACAGCTACAAGAAAGAGAGAATCAATTGGAATCCATGGCTAGTCTCTCCTTAGAGGCAATCCAGTGCAGGATGCCTACTAAGTCCTATGCATTATACCTTAAGAAACAATGGCTATAGTTCCAAATCAAGACCCTAGCATAGATATATATTATTCCCTTCTAGGATTATAGATAGTTCATTAATATTTGTGATCAAAGCACATTAGAAGATATGGCTAAACGATCTGACTTCTACCTACATAACCTAGCCTTGACAGATCTGAATGTATGGGACCCTAATGCAAAACTAGGGGAT
Source organism: Pinus tabuliformis (assembly GCA_031772625.1). Taxonomy (NCBI): domain Eukaryota; kingdom Viridiplantae; phylum Streptophyta; class Pinopsida; order Pinales; family Pinaceae; genus Pinus; species Pinus tabuliformis. The sequence continues at coordinate 719,255,759 of CM062804.1, read as the reverse complement.
TTACAGTTGATGGCTTTGGCATCATGGATGAACCATTAGGAAGCAATGGCTACCAAAATGAAAAAAATAATGGCAAAGGAAGAAATAGAGCCTCTCATGATTAGAGTTGAGCAGTCAAATCCAATGGTTGTCATCAACACACATAACTTAATTGCAAATAACCCTCAACTTGCACCTAGGTATATTGCTACCCAAGAGTAATAAATTACACATTTTGAGGACATTTTTAGGTTGTTAGGGGATGAAAACATGCAATCTTGCCAAAGGAGATGAAATACTTTTCCCTACAGTTTGAAAATCAGAGAGTACCATTCTCCTCAAAGAATGAGAGAAGCACTGAATATGATACCCATGTACAAGCAAACTCTCCAAAGACTCAAAGTCAATTGGATTGGCTTGAGACTCAGTCCACCACTGCTCTTAGGGATGTTAAAAGGAAGGAAGGAAGAGGAAGAAAGAAAGCAGTGGGAGGAGATAGAAAGGAAGGTAGGATTCTATGCACAAGAAGAGTAAACTACAGCAAAAGCATGGGATGTCAGGGAGGCCACTAGAGCTATGAAAGACATGGATATTGATTGAGTTGCTCAGAGGATGAGCTACACTTTCAGTAGGGGGTGATGATGAGCCTCATCATTGGGTAACTATATGGACCTTAATTCACCTCCTAACTTAGTCAAATCAACTCTTCCACAATTTATTACATATTTTGATTGTAATTTGTTTAATGAGATGATTCAAAGTGAGATATTATGCATAGTGGACTAATGTGCATTGAATGCAGGTTTGTGAGAGAAAATCATGGATTTTTGGCTAATTAAGGGTTGTAAAATGAATGAGACAAGGAGGAGAGATTGTAGGAGGTAGATCCTCCTCATATACTCCTCCCTCATTCGAATATTCATGCATCAATCACACTAGCTTGGAGTACAATCAGCCAAGTCATGGAGATCAAAAGGCAGCTGAGAAAGTGACAGTCAAAGAGCTAGTTTATCTCGAGTTTGGGAGCTGAGCCTCCCTAGATTTAAGGAACTCATTGGAGACTTCAGTTGTATAAATAAAGATGCCTAGAGTCTCATTAGGATTCGAATTTTTGCTATAAAAACACTAGTCATTTTCGAGTTCAAGACTTATGGAATACATTGCTATGTAATTTTTTGTTTTGATAATGAGAATGAATATTTCCTTGATCTAGCAATTAGTTAACTTAGAGGGCTAAAGCTCTTGGGTTAGGGCCCAACCTTAGAAGCAACGGTTCCTCTTCTTGTATTTGTATGCTTAGATTGATTTCATAAATTAATGGTTGAATTGTCTTTAGAATTATTTCATTGCAAGTAGTGTAGATCTGATTAGTTTGCTTATTATTTTGCTTCCATTTGTGCTTTACTTCAGCAGTAGTTTAGAAGAGATAAAGGAACATCAAAAAGTTGTCAATAGGTGGTTTTGGCCTCACTCCTTCCTTCAGGGATCATGGTTTGAGGAAAGAACTCCTATGCAGCCCCAAAAGACAGAATTCTAGTTTCTCACGAAATTTAGGGTTTTTTTTACTTAGGCCAACATTTGATCAATTTGCAAGACTAGGATTTAGTTATTCTGCAAGTTTTCGTCATGCATGAAGTAGGCAGTTAGATCATGAAATTATTTTTTCCTAGATCATTAAAATTCTTATTGTTTACATGATTTTTGGGTAAATGTCAATGTTTGATGCAGTGTAGGTGTTTCAAAAATACAGAGAGATTTCATAGTCAACAACCTCATTCCATCTTCATCCATCCATGATCATTCTTTTCTTTCACTAAAACCCTCACCATTTTCATCATTTTACAAGGAAACTTCTCCAAGCTTTTTAAGCAAATCCAACCATCTCCCAACCTTGGTTTTGAGTTCTGAAGTGGTCCTAAGCACTCCCTTTCCTCATCCCATCCACCAAACACCTTCCCTAAACCTTCCATCACCTTCAGCACCCATCCTTTTTCTCTCAGTTGTATCCTGTAGAAATACAAGGGGTCCTTTAGGTTTTAAGGACATCCTATAGAACGCATTAGGACATCATGTAGGTTTTCCTGCAGTGGCCTTTTTTTATGCTGAATTGAGGAAAAAGCCTCTAGGAATCTAGAAACGGTCACCTACTGGTCTCCCCAACCTTCTAACCATTCACCAACATCCCTAAGCCACCTACCACATCACCAAAAGAGATTAGCTTGCACACTTTCACATAAAAAAAGGACAAAAAGAAAAACAGATTTGTTTTAGTCATTTACATGCATAGTAGTAGAATGTTTGATGTTTTGAATTTGCATGCTTAGGACAGTAGGATTGCATACATGTTAACTTAGCATTCCTTTGAAGCATAGCCTCTTAGTAGTTAGTTAGAAAATGGTGTGTTTTTAGCATTTGATTTCAGTCTTTTTCCTTACTGCAGTAGACAAGCTTTCTCTTAGAGTAGATTTCTCTTTCCCTCATTAGTAATCAAGCTTCTTTTGAATCCATAAAAGTCTAGCTTGAAAAACCCTAGTGATCTATCGCCAGCTTAGTAGTGACAAAGAGCAGACCCATCACTTTTACTTGTGTATACATCATTGTCACTTCCAAGTTTTTACAAACCCCGGGTTGATAAAGTAAAGTTGGTAGCCCTAGGAGTTGCAGCATTCTTGCTGCAATACTGGTGCTCATCAGCTAGATGCCTCTGAACTATGTTACACTGAGGCTCGATGGACTATTTATTATTTATAAATAATGGAAAACCATAAACATCCAAAAACCTAACCAGATGAAGCGCCAAAACTATGGGACCCATTGGGTAAATTAGTACGTCAACTTCCCAGGGTCTGAACTTTGGCATATGATCTTCACTTGACGTGTCCAATAGATCTTCATAAATATCTATCTGAGGAATACAACTTTAAAGTGGCCAACATCGGTCAATCACAATTGATGGCCCCGGTTTTTCCATAAAACATTGTTTAGGGCCTCAAAATAGCGTTGGAAGTTCAAGACCCGAAAAACTGCTAAAAATAGTAAATTGTGCTACAATTAAGGAAAATGAAATATTGAAAGAGACAGTGGTGGGAGTCCAAGTGGAATAGGCAGATGACCACCAACATCCACTTCGATCAGTCTTCCCCCCTTAGGAGGAAATGGTCCCCATTGCATTGAGTGCCTCCATGAGATGGGGAAACTTATGTTGAACTCGGTCATTGGTGACCCATTTTCCTTGGTGCAGGAGTTGGCTAGCTTTGACAACCCAATATAGTTGAATATTCTAATGATGATTTTTATTAACCTATGTTTCGATAATCCGATCAGTTGTGGCATGTTCCATGTAGTCTGGGTTTAACTATGTTGGTGTGGGTTGTTTTGCAATGTCTAATGTGTCTAGTAATGGTGGGAAGTATGGTTGAAGGCGGTCCAAATTGAACATTGGGTGCAGGCCAAGGAATGGGAGAAAGATGAGATCAAAAAAATCGTCTCCCACAGCCTTGGTAATGGTGTAAGGACCATATCAGAGTGGCATGAGCTTCCGATGGGCTCTTGTAAGGTGTTCTTTCTGCAAATGCAACCAAACTTTGTCGCCCACCTGAAACTTGTGTGGCACCCGATGTTGATCATGTTGTTGCTTGTACTTGGCATTTGACTCCTCTAAGATGTCATGAACCTATTGGCAGATTTGTTGGATGAGTTTTATACATGTGTGGATTTTTGTATGTGTAATTGCATGAGGCATGGTAACATCAATTGGACACAATGGTTGAAATCCTAGACCCACTTGAAAGGGACTATGACCGATCAAGCTATGGAGAGCTCTATTATAATTGTGTTTCAAATAGGGAAGACTCCCATACTAGGTTCGTGTATACTTAGAGTTGTACATGCATGGTATGTGCACTATCATCCTATTGACGACCTCTGTTTGGCCATCAGTTTAGGGATGGAAGGCAATCGACTTGGTGAGATTGGTGTCCAATAGTACCTAGAGGCTTGACCAATTTGTGCTCAGGAAACTACTATCGCGATCTAATATAATGGTCTGTGGGATCCCAAAATGTACCCATACTCATTCAAAGAAGAGTTTGGAAGTTTCCTCTACTATGATACTCTTCTTGCAGGCTGCCAATATAGCCATCTTAGAAAATTTGTCCATGACCAAAAATACACAGTCATTACCATGCTTGGTAGAAGGGAGGCCATACATATAGTCCATGGAGATGGATTCCCATGACTGGCTAGGAGTAGGCAGAGGAGTGTACAGGCCTTGCTTCTTGATGGTTGGCTTGGCGATGGCACAGGAATTGTAGGATATGATATATTTCCCAACATCTAATCAGAGTTTGGGCCAATAAAAGTACTTTTGTAGTATAGCCACAGTTTTCTCCACACCAAAGTTTCATGCGAACCGACTTTAGTGCACCTCCCGAATTATCTTGGCATGCTCACTTGAAGGAACACAAATGTGGCTTAGGTAGCATAATAATGAATCTTGGATGTGGAAATCAAGAACTTTATTTCCATATACTAGCATTTAGTATGTGGAGGTGAACTCTGGATCATTTTTGTATAGTTATGGCCATCCAGAGGTCTTGTGGCCACAAGAGTTGAGAAAAATACTCAGTGATACAACTAAGGGTTGACTGAGGCAATCTACAACATTATTGGTGCTGCCATTTTTGTATGTTCAAGTGGAATTGTTGTAGATATGTAGACCACTTATTATGGCGATAATTCTGCAACTTCCCTCGTGTCTGTATAAACTAAAGAGGTTGGTGATTGGTGTGGATGATTGTATCCTTCCCCATAATGTAATGCTTCCATTGTAGGAAAGCTTACACAATGGAATACATCTCTTTATCATAGGTGGGGTGCTTCCGAATTGTATCAGAAAGTGTATCACAGTGATAGGCCATTGGATGCCTGTGTTGTGTGAGGACTGCACCAATAGCATAGTCTGAGGCATCTGTCTCGATTTCAAATGGATGATATAGGTCTGGAAATGTGAGTACTACTGTAGAGAAGAGAAGGTACTTCAACTAAATGAACACCTTTTGTTGGGACTCGGACTAGGAAAAATTTGCTTTCGCCCTGCCCTTAGTAATCCGGCTCAAAGGCCAAGTGATATCGGAGAATCCCAACAGAAACCTTCGATAAAAATTTGCAAGGCACAAAAAAATGCGAAGCTCCAGTAGAGTGGTCAGGACTAGCCAATCCCAAATGACTTGGACCTTAGTCGAATCCACATGCACAACACGCTCATCTATGATGTAACCCAAGTATTGCACCTGGCTCATGCCAAATGTGCATTTCTCCAAGTTGGCACACAGTTTATGTTGTCAAAGGGTTTGAAGGACCTATTGAATGTGTTGCAAGTGTTCTTCCCAACTCTTGTTGAAGATGAGGATGTCGTCCAAATAACAACCATGAATGAGTTGGTGAAGGGTCACAAGATGTCATCCATTAGCCTCATAAAAGTAGCAGCGGCATTTGTCAACCCGAAGGGCATAACCAACCTTTCAAAAATTATTTCCTTGGATTTGAAGGCAATATTCCATACATCTATGGGCTCTATTAGAACTTGGTGATAGCCAGACTTCATATCGATCTTGCTGAAATACTTGTCCCCCTTGAGTTGGTCCAGAAGGGCATCAATATGTGGGATCGGATACCTATTCCTGACAGTGATTTTGTTTAGTGCTCGATAATCAATGTAGAGCCTCTAGGCCCCATCCTTCTTCTATACAAGTATAATTGGGCTCCCATAAGGCAAGGAACTTGGTAAGATGTGCCCTTTTTGAAGCAACTCCTAGATTTTCTGCTTGATCTCTTCATAATCCAAAAGGGAGTAGTGATATATATGCTTGTTGGGTAAAGGTGCTCCGGGAGTGATATCGATCGAATGCTTGACTTGATAGTGCAAGGGTACCCCTGTGGGTGAGGAGAAGATGTCCTTTTATTCTTCCACGATCGTATCCACCTGCTTCTATTGTGTGGAGGAACCCTTCCCGGGGGCCATGGATGTGGCTACGATCTTCCCCTTACTTTGAGATCAAATCAGGAAGAAAACAAATTTCCCAGTCTAGGAGATGATCTTACTGCATTGCTTAGTAGAGATCAAAGAGAGGGCAATAGACGAGGCTACCTCTGGTATCCTGTATAACTTACTACCCGAAGAAATAATAATAGAGCGGGGTCTAGACTTATATATAACATGTCGCTTCCACAAGTATGGATATCCTAATAATACATCACAAACTTCAAGAGGAACAACATAACACAGTACCTCATTCGTGAAGGGATTGATGATGTAGGGAAGGTGACACTACCTGCTGATGTGGAGATCTCATCCTTGGTGAAGCCACCTGATGGTGTATGGCTTCAAATGTGTTGTAGTCAGTAGGTGTTACAAATCCATTTGGGCACATTACTCCCATCATTCACATCACTACCATTAGGGCTCATCAAACCCTAATTCAGTTGCTACAAGCCCTAGACAAGTTGCCACTTAGAATGCCTCCTTCCCTTAGAGTTTCTTGGCCTGAAGCCCTCCAGAATTTCCTCCTTGGGGGACCAGCGCAGCCATGGTCATGGGTAAGTGTGCTTCCGTGCAGGTAGGCCCATGTCAAGGTGCTCTGCAGAGCACCTAGGCCCACTTTGACATGAGCTGGGCGAGATTGAGTGAAATTCACATAGGGTTCTGGGAATATTCTTATCTTCTAGAGCCATCTAGAATATTCCCACACTTATCATCTCCTATGAGCTCGAAATTGGATAGGGAATGAGTTAAGTAACCTCCTATCCTCTCATCCCTTTCTCCATGGAAACTAACTCTAAGTTTGGAAGCCCATTCAATACCCTCATTTATGACCATACCTCCTCCATTTGCCGATAAATTGAGCACTCATCTAAGTGATCAGGGGCTGGACTTTGAGAATTTGTGAGGAGATACTGTTGGTGTGAGGATTGAGATTATAAGCAAGTATTGTTATGCTGCCGGAGTGTTTTGTTATTGATATGATGTTGGTTGGAACCCAAGCTGGAAGAGTGGTAATGGAACAGACTTCATGGTTGTAATTCTTCCTTCTACTTAATAAAGTTGTTTACACCTTTTTCCATGTGCTTATCTTGATATATGATGTTTATATGTGTGAATGTATCTGATTCCATTTACTTATAGTCGATAGATCTCTTGCTTTATTGGTTCTTTGTCTTCTATTTATGCTTGTAGGTACATTTTGAGAGAGTTAAGTTCGAGAAGGAGCGAAGGGAGTCATACAAAGGAGACAAAAGGAAAGCAAAAGAACAAGTAGGTCCTTTGATTCCCTTTGTCTTATTTATCTTCTATAGAAAAAGGATAAGCGCTTTAAATCTGTTGTTCTAGGCATAGCTACCTACCTAGGGAATTAGTATTTATCCATAGATGCAAAATTCCTCATAACAAATTGGCAACTCTATTGGGGATTGATCATCATTCCAGGTAGTTCACCTTCATCCTAGTACACCCTAGTAGACTTTACTTGCCTTCATTGATCTTATTTCAGCCTTTATTGAAGTTTTTTGGTCAAAATTTGCACTAGAATGCATACTTTAGGAATGTGCTGGAACCAGTGCACCCTTGGTCAGGGTACAGTGCACTGATCAGTGCACCCTTAGTTAGGGTACAGTGCGTTGATTAGTGCACCCTTGGCTTAGAGATAGTGGATTTCAGTGCACTGTCTCCCATTCAAACCTGCGCTAATCCACCTTAGGTCAAATTTCCACCTTTGGATTGGTTTTTTTCACCAAATTTCCTTCTGTTTCTGCTTGTTGAATGATCAATGAATGTTATGTCTCTGAAATCAACATTGTACTTCCTTTCCTATCCATATTTTGACTTTATTGATTAATGTTTCTTAAATGATTTCTTTATCATTATCGATTCATTGTCAAAGTTAGATTATATTCGATTAATCTTTGTTCAAAAGAAAGTGTCGTAAATGTCTTCATTTCTTTGAAAAGAAACTATCGTAAAGTCTTTGTTTCTTGCAAAATATTGATTGATTGTATGTGCATTAGTTTCCTTTTGTTCATTTTAACATTATTGGAATTGAAAAGAAAAACATGCATCGTGCATTGAAAATTTTGTGTGTGCTCATAGGAATAGTTTAGGGAAATTGCATTAGATTGTGCTATTTGCTCTTTGATTAAAAGAAACCTGATTGCTCTATCCCTATTAGCTAAGGTTTTCATTACTAAAGTGAATGGAAAGAATGTTTATCATATTAATTTCATTCTAGGAATTGCAAACATACATGACGTGGTGAACCTTGAAAGGCAAATTGTTAAGAAGATCAACTTAAAATTCATCTGAATTAACCTAATGGAGCATTGTCACCTAAAGCAAAACATTTAGAGGTTCTAGGCTAGAGACATGTTCTGACGTCGTAAAACATAGCAGTTGTCGCTAACTTGTCTATGATACATTCTGAGTGTGATAACTCATTCCACATATGTGAGTGTATTGTTGCTCATCCACGTACCTTCGCGTATATAGGGCGGTATTACAGTATGTAAAGTATATGGGAATTCTCTCACTGTGCGGTTTCACATTAGACAATGATGATACCGATTGGGCCTCCACGTACTTTCGGGTATATATGGGAGGACAACACTAGGTTGCTATCCATCCTTAGGTAACCGATTCAGCCGCCTTGTACACTGTGATACATTGAACATAACATTCGGGGAGATTGTCTGTCGTACTTCTCGTCGGGAGTTATTCTGCAATTCACAGTTGCTTGGTAATCCTTTTTCCTAGATCATCCCTCTTTTTTTTTGTTATGTTATTTTGATTAAAATAAAATTAATTGACCGTGGATAACATCCTCTATGCTCGCTCCTTAGTTGATCTTAGGTTGAGACATATGGTGAAAAATTGGAGTCCACCGATCAAGGAATTCCTTTTGATGGGAATCTTAGTCCTTTTCCTCCTTTTGGAAATATTGGTGCTCCTTATATGGCTACATTATCCCTTCCAAGATTTACCATTAGCTTGCTAGTATGGTTGTTTTCAACCTCCTTGGTCCAAAATGTCATGATTTCTCCACAATCGAGTACTCCTCCAAATTGACAAAATCAACCTCCAGTTGATCCCAAAGTTGACCCTTTTCCTTCTTTGTCGATTGTTTCTTCCTCCCCTTCTTCCTCTTCGCCAGGTGAAAGTATTGATACTAGTAACTCGGTGGCTAAGAAGAAAAAGAAAGGGAAGAAGAAGAAGAAGAAGAACCCAATTTAGTAGGGGGGCAACCAAGCAACCATTTCTTCAAATGTAAATTCTAATGAGAAACCATCCCATAAGCCTCACAAAGTTTGATATTCATGCAAACTTTGTATGGGAGACCATCTTCTTCGAACTTGTCCTGATATTCCTCAGATCTTAGAAGAATGGTCTTCTCATTCACATCGTCCTGTGTCATCAACTTCTCAAGATCATGCTGGTGACACACCATCAACTAGTGATAGTAAGGTTCATGGAAAGAAGGGTAAAGTTAAGTTTCCCTGAAGGTTATGTGAAGGGAATCACCCATTCACCTTTGTCCCTATCTAGATGAAGCCAAAAAATTGTTGGATAACCACCCTGCTTCTCCGTAGCAACTTCCATCTGGTTAGAGGAGACTCTCCCTTAATCCTTCACTAGTTTATAAAGTGACTGACCCAAATCAACCGTCGTTCAAACCCACTCTCTCTGAATGTGAATCCCATGAGTCTATACCAGACCAATCACAGGTCGAGGAAAAAGTTGACCTAATTTCACCTTCAGTTAATCATACCTTTCCCATAGAGAGTGAGTATGATACCACTCAGGTTCTTTTCATTTCTTCAGATTCTAATGAGCTTGGAGGCAACCCTCCTATTCCATCAAGAGAGGAGGAAAATCCTCCCATTCTTGTAACTCAAGGTGGTAATTCTCTCATTCCTATGGTACCTCCTCCAAGTAGTCTGGTCACTTCCTTTGATTGGAATCGACTAGCAGGATGTCGTCTTCCTTCTTATGTGCCTTTCCAGATCATAGTACAGGTTTGTAATATGATTGTACCTAGCACTATTATAGATGAAGGTGCATCTATGAGTATTCTTTCCTCGACTGCTTGGAAAGTGCTCGGTTCCCTGCCACTTGTGCCTATTACCCAGAATCTGTTGGCTTTTAATAGAGGAACCAGTCAACCATTAGGGATCCTTTCTTAGTTGCCTATTACTTTGGGAGGAAAAATTGTTTATCTCAATGTGATGGTAGTCCCAAGCCCTTTAGATTACAATTTACTTCTTGGGCACGACTATGTTTATGACATGGGAGCTATTATTTCAACACCCTTTCGAGTGATGTGTTTCCCGCATGAAGGCAGAGTTGTCACCGTTGACCAGCTTTCATTTCCCGGTCCAAATATGGCTTCCAGTCAACTATCTTCCCTAAATGGTCCTTTTGTCCCATTGGTATCTTCCCCTCCACGAATCAATTATGTGGCAACCCGTTCCATGCCTACATCAATTGATGATCAATTATGTGATGTTGTACATTATGTACTGGGGGCATTGGAACCAGATCTTGGATTCCTTGTTACAGATCCCTTCCACAACATTGTTCTCCCATCTTAGGAGAACCTCTTAGAAGTCATGACCTCTTATGAGTCGTGAGCAAGGAATATGAGGATAATTTTTTTTACTGTGCCAACCTCATTAAAAAATGAAATAGGTCCATGAGGATAGTTTTTTTACTGTGTCAACCTCATTAAAAAATGAAACATGTCCATGATGATAGTTCTTTTACTGTGTCACCCTTGTTAAAAAAATGAAACAAGTTATCAGAGAATAGTTCCTTGTCTTGTGTCAAGCTCTTTAAAAAATGAAACAAGGAATATGAGGATAGTTCTTTTACTGTTTCAACCTCATTAAAAAAATGAAATAGGTTCTACAAGCATAGTTCCTTGTCTTGTGTCAAGATCGTTAAAAAATTAAACAAGGAATCTAAGCATAGTTCCTTGTCTTGTGTCAAACTCGTTAAAAAATGAAACAAGGAATATGAGGATAGTTCTTTACTATGTCAACCTCATTAAAAAATGAAACATATCTCATGAGCATAGTTCCTTGTCTTATGTCAAGCTCGTTAAAAAATGAAACAAGGAATCTTAGCAGAGTTCCTTGCGTTGTGTCAAGCTCATTAAAAAATGAAACAAGGTCCCCTCGAGCAAAGTTCCAAGTCGAGTCTTTGAGTAGATCTCGTAAAATCCCAGTCGAGTCTTTCACATGATCTTGTAAATGAACCTTCATTCCATCCACCTGATATCCACGAGTAGTCTACTTAGGTGAATGTAATGAAGCTTGGGGGGCATGCACCTAGAATCAAGTCATCGTGTTGGGGGAATGTAAACCAATCTCAAGCATAGTTTTTCATGATTCAAGATTGTGTAAAAATGAAACTGAATTGAAGCATAGTTCTTCATTTCAAGCTTTTGTAAAAATGAAACTGAATTCAAGCATAGTTCTTTGTTTCAAGCTTGTCTAAAAGTGAAACTGAATCCAAGCATAGTTTTTCATTTCAAGCTTATGTAAAAATGAACCCATTTCCATGTTAACCCTCGTGATTTCCATTCTATCAGCCTTTTCTGTCAGATGAGCCTTGGTTTTTCTCCTTCCATCGTCACTATCTGCTTGGTCGATCATACGCTTTCACTTGGTTGTTTTACCCTTTTTTAGGAACAGTTGCAATGAGTGGTCTTATTAGCTAGCCTCTTCACATAATCAACATGTTTTGAGAAGTTCCAACATCACCGGAACCAGTTGCTATCCTAGACACCACTCGTTCCTCAAAGTGAAGTTCTCTCTAATCTCTTTTCAATCTCTTGAAATATGAAAATATTGTCGAGCGCTTGTCCTTTTCAGCTCGTTAATATATTGGAGATGACATCTACTCAGTATAAGTTTAACCCTTTTTCAGGCTGAGATATATTATTTATGAAAAAGGAATACGTTGACTGAACATGGTCAATAGGTTCTATCTTGTATTCTTTTACGCTTTTTCAGACTTGGGAGACAAATATAAGAAAAAGAACTTGTGGAGTTTTCTTTTTGTCCCTCTCTTTTCAGACTCTCGAAATATGAAAAGATTGTCAAGCACTTGTCCTTTTCATCTCGTTAACGGATTGGAAATTACATCTACTAAGTATAAGTTTAACCCTTTTTCAGGCTAAGATAGATTATTTAGGAAAAAGGAATATGTTGACTGAACATGGTCAATAGGTTCTCTCTTGTATTGTTTTACGCATTTTCAGACTTGAGAGACAAATATGCGAAAAAGAACTTGTGGAGTTTTATTTTTGTCCCTTTTCAAACTCTCTAAACATGAAAAGGACCGAGTTATCCTTGTTGTTAGACTCATTAAAACATCAAATAGCGACAAACTTCTCCATCATGACAAGACCAAGTTTCACCTTCGCTAGACTCGTTAAAACATCACATAGTGATGGATTCATCCAAAGGGTGGAATTATACAACAAGAATAATCCTCCTCAAGATTGATGAAATTAAAGAGGTACTAGTCAGCAATGACTAGGGAAAATGGGAAAAGGGGTAAACCACTTTATGGCAACAGGTCACTCTTGAACTTGACACTTTCACTTCATCATTGTGACTATTTGGGTTGGGTTATCTGCTTGATGGTCATCATACCTTCATCTATCATACCATATATTACTTTTGTTTTGGGTCAATGCTTCCAATCCATTCAGTGTTTTCGACATGTTCAAGAGAAGTCACTTAGTTTGAAATTCATCCTTTGCAATACTCATAAACCTTCATTTTCATGACCACCATTCCTGAACCTTGTGTCATTAGTTACATTCTGTCTCCAAAATCATTGCACTCATTTTGTCTCTTTGATGTGGGATACATCAGGGCCCTCTTGCGACGAGTCACTTCTTGTCGACATCAGTACATTATCCAAGAAGTTGACTTAGAAACACCCTTCTAGTACCTTGAGGCATGCATACATCAATGGCAGGTTTCTCGCTTCCAACGATAGGTTGACATCACTGGCCTTCGACCAAAAGACTTTGTATGGTGTTCGACATCAAAAAATCCATTCACACCATGCAAAATGTACTGCAGTACCTTGAGAATCATTATCATTATCGATGATTTATCTCGCGTCTGTTAACGGCTTACATCATTAGCTGGTAATCAGACGGTGTCTTCCCATGTTCGACTTCAGATCACATATTCGCATGGTTAGACTCGTACTTGAGAGGACAATTGAACGAGATAGAAGAGCATGGATCTAGTTTCATCCATCCGGGCTGCGATTTCAGGAAATGTATCAAATCATCTATACAATGGTTTTACATTGATGGTCATCCTATCATGGGTCTATATCTGTAGATGATTGTCTATGTACTTGTAATGAAATTTTATATGTTGAGCATAGGTATGCCTTCCCTCAGTGATTCAAGAGAAAAAAATCAAAGTATCATGATATTATGTATTGTAATCGATGCAGGTGACCATCCACTTCGGAACCTCCTCATCACATCATAAAGCATATCACTCGACATCATTATTTTTTATTTCATGCTTTAGGGGGAAACTATTATAGATCCATTTGGGCACATCACTCCCGTCATTCAGATTAATACCATTAGGGCTCATCAAACCCTAATTCAGTTGCTACATGCCCTAGACAAGTCACTTCTTTGAATACCTCCTTCTCTAAGAGTTTCTTGGCCTAAAGCCCTCCATAATTGCCTCCTTGAGGGACCAGCACAGCCTTGGTCAGGGGTAAGCACACTTCAATGCAGGTAGGACAATCTCAGGGTGCTCTACAGAGCACCTAGCCCCACTTTGACCTATGTTGGATTGAGCAAAATTCACATAGGGTTCTGGGAATATTCTTATCTTCTGGAGCAATCTAGAATATTCCCACACTTATCATCTCCTATCAGCTCAAAATTGGATAGGAAATGAGTTAAGTAACCTCCTATCCTCTCATCCCTTTGTCCATGGAAACTAACTCTAAGTTTGGAAGCCCATTCAATACCCTCATTTATGACCAAACCTCCTCCATTTGCCTATAAATTGAGCACTCATCTAAGTGATCAGGGGCTGGACTTTGAGAATTTTTAAGGAGATATTGTTGGTGTGAGGATTGAGATTATAAGCAAGTATTTTTATGTTGCTGGAGTGTTGTGCTATTGATGTGATGTTGGTTGGAACCCAAGCTAGAAGAGTGGCAATGGATCGGACTTCATGGTTGTAATTCTTCCTTCTACTTTATAAGTTGTTTACACATTTTTCCATATGCTTATCTTTATATATGATGTTTATATGTGTGAATGTATCTGATTCCATTTACTTATAGTCAATAGATATCTTGCTTTGATTGGTTCTTTATGTTCTGTTTATGCTTGCAGGTACTTTTTGAGCGAGTTAAGTTCGAGAATGAGCGACAGGAGTCATACAAAGGAGACAAAAGGAAAGCAAAAGAACATGCAAGTCCTTGGATTCCCTTTGTCTTATTTATCATCTATAGAAAAAGGATAAGCACTTTAAATCTGTTGTTCTAGGTATAACTACCTACCTAGGGAATTAGTATCTATCCATAGATGAAAAATTCCTCATTACAGTAGGCCCAGCTGCTTCAAAACCTCTGCTGAAAGGAGGTTCTTTTGTTTCCCGCTATCAAAAATGAATTGCAGCAGAGAACCCTTCACCCACATATGTGATTGGAATAGGCGTTCACCTTCCTTTGGATCTTTAGGTTCAATCTTCTAGATCTTGGTGGTGGCCACAGTGGCATTGGGCTCTATGTCAATGATATTCTTCATGCATCTGACTCTAAATCCTTCAACTCAGCCACCAATGACTGCTTGGCCTAATACTCACTTGTGCTGTGAGTGGATCTCTGATGGAACTCACACCACTTTCTCGTGTCCCTCATTGTCATCATGGTGTTGTTATTTATTTGCGGCTTCAATGGCTTATCCTAAGTCGCCTCACCTTGGATTTTCCCTTTGCTTTGTTGTTTGGCGATGCCTTTCCCTTGCTTCGAATTCGCAAATCCAAAGTCTCGTTGTTTTGTTTAAAATTCTACTCAATCTTGACAGTGCATCGGTACGTCGTGTCGAGTGAGGGGATGTCCAAAAACTCCATCTCATCCTAGATGTAGCTATGTAGGCAATTGTGGTACTTGAGTATTAAATGTTTCTCAGAATCTTGATACCCAACTTCATGCGAAGGGTGTGAAAAACATTGGTAAAATTTGGCACGTCTTGGTCCCTTCCCTACCGCAGTGTGGTCCACTTTATGTATTTAGCCTCATAGCTCCCGACAAGGTAGTACTGCTCCTTGATGGCATCCTAGAACGAATTCCAAGTGGGTGCATCCGAAAATAGGCAGGTTGTACTTACGTCCTTCTTCTCACAGCAGGTTTCCCACCAATCCTTGACGTGGGGGGTAGCTTTGAGAAGTGCAAAAGTAATATTTTCCCATCTGGAAAAATCATGAACAGAAAATTATCCTTCTAGCATATTTAACCATTCATCTACAGCGTCTACATCTATCTAACCCTCAAATATGGGCATATCAAATTTAACTTGTACCTTAAAGGGCGTGGCACTTCCAGAGTAGCTGTTGGAAGGAGATGTGTCGCCCTTGGGTAGTCGTTGAAGGATCTAGGTAAAGTTGTCCATCATCGTGTTCCTCTTTCGTTCGAGGGCTTCTTCGAGCAAGATTTTGAAAGGATCTTCAGTCCCCTCATCTTTCTTTTCTTCCACCATGGGAGGCTGTCGGGATTTGCAAGGCCGGTCTTGCAAAGGTTCGACCAGTTCGAGCCCTAACTCCTTATATCTCAACCTCATTGGGGACATGCAAAAAAAAATAGAGAAAGAGAAGACCACTCAAATACCACTGATCTGAACTTAAACATGAACACAAAAAATTACAGATATAACCATAAATACACAGATGCAGCAGAAATAACACTTCCTTTCATCAATATCAAATAGTTTAATATGCTTACAAAAAGAATGGAAATAAGACTAGCTCGGGTGATGGTAGCTTATCTCTGAGAAGAGATGTGGCAACTACATGCCTCTGAACTGTGTTACAATGAGGCTAGAAGGCCTATTTATTATTGAGAAACAAAAGAAAACCCTAAACATCTAAAAACTTAACCCTAGGAGATGAAGCACCAAAAATATGGGCCTCATTTGGGTAAATTGGTACATCAACTTCCCTGGGTCAGAACTTTGGCATACAATCTCCATTTGACACGCCCAATACCTCGTTAAAAGATATATCTAAGGACTACAACTTTTAAGTGGACAACATCAGTTGATAACCCATGTTGGCCCTATTTTTCCCAAAAAACGTCATTTATGGCCTCAAAATGGCTTCGGAAGTTCGGGACCCGAAAAACCACCAAAAATAGTAAATTGTGCTACAATTAAGGAAACTGCAAAATTGAAAGAGACATTAGTGGGGTTCCAATTGGAATAGGTGGGTGGCCACCAACATCCACCTAGATCATTCATATGGCCATTTGGGGGAGGAATTCCCTAGTGGGAAATTTTAAAAATGGATTTAAAATTTGCAAAAGGGTTTGGACTCTAGCAGTGGTCCCTCTTATAGTATAAACTCGAAAAGAAAACACTACCAAGGGAAATTCATTTGGACCAACCTCTAGCTCAAACGAAAGGAGTTTGATCCTATAGGAAAATGTTCAAAGCATTTTGGTTGCATCCATGGAGAAGCCAAAAGGAGGAAATGTAGAAGTCCCTAAGGAATGACATGGAGAAGTGCAACATGCTACTATTGTCATCTCATCCTCCTCATCAGTTATGCTAAATCCTTTCTCGCTTTCTCCCCTTTCTTTATCTGTAAAAATATTTACTCCTCTATCTTTGTCTTAATATACTTGCCCCCTTATGGAATAGAAAAAATTATTTGTACCCCTCCCTTCTCCTTTTATCCCTTTATTATCCCCTTCCCCCTTTAAAACCCCTTTCCCCGTCACTAACCTTTCTCTTCTCTCTAAGGATGCTTTTACTCCACTCCCTTCAATTTCACATAAACATCATTACAACCTCTAATCCCTTTCCTCTACCCTGGCAGAGAGAATTTGTAATGCCCCCTCCCACATTTACCCACTTTTACAAGCTCTCCTAAGTAAACATGAGTTGAGTGTAACTATGACATGACCAGACCTCCAAGTTCCAATTATGGAAGTGGGGTCAACAAACTAAAAGCTTACTAACATCCCTCAGGGACTACAAATCACTTAGTACTGAAACCTCAGGTGATATGTCCCTGAATTGGAACTCTTTTTAATTGACCTAACACCCCAACTGCACCCTTGACACAATGTGCATGTGATTATGAGGCTCTAACTACACCCATAAGCCTACCTGCTAGCAGTTGTGACCAAAAATCCATTTTTTGTGCGTGCAATCGCAAGATCTATGCCACTTTTCAGGAAAGCCCCCAAACCACTGCCCTGAATTTCTTATAACTTTCTAGAATCGTAAATGAGGTGATGACAAGGCTAATAATTCTAAACTTGAACAAGATCTTGACCAGAACATGCCTACTGCAAGATAGACATTTGGTCAAACATATGATAAACATATAAGTTATAGGTCATGAATGCATATATGATCATAAACATCTGAACTTCATCTGAGAATCACCAAAAGGGCTCAATTCCCTCTCAAGCTAGCTACAAAAAAACTTGTTATCCCATTCATTCATCAACCATTCAATAAGATATCAAATCATGAACAAGAGCCATAGCTAGAGCACACCATATAACCATGCTTATAACCATCATATAACTAGAATAGAAACCACGACAAATCAGCCATAAAATCCACATAATAATAAGTATATGTTCTCATTAATTACATTAGAAGAATAGCTCATATTAACTTATGCAAAAGTCAACCAAGTTAGGGACTTCCACGTAACACCGACCATATATTGGGCTGAACCAAATATTTCTTTTAGCCAATCACCCCCATGCCATATTCCAAGCATGAATGTGGGTCTAGTCTCTTCCTTTTCCTTTTTCTTTCATTTTCCTCTAATTTCCCTTGCATGTAGATTTGTGTCTCTTCACCTTCCTTTTATCTTATTTTCCTTTATTTTCATAATTAAATGTCATTTATTGCCTCCTTGCCTTTGCCAATGCCTTTTTCAAATTCCAAGACATAAATAAACCACAAGTGATGCCCATTATAATGTTTACCCACCATTCAGCTTGGAATATGTGTCCCATGACCTTTGTCTTATTCTTATTTACATGGAAACTTAACCTGGAGCTGTTACAAACCCCTCCCCCTTGGGGGAACACTGTGCTCGATGTTTTATGACGCTTATGATCAGCAAAACATACTGCCTATGGATCTTTATTACACAACTCGTTCTAATATTTACAATGACAACACATATTTACTTGTACACATTTGCTTCAACCAGCAAATAATCATACTACTTTATAAATACACCTCAATACAGTATTTACCATGATATACACATATATACATATGCACATTTTCTATAACCAACAAATAAAAGGATACCATGTCAGCATCAGCAATAAGGGAATCCAAAGGCTCACACCTCCAACCTCAAAATTAGTACCATGATTCACCTCCTTCCATGAAGTCCAAAATCAATTTTCAATATCAAATCATGTCTGCAATGTCCAGTGCTACAATCCTTGCATTACTTGTTCTCTCAGTGAACAATTACCGGTTCATTATTTCAGGGCAGACTCCCAATTTGTGCTTCTGATTCCATCTAGCAATGCTAATTACTAAAACAATTTTTTTACTCGACCTTCCCTTCTCTACTTCCCAGTCTCTCAGTTAATATGGTCATCCCCTTTCGTGCATTAACTCACCTTCCAAGTTCCCGGACATCCCCTTCTTAGGAAATCCATCCCTTGGTAAGGTTTCCTCACATCAAAAGTTCCAAAAGTTAAGGCATATCCCTAACTCAAACCAGTGTCCCATAATGGCCCTGCCCTTGAATGCTTAACCAACATATTGTTGCATGTTCCAATTCCTTTTGTTGTTCCTACTAATTATTTTATAGTCAGTGCCAACCACCCAAAGCTGGGTATTTCCATGCTTTCCTGTACCAAGCACATAATTTCCATTAGACTGAAAAGGAATTGAAATAAATTCAAATCATACCTTGTTGATAACCCACCAATAAATTACACTTTCAATTCAGTTTACTTCCTTTCACAACAAGTCAAATTAGATCCTTGACCAAATCATCATATATAAACATATCACATTCGGTTAGTTCATAACTCAGCCATCATAAACCAGAATACTAGATTATGTGCATAATAAAAAATGGAAATAAAATGTTTATACTTATCTTTCAAATGGTTGATTTCTTTGGCCTTTGTTCTTTGTCCTTTCCATACACACATTGAATCGGTTGCCAAACCTGGAAAGCACCCAGTTCCTTCTCTTCTCTTCTCTTCCAAAGCAACAAGAGAATCTGAAGACTATATTTCCTCCTCCCTTATCAACAACAAGGGCATCCAGAGACTATACCACCTCCACCCTCAATATCAAAAACTCAAGATTGGTCTCTTCCCAAGTTGTCTAGGGCTCTCGGGACTACTATCTCACCCACAGCCTCCATGAAATCCCAAGTTGTTACAGGGATCCACCTACAACCTCTAGAGGACCCAAGTTATTATAGGGCCCTATCCCACAGCCTCGAGTGATCCTGAGAACCAATCCTCAAAAGGTACACATCCACATAGTGTACAACACAACATATACACCTACACATGGTGTAAAACACAACACATACACCTACACATGGTGTACAACACAACGAATACATAAGTCACAATACAATGACTACACAATACACATGACACCGTACCACATGTACACAACACAACACGTACAACATGTACACAACAGAAGTATTGCACATCCAAAGACCACACTGTCTCTACCAAGAAACGTTGCATCTAGTTTCTTTTCCACACCTTACTATGTGCATCCACAGCCCAAGTCCCTGGTCTTTGGTTCCTTTCACTATCCATGCTTATCCCAACATGTCGCAGGTCACACTGCTTTCATCCCGCTAAGTTATCCTTCAGAATTGTCTTTCCATAACATAAACATAGGCATAGTTATAAGCACATAATATCAAAATCGTATCCACATGATACTAACCTCATAGATCTTCCAGGGCTACTCTGCCCACTTGATTCCTCATAATCAATAACCTTTTCATGCCATTCACCTCCATAAGCAATCATTCTTCCACAAGAATGATCTCTAGCGAACCTTAAGAGAACTTCCTTTATCCGTGCAAAGCATGCACAACATTGAGAACAATAGTTCCCAATTTAGCCAAGGCATATGTTACCTCAGGCCCATTTACTTTACCTTTCATGTTACCTTTGTCATGATTGTCTTGCCACTGTCCATTTACCCCAATGGGCACAACCATCCCAACCGACTGTCATATTCTTGTCTTCAGTTACCATTTATTCATGCATCGGGATTCATCTGGGTCTCACATTACATGTTGGGTTTCATTCAGCTTTCCCCGAGCTCTATTAACTTTCCTCTTTCCCCAACCAATTCCCAAGAGCCCCGAAACATAAAAGGTAAGAACAAGAAGGAAATATGAAGAAAACAAGGAAAACCAAAACAACAATACAACACCACAAACAAAGTGGCATGGACATGCACCATACACAATAAAAACCACAATAAAGTATAAACAAATTAAAAAATACGGAAGCACAAGACTCTCAACAAACACCATGACTTAACCCCCGTGGTTCCCAATGCTTTCAAGGGAAGGCTCAACTGAGCCTTCTTCAAGATTCCATGGTAGTTTCTTTTGTCACGCAACTACCTACATCATACTGCCATAAACACATAATTGTCAATGCATAAATAAATATAACAATATTTCAATTACCTTGCCCTGTTGTACCTAGCACGCTACCCTGTAACTAAACACATGCACATATCTTCTCCCAAGAGATTCCAATTCCCTTGACAAATTCAGCTATAGCTGGAAACCAGTTATCATGTATTTGATCAACCATCTTCCATGTAGTTTCCTTTGACTCAAAGTGCTTCCATGCACATTAATTACTCTATTTCTTGGTCTCAGAGTGTGATCTTATCTTGTTGTAGGATGTATTGAGGCTCTTTCGAGAACTCTCCCTCGGGTTCCACTTCCACCTCAATGATAAATGTACGATGGTCTACATGCCTATTATCCACTGCTGCATAGAGCCAACGCATTATAGATATCAGGCCTATCATGCATCTTGATGTGCCACTCTAATACAAAGGGTAATCCTTCCTGTGACAGTCTCTACCACAGGTCCAACACCGTAATGGTTCTCTGTCATTTCCGTTATTCTGCTACCCCACAGGTTGAGACCCATGTCCTCTCTCAGCTACATTTAAATTATTATACAAAGCCAAATTTTCCTTATCACTTGCATCCTAGAATCATACAATTCCATGGACTTTCATCACAATACCTCTCATATAGGTGCTTCTTCTTAAAGAGTCTCTCAAACTCATCCCAAATCAGCTCCTCTTCTCTAATGCCTCTGATATGCTTTACATCTTTCTACCAGATATTTTCTTTCCCTATGACACTGAAGGTAACTATATTTGCTTCCATCAACTCTTCTGGAAAACTATGCTTCTCACTCCTCCTATAAGGATGTTGGCGGTAATGACGATGATATCTCTCATAACTGGAGCTAGAGTAGAATCCATAAGCATTGCCCCTCTTATCAGGTGTATCCAAGGATCTGCCACTTCTAAATACATCATATTTATCCATTATGTGTCTTATCTAAGACCTACTACCATAAGCACCATTATTATTTTATGCCTGCCTATCTCCATGATTGATCCCCAATTGTCCTTGCTTCTGCAAATATGAAAGGCTCTAAGGAATCACTGCATTGACCTCTGCTTACTTTTCCTGGGACTTTGCAAGTCTTTCATGTGCTTTAATCAACCTGTTATTATCTACCTTGCAAATCATAATTTCTACCTTCAAACTTCTCAATGTGTCTACCAAACCAGGAGAATGTCCTGCTCCCTGCTGCCAAATTGATCTCTCCCATCCTACCAATGTCTCTTCAGGCGTGCACAAAGAGTCATATGAATTGTGCTCAACTGTTATGATCTTCATCCTTGGTATTCTATTTTCCTCCAAAATACCATGTTAGATAAACAAAATAGAATGCATAATCGAAATTGTACCTCAATGTATCTCAGCGGAGGCTATCACATCTACACAATTTAGTCCAAATTAGCACGATACATAATAATATCAAGAACTGAATCAAGATGACAATAATCATCATGTATATGAACGCAATACATATAGAAATAAGTTAATTATCATTCATGACCATGGTTGTGGGCGAGACCCCCCCCCCTGAATCATTCCCAAAGTGCACTCTTGTAGGGAGAAAATTTTGGGAGCACGCTCCCGCAAAAAAGAAAATTGCTCCTGGTTTTTTCACAAAAAAATTGTCACAAAGATGTTCCTTCAAGGAAACAAGAGCTTTTTAGTATGCCAACCTAATATTCAAGCCTATGGCCCTAGTATTGGTATGTAATTCATGGTAATGTTAGATTCTTAGAGTAAAAGTGACATTCTCCTTTATCTTTAATTTTCATCCTTTTACTTAAATTTTTAACATTACCATGGAATGACTCAAGATGTTTGAGAGTGGTTTTGACCTCATTGGATTTCATATGGAGAAAGTAGAATTTTAGATCTCACTCAAAATATAGCAAACTTATCAATTTTTCAGGATTTTAGGATTTGGGGGATTACGATGTTTTCATTGGATTTTGTCAAGTATTATGGTATGGTACTCATATTTAATCAAGAGCACCAATCCCTCTATGTACCTTGATGTTCATGACATTAGTTGTCGAACTCCTCTATCATTACCCTACTAAAAATGTACCTATCACTCAAATAAAATTATGACTTGACATGCTACATTTTTTATATCTTATGTTGATTACTTAGAGGGTGATATTAATGACAAAGATCCCAAGATAGGTAATGATTTTGATGATATGTAGTTATTTTTTATAGCATGATTTTTTTGGATGTTAAAGGCCATCTAGAGCCTATTTTTTGATGTATTTTCATTTCAAATATGGATTACACTTGATGTTATTTTGGTTATGTGCACCCTTACATGTTATATAAATGAGAACTTGTAACTTGTGGATGTGGTTGATGAAGATTATAACTTCTAGATGATTGATGTTATATGGTTTACTCCATGTCTTTATGCTTTTTATATCTAATTCATCATTCTAAATGATTTTGTTGACATATATGCATCAATATATATAAAATATATATTTATTATATAAAATTTCACTCCCGACCTTAAAATTTCACTCCCTGCTCCTGCTCCCAAGTAACCTTATGCATGACTAATTGATGCACGTGCATATGATCGCACTGATCAACTAGTATCTATCATGCATGTAACCTCAACAACAATAAAATGAAAAATATGCATATAATTGTTATGAATATAAAAGCCATTAACCATCAATATTGCATGCCAAACATATAAACTTGTACAACGATCCGCCTTTTACCTTGAGGTCTAGTGTTGCAACCTCACTTTGATACCACCCTATGGTATTCGATATCACCCAAATAGAACAGAACCCGCTTTGATACCACCCTGTAACACCCCCTCCCTCATTTACCCACTTGTACAAGCTCTCCTGCGTAAACATGAGTTGAGTGTCACTATGACATGACCCGAACTCCAATTTATAGTTATGGAAGTGGGGCCCACAAAATGAAATCTTGCTGACATCCCTCAGGGACTGCATATCACTCAGGAGTTTGAAAACCACCCCAAGTGATTTTCCCTTGAGCTGGAACGCTTTTTCACTAACCTAACACCCCAACCACACCCTTGACACACTCTACATGTGGTTATGAGGCTCCAACTATTAACACTCAGGTTTTCCCTTGGCTCCTAAGGAATACGGCCGAGGTAACCACAAACCAATCTTTGGATTGTAGGTCCTAGCCTACCTGCAATCAGAGAGGGCTCTCTCTTTAAAATTTAGCTTTGTTTTTGGGTGATTTTAGGCTAGTTATGATGTGCAGGGATTTGTTTTGAGTTTCCTGGGATGGGTGATGTTTTCAAACATTGATGGCATGCAAAGTGTGAGAAGTTCAAACCATTGGGCATGGAGTCAATGAATATGAACTGTCGGGTGTGTTTTCTTCGGTAAAAGAGAGGAATACAGAGCAGGATAGCTAGCTACACATGGAACAACTTCAAAGCTGGAATTAAGATGAAATGGAGGTCAGGGAATGAAAGGCAATTAAGAATCTTTCATTCAGCTAACAGAGGGAAAGTGAATGAATAATATCTAGGAGCAATGAAGGATTCCTAAACATCATTCAGAAATGAGAGAACTAGCGTAAACATGACCAATGAAGTATACATATTCATGACTAATTCTGAAGAAAACATAGAGAAATCACATAAATTGAGCACAGAGTACAGCTAAGTAACATCTGAGCTATTCTTCTTTCCTGCAATATAGATCATGATACATAGATGATATACTAAACATAGAAATTGAAAACAGAGGTAAGAAAGACTTATTGAACCATGAGGAAGCACGAGAATTCCATATTTTTCTCTTCAGCCATTAAAACCACAACCAGCCAGTTCAAAAGCAAACATTCCAGCAATCTTTGATCATAAAAGTTCCTAGGCTTACAGCGCAAGTCTAGAATGACTTAATCAACCAACCAACCAACCCTTAAAACATAGTTTGGGGAGGTATTTATAAGAAAAATATGTACAAACAAGATCTCATGAAAGATCTGAGAAAATATCTAGATTAACCTAACTTAATCTGCAAGTAAAGTAAAAATATATATCTACTATTGCGCTGGAGGCAGCTCCTTCAAAGATGAGGCTATGGGCGTCCTTTGTAGCTTTGTGTTGTCTATCTGCAATAACTGTTCCTCGGCTTTTGATATGTTCCTTTTAGCCGGCTTCAATGTTCATCAATCCTGATTAGATTTAGCTTTTAATAGCCTTTAACTCTGTACTGATACTCTTTGACTTTGTTGGATGTTCTTTAATGTTCCTTTGATGTGGCTTTAATTCTCCACTGATATTCTTTAACTGATACTCTTTAACGCTCCGTTGATACACTTTTCACTGAATCAGGACTCTTTTGCCCCACTGATACACTTTAACTCTGCTAAATCACCCTTGCCTACCACTTTATGGCAAAAAGGGACTGCTGCGGTGCTTTCTGCGGGCTTTAGAAGGGCTATCGACGCTGGCCGATCAAAATATTATCAAAAAAGGAGTAAAAACTACACAATAGAGGAGGATTTGTGGACTAGTAGCTTGTGCTGAGGCCGTGCTCATTGTCCAGAGAAAATTTGGGCCATGGCGATCAAAAATGGTGAAGAAATGACTAAGATTCCTTTGAACTAGAAATGCGCACGGGCGCAGATTGAGAAAAATAGCCTTTTTACTTTTATAAGGCGAAAAACACTTTACACAGGAAATTTGAGCTTTGCGGGGGCGGGAGCGATCACTGTAGCATTGAACATATCAGGGCCATTGGATATAGCGAGGGTAGATCCAACGGCTGCGATCAAATCGCAATATCGCATCAGGGGTGTGTAATGGGGTGGAGGCTTTTAAACAATAGCGATGAGCGATGAGATGTGATATGGAGCGTTGGATGTGGGGGGGGATCAAACGGTGGTCGCGCGATCATAATATCGCATCGGCAGAAGGCAAAGGGACAAGGGCCTTTATACATATGTGTTTGCGAAAATGCGATAATGCGATGAATTTGCGATAAAGGGAAATTTACGGTAAAACATAAGTTTTGCGGTAAAACACAAGTTTGCGGTAGAACGGAGAATAACGATAAAGGAGCGGTTGCGATAGAAAGGGCTTGCGATAGCGATGTCGCATCGGAGGAGTGGATTGGAGACATAAACGGGGGCATATATACAATGTTGCGACCTCCGAATTGCGATATCGCGTCGGAGGGGTTCCAATCGCATTGGAGGAGGATTCCTTTGATGGGAGGAGGGTTTTTATGCATCGGAAGGGGTCCAATTGCATAGGAAGAGGGCTCTTACTAAGTTTCAAGTAAACTTAGTAATTCCCAAAGCATTATTTATGGTTATATTTCAACCAAAGGAGGGGATATGTATATATGGGGTTTTTTATCGTATTTTTAATAAGGGGAGGGGGAAATTAGGGGATTTATATAATAGAGTTAGAAATAAATATGAATTTTGATCAGAAAGCGCTAAGCATAGAAATCTTAGGCTACAAAGGGGAAATAGGACTTATAAAATAAATATTAGCACCTTTAAGCAAAGTAGATCTTTACTTAGGCAAATGTTATGGAATATGATGAATTTTAGAGATATTAAGCAGATCTTAACATCTTTAGGGGAAATTAGTGAATGATTTGGGGAAAAGGATGAAGGGGAAGTTAGTCATGCCTCGCTTGAGCTGCTCCAAGGGAAAATTGCCTTGCACTTGTGATCTGAAGTAGATTTAACACTTTTGAAACACAAAATTTATCACAAGTCTTCATTCTGCAACCTCAAAACTGCCTACCCAGCCTACTTACCTAAAATTTTTTCTTCTCTTTGTTTGTGTGCACTTGAACTAGCAAACCCAGCTTTTCTTCTTTTCTTTTGGCTACCCTCCTATCTAAATCTATCCTTATTTATTCCTGGGGCTCAGATTAAGTTGTTGAGCACCCTTGATTCCCTACCTATCTACTAATCTGCCAAGATTAAATAGTTTGGTCAGATTTTTATTCTCTATCTCTAAAACAAGCAATTTAAACCTAGGGAAGCCAAGATTAAGCTATTTGGCCTTCCCTTAACTGTGAAACTCTTCAAAAATGGAATAGTTCTTCAAAAATGGAATATAGTAGTGGCATTTGAGCTGGCACACTTTCCTGGCCTTTTGATTGGGGTTCATTTCTTTCATTTTTCTCTTGGCCAATTCATTCTTTTTTCCCTTTGATTTTTCTTTTAGGGCATACCCTCTTTACATTTTTAAATTTTTTTATTTTCTTTGAAAATATGGAACCTTTGCAGCATGAAAAAATGACATATTTGGCATTTAAACAGTCAATCATGAAATATGAAACCTATTGTATAGGAGGCTAACAGTGGCTCCACATGGGGATGGATTTTCCAAATGAAAAGCCAAGAACAGCAGGTCAGAATGCCTTATTCTTCAATTGTTGCTGTAAACTGAAAATCTCCCTTCTCTTGGATGCTATTGACTGAAACTTGTAAGTTGTTTATGTAGTATATTTTTTGAGCTGAATTGCAGTAAAATTACAACTCTGCTTCTTGCTGGCTTCCTCTGCGTGCTTACTATCATCTTCATATATTACCAAGCACTTCCTTTGTGATAAATTCAAAAATTTATATCAGAATGGTGCATCTCTTTGATTCTTTCTTCAAAATTTGCTGCTCTAGTTCCTTTATCGGACTGCTGCAAATAAAATGTTGAAACTACAAATATTAATGTACAAATATAGATCTGATTTATATACATCAAAAGGGATCAAAGTAATGTTTGATCATTCGCCCATTGACAGGGCCATCTTCAGCTTCGGTGCCATCCAAACTCTTCAAAAAATATGTGTTGTTGCCTTGCACAGCTTGAATGATAAATGGTCCTTTCCATAGGAAATCAAATTTGCCATGTTTCCCTTTATCCTCTCTCCTTGAATCCCATCTAAGCACTTTGTTTCCTATGAAGAAATATTCGGCCTTTGTTCTTTTATCAAACATTCTTTTCAGCTTCTCTTGTAAAATTTGCGTTCTCTGATATACTTCCTCCCTTGTCTGCTGCAAGTGAATGGTTTGATTTATCCTCCTTTGGATATCATTAGGCTCAGCTTGAATCTCTTGTAGTAGCTTGATCACAGGGATTCCCAAAGATGAAGGGAATCTTGCCTCCATTCCATAAACTAATTCATATGGGCTTGTTCCAATGGATCTTTTGGTGGTTAATCTATCGACCCATAGTGCATTCACAAGATTCTTGTGCCAATTCTTTTTGTTCTCCTCCAAGACTTTCTTGATGATATTAATGAGGCTTTTATTGGATGATTTAGCCAGACCATTACCTTGAGGGTAATAGGCTGTGGAGTGGCCTAAGGTAATGTGGTATTTGTGGCAAAAACTGATCATTCTCTTGGATTTAAAGGCAGCGGCATTGTCTGTAATGATTTTTTCAGGACAGCCAAATCTAGACAGTATGTTGGATTCTAGGAACTGCATGATGGTTGAGTCATTGGCTTTCCTACAAGGGATGGCCTTTATCTACTTGGTAAAGTAATATGTGGCAGTTAAAATCCATTTGTGCTATCCTGAGGATGATGGATGAATTTCACCAATGAAGTCTAAACCCCACTGTTGAAATGGTTTCTCAGTTGAAATGGGTTTAAGGGGTAAGGGTAACAGCTTTCTCTTGCCTTCAAAGATCTGGCACTTATGGCATGAAACAACAAATTTCTTCACATCGGCAAACAGAGAGGGCCAATAGTAACCAGCCCTTAGTATCTTATCAGTTGTAGATTTCCAATATAAGTGCCCTCCACAGTCCCCTGCATGAAACTCCTTCATAACACTATCAGTTTCATTCAATGTTAGACAATTCAACAAAATTCCTTCATGATTTTTCCAAAACAAAACATTGTCTAAGATACAAAACTTTGATGCCTTCATTTTTAAAAATCTTTTTTTAGTTCTGGACAACCCTGGAGGAGCATGCAGGTTTAACAATATAAAACATATGTCAGCATACCAAGGTGATTCTAAAAAGGCTTGATTGATCCGTGGAGTCACCAGCTCCTGTTCGTTGTCCAGTTCATTAATGTCAAGGGCTTGAACATTGTTTTCGGTCATCAGTTTGGCTAGACCTTGTCCTTTTATCATTTTAGTGGGCTTTATCTCAATGTCGTATTCTAGGATACTGGCTATCCATTTTCCCCTTTTGCCTTCAATTCCTTCTTGAGTTAAAATGTCTTTAAACACTGCATTTGGAACATATGCTATGACATGTGAGTATAAAATGTAAACTCTGAAATCTTTGATGGCTTTTACAAGGGCATATGCTTGTTTCTCCATGATTTGATACTTCAAGGGCGCATCTCTAAGGGCTCTGCTGAAGAAAGAAATTGGATTTTCATTTGCCTGGTCATCCTTTTGTAATAGGACAGCAGTTATGGTATGTTCAGATGCAAAGGAAAAAATGATGAAATCTTTATCAAATCTCGGGCTTGTGAGGACTGGTGTTTGCGTTAAGGATATCTTGATGCCCTCAAAGGCTTGTTTGGCTTCTAAATACCATTTAACTTTAGAATATTTCTTGAGCATGTTGTTTAACAATCTTATCAGCTTGGCCAAGTTTGGGATAAACCTTCTTAGGAAATTGATCTTTCCTAGAAAAGCTTGCAGTTCTTTGATGTTTCTTAGATAAGGGACTTGAAGAATGGCTTGAATTCGGTCTGGATCAATCCTAATGCCATCTTTTGAAATAATGTGACCTAGAAGTTTGCCTTCCTCTAGGCCAAACAGGGATTTCTTGGGGTTTAAATATAGGCCATACTTTCTGCAAGTTAAGAATACTTGTCTTAGATGTTTTATATGTTCTTGGTCTGATTTTGAAAATGGGGTAAGATCATCAAGGTAGACTACTAAGAAATCATGGATTTCTTTGGCAAAGGCTATGTCCATTGCTCTTTGAAAAGTGGCCCCTACATTTTTGAGTCCGAAAGGCATTTTGACATATTTAAAGGTTCCCCACGGTGTTGTGAAGGCTGTTTTGTCCTGATCATCTGGGTGAACTAAGATCTGATTGAAACCTGAGAATCCATCTAACAGTGAAATTCTGGAAGACCCCACTACCCTTTGTAAAATATGGTCCATTTTGGGTAAAGGGTAATGGTCTTTGAGAGAGACTTTGTTCAAATTTCTTAAGTCAACACACAATCTAATCTCACCTGTTTTCTTCCTTGTGGGCACTAAGTTGGATACCCATTCTGAAAATCTGATTGGTGCAATAATTCCAGCTTCAAACATTCTCTTCACTTCTTTCTCAATCAAGGGGAGAAGCACAGGATTGATTCTCCTTAATTTCTGTTTGAAAGGCTTTTGATTTGGTTTCAAAGGTATGGTATGTTGAATGATGAAGTATCATAGGACTTGAGGTCCTCATAGCTCCAAGCAAAAACATCTTGGAACTCTTTAAACAAGTCAACATATTTTGGCTTTTGATTGGGTGGCAAAGTTTTGGACAGTTTTATCATTTTGGGCCTTTCTTGCGTTCCAATATTGCAATCTTCAATCGAAGCATTTAAGGGTTGCATCTTTGGCTTTTTGGGGATATCATTTGAATCAAATATGTCTTCTAAGGGAGTCAAGCCTGTGGGCAGGAAATTGTCTTTCAGTTCAATAACTTCAGCCTCTGCTTCAGTTATTTCATCCAAATTCATTTGTTTGAGCTCTTGTATATTATTGTTATCAAAAAAAGTTGGGTGCAAAATTTGTTTAGCTGCTTCAGTTGTTATGGTCTGCTCATTTTGGCTCATTTGTTGTTGTTCATACATGGCATCGGTATCAATGTTTAAACTTGAAAATTCTTCTTGTAAGGTGAGGAAATTATTGATCTGTACATCATTTTCAAAGACTTGCCAATCTTTGACATTATTTGGGACTGCAGGCCTATTTTTTATCTTGGCTGTGAAATGGTGATTGGGCTCGAATGGCAGCTTGCAAGTGCTAGCAAAAGTTGCTAGGTTGTGCGCATGTAAGTTATGGCTTCTTGATATTTTAGTAAGTTGGGATTCTTTGAAGGTATTAAGTATTTCAATGGCAGCATTTCTATAGACTCTCAACCTATTATCATTAGTGACAAAATTGCCTTTCATTTGCTGTATGATCAAGTCTGAATCTCCTAGAATTGAAACTTTTGTAGCCCCTAGATCTTTGATCAGTTTAAGACCTAAAAGGAGAGCCTCATACTCTGCCATATTGTTGGTACATCTAAAATTTAATCTATAGGCTTGACCCTCTGCATGGTTTTTTTTCCTATTGTGGATCCATACTCCTGCCCCTGCTCCTAGTTTATTTATCAAGCCATCAAACTCTAAATACCATAGGATTTCTTGGTCCTGACTAGCATTGGGAGTTGTAATCATTTTTGGAGTGGGCAGATTTGAGTTTTCTGTTTTAGGTAGTTTTCCTTGTGTGCTGGTTTCATCAATTGTTTGAACAGTTTCAATGCTTTGGGCAACTGATTCTTCATTTATGCATATTTCTTGCTCTAAAGCCAAAGGCTTATCATCAGTCGGAGGACTTGTATCAGCATTAAACAAGATGAAAGAATCCATATCAGAATGGATTGAATAGATGGGAAAGTTTTGGGGCTTTTCTTCACTGCTTACCACATATTTCATTAGTGTTTCTCGGTAAAGTCTCTTTGGTTGCCCAAAGACTGAAATAGTGGCATAAGAGAGGTCTAATTGCAAAGATCCTTGGAGTTTGGCTCCCCAAGATCTTGATAAAAGCATACCATACTTGGGTGGAATATCAGCTACCACCACATCCATCAGGATTTTTTTGGTTGGGTATTGGACTAAAGACACACACAAATCTTTGATTAGGCCTAAACACTTGACTTGACTAGAATCAAATGAGAATAAGTCTTTGTATGGTCTAGTGACATCTAGGTTTAGCTTCTCCATTACAGCTTTGGGCATTAGGTTGTGTGAAGCACCTGAATCAAACATTGCATTGTGCAACACTTTGTCATGGATG
This sequence comes from Pinus tabuliformis, assembly GCA_031772625.1. NCBI lineage: Eukaryota > Viridiplantae > Streptophyta > Pinopsida > Pinales > Pinaceae > Pinus > Pinus tabuliformis. The sequence goes on along the minus strand of CM062804.1, from coordinate 719,223,818 downwards.
TGTAAACTGACATAGAAGGGTAGAACAGCTCCATTTGCTGATTTACCATTGACTTCAGGACCGAAAAGCAGCTCAGGTTGATCATCTAAGACATTAACATCATCCCTATTCTCTGGCATTTGCAGAGATCTTTTTATTTGTTGTCTCTATACATCATGTCTAGCAAGCTCAAAGAGAGGAATAGATATCTTTAATTTACCAATTTCTGCTTCTAGATCAAAGGGCTTCTCTGATTGAGTTTTAGTACTGTGACTGGCAGATTTTCCTTTTTCAATTTCACTTTCAGCTATTTTCTCTTGATTATCAGTGCTATCTTGAAGTATTTCTATTTTGGAAAGGCTTTCAGGAGTGTTGTTTGAATTCTCTTTTGAGGAAGAGGATACAAATGGCTGATTCTTAGAGGCCTGTACATCTGTTACATCTTATACAGTCACTTCTTTTGGGTTTGGGTCTGTTCTATCAGAGGGTTCTGTGAGGAAAGCTTTTTCCTTTATATACTTGGGATGTTTAGCATCCTTTGGTTTGATAGGTTCCGGCACATCTATGGTTCTGGTCCTTAATTTGTACTGTTTGTGAACCTCATATATTGCTGCATCATAGCCTTCTCTAAAGTCAAATGATTCTCCGGACTTGGTTTGGAATTCATTGATATCATGATCATCTTGGTCTTCTTGGGTTAGAGAAACTTGTGGCTCACTGTCCAAACCCATCAAGTTGATATGAGTGTCCTCGGTTGGCTCACTAGATGTTGATGCTTCAGCATAGTTTTCTTGAAAAGGAGGTCTTATATCATGGCCGGGGCTAGCCCTTCCAACATTTGGGTTTTTATTTTTTCTAAAGTTTGGGTTTCTAATAGCATTACCTTGTTGTCCTTCCCATGATGTTTTTCTTTCAATAGTTCCCACTCTATCTCCAATACTGTGCATGGTATTAATGATTGCATCCAGTTTTTGTTCAATTTCTGAAGGTTCTTCTTTAAAAGTAGTTCTTCTCTCAGCTCTTGCTCTGTTTCGCTTGGAATTCAGGTTTTCCTCCACACTAACAGCTACATTATGCATGTCTACTAAGCTTTGAGGGGCTCTTTCTCTCAATTGATATGCCATGTCGGAATCAAAACCATCAGTGAATTTGTATAAAGCTAGATCAGGTGGAGGCCTAAGGTTTTGGGGAATAGCATTGTAAACATTGTTGAACCTAGCACAATAGTCTAAGACAGCTTCTTGTGGGCCTCTTTTTATGGTGTCATATTCAGATAATATGTGCAGTGGATCTTTCTTTTTCTCCCATCTGTTAAGAAATGTTTGGTAAAGAGCCTCTGGGTCAGCTATGGAATTTGCAGGGAGAGCTCTAAACCAGGGCCTTACATCACCTGTTAAACTTTGAAAAAAAATATTCATTCTTACATTATCATCATCTATTTCATAATTCTCAAAATAGTCCTGCATTTTCTTGGTATGTTGCAGGGCAGTGTTAGAACCAGTACCATCAAAATATGTGATTTTGGTTTGATAATCCTGAGGCATAGCCCCTAGATTTGCAGGTAACTGTAAAGGGGCATATCTATTAGCCATATTTATAGGGATAAATGGAACAGCAGGAACAAGTGGAACAGTGGGAATAGTAGTAACAACAGCGGTAATATGTGCAGTGAATGGAGGAGTGGAGAAGGTGCTTTGAGAAGTGGATGATGAACTAGGAGAAGTTGGAACAGTGCGAGGATGGAATGAAACTTTAGCAGGGGTTGGAATATAGCTTAGGGGAATTGTTTCAGGACTCGAATCAGCAATATCGTCTTTTCCCTCTTGTTTCCTGAGGGTCTTTGGAATTAAATTGGGATTTTCAAAAACAGCTGGGGGATCTGGGTCTAGTTTTGACCTGGTATAGCGAGTTTTCTTCTTTGGAGCCAGCTTCCGAACTTGTTTTTTGGAATTTTCTAAGGATTTTTCCCCAATGGAGTCACCAATGATGTTAACACTCAGGTTATCCCTTGGCTCCTAAGGGATACAGCCGAGGTGACCACAAACCAATCTTTGGATTGTAGGTCCTAGCCTACCTGCAATCAGAGAGGGCTCTCTCTTTACAATTTAGCTTTGTTTTGGGGTGATTTTAGGCTAGTTATGATGTGCAGGGATTTGTTTTGAGTTTGGTGGGATGGGTGATGTTTTCAAACAGAGATGGCATGCAAAGTGTGAGAAGTTCAGACCATTGGGCATGGATTCAATGAATATGAACTGTCGGGTGTGTTTTCTTCGGTAAAAGAGAGGAATACAGAGCAGGATAGTTACACATGGAACAACTTCAAAGCTGGAATTAAGATGAAATGGAGGTCAGGGAATGAAAGGCAATTAAGAATCTTTCATTCAGCTAACAGAGGGAAAGTGAATGAATAATATCTAGGAGCAATGAAGGATTCCTAAACAGCATTCAGAAATGAGAGAACTAGCATAAACATGATCAATGAAGTATACATTTTCATGACTAATTCTGAAGAAAACGTAGAGAAATCACAGAAATTGAGCACAGAGTACAGCTAAGTAACATCTGAGCTATTCTTCTTTCCTACAATCTAGATCATGATACATAGATGATATACTAAACATAGAAATTGAAAACAGAGGTAAGAAAGACTTATTGAACCATGAGGAAGCACGAGAATTCCATATTTTTCTCTTCAGCCATTAAAACCACAACCAGCTAGTTCAAAAGTAAACATTCCGGCAATCTTTGATCATAAAAGTTCCCAGGCTTACAGCGCAAGTCTAGAATGACTTAATCAACCAACCAACCAACCCTTAAAACATAGTTTGGGGAGGTATTTATAAGAAAAATATGTACAAACAAGATCTCATGAAAGATCTGAGAAAATATCTAGATTAACCTAACTTAATCTGCAAGTAAAGTAAAAATATCTATCTACTGTTGCGCTAGAGGCAACTCCTTCAAAGATGAGGCTATGGGCGTCCTTTGTAGCTTTGTGTTGTCTATCTGCAATAACTATTCCTCGGCTTTTGATATGTTCCTTTTAGCTGGCTTCAATGTTCATTGATCCTGATTAGATTTAGCTTTTAATAGCCTTTAACTCTGTACTGATACTCCTTGACTTTGTTGGATGTTCTTTAATGTTCCTTTGATGTGGCTTTAATTCTCCACTGATATTCTTTAACGCTCCGCTGACACACTTTTCGCTGAATCGGGACTCTTTTGCCCCACTGATACACTTTAACTCTGCTAAATCGCCCTTGCCTACCACTTTATGGCAAAAAGGGACTGCTGCGGTGCTTTTTGCGGGCTTTAGAAGGTCTATCGGCGCTGGCTGATCAAAATATTATCAAAAAAGGAATAAAAACTGCATAATAGAGGAGGATTTGTGGACTGGTAGCTTGTGCTGAGGACGTGCTCGTTGTCCGTTGCAAATTTGGGCCATGGCGATCAAAAATGGTGAAGAAATGACTAAGCTTCATTTGAACTAGAAACGCGCGTGGGCGCAGATTGAGAAAAATAGCCTTTTTACTTTTATAAGGCAAAAAACACTTTACACAGGAAATTTGAGCTTTGCCGGGGCGGGAGCGATCACTGTAGCATTGAACATATCAGGGCCGTTGGATCTAGCGAGGGCAGATCCAATGGCTGCGATCAAATCGCAATATCGCATCGGGGGTGTGTAATGGGGCGGAGGCTTTTAAACAATAGCGATGAGCGATGAGATGTGATATGGAGCATTGGATGTGGGGGGGGATCGAACGGTGGTCATGCGATCGCAATATCGCGTCGAAGGAAGGCAAAGGGACACGGGCCTTTATACATATGTGTTTTCAAAAATACGATAATGCGATGAATTTGCGATAAAGGGAAATTTACGGTAAAACATAAGTTTTACAGTAAAACACAAGTTTGCGGTAGAATGGAGAATAACGATAAAGGAGCGGTTGCGATAGAAAGGGCTTGCGATAGTGATGTCGCATCGGAGGAGTGGATTGGAGACATAAACGGGGGCATATATACAATGTTGCGACCTCCGACTTGCGATATCGCGTCGGAGGGGTTCCAATCACATCGGAGGAGGATTCCTTTGATGGGAGGAGGGTTTTTATGCATCGGAAGGGGTCCAATTGCATAGGAAGAGGGCTCTTACTAAGTTTCAAGTAAACTTAGTAATTCCCAAAGCATTATTTATGGTTATATTTCAACCAAAGGAGGGGATATGTATATATGGGGTTTTTTATCGTATTTTTAATAAGGGGAGGGGGAAATCAGGGGATTTATATAATAGAGTTAGAAATTAATATGAATTTTGATCAGAAAGCGCTAAGCATAGAAATCTTAGGCTACAAAGGGGAAATAGGACTTATAGAAGAAATATGAGCACCTTTAAGCAAAGCAGATCTTTACTTAGGCAAATGTTATGGAATATGATGAATTTTAGAGATATTAAGCAGATCTTAACATCTTTAGGGGAAATTAGTGAATGATTTGGGGAAAAGGATGAAGGGGAAGTTAGTCATGCCTCGCTTGAGCTGCTCCAAGGGAAAATTGCCTTGCACTTGTGATCTGAAGTAGATTTAACACTTTTGAAACACAAAATTTATCACAAGTCTTCATTCTGCAACCTCAAAACTGCCTACCCAGCCTACTTACCTAACATTTTTTCTTCTCTTTGTTTGGGTGCACTTGAACTAGCAAACCCAGCTTTTCTTCTTTTCTTTTGGCTATCCTCCTATCTAAATCTATCCTTATTTCTTCCTGGGGCTCAGATTAAGTTGTTGAGCACCCTTGATTCTCTACCTATCTACTAATCTGCCAAGATTAAACAGTTTGGACAGATTTTTATTCTCTATCTCTAAAACAAGCAATTTAAACCTAGGGAAGCCAAGATTAAGCTGTTTGGCCTTCCCTTAACTGTGAAACTCTTCAAAAATGGAATAGTTCTTCAAAAATGGAATATAGTAGTGGCATTTGAGCTAGCACACTTTGCTGGCCTTTTGATTGGGGTTCATTTCTTTCATTTTTCTCTTGGCCAATTCATTCTTTTTGCCCTTTGATTTTTCTTTTAGGGCATACCCTCTTTACATTTTTAAATTTTTTGATTTTCTTTGAAAATATGGAACCTTTGCAGCATGAAAAGATGACATATTTGGCATTTAAATAGTCAATCATGAAATATGAAACCTATTGTATAGGAGGCTAACACCAACCACAACCATAACCCTGCCTAAATGGTGGTTGTGACCAAAAATCCCCTTTTCGATGTATGTGGTGGCGAGATCTATGGCACTTTTCAGGAAAGCCCCCAAACCATTGCCTATAATTTCTTGTAACTTTATATAATCATAAATGAGGTGATGACAAGGCTAACCATTCAAAATTTGAACAAGATCTTTACCAGAACATGACTACTGCAAGATAGGCATTTCTTCAAACATATGATAAACATATAAGATATATGTCAGGAATGCATATATGCCTACCTAAACGGCGGTTGTGACCAAAAATCCCCTTTTATATGTATGTGGTCGCGAGATCTATGGCACTTCTTAGGAAATCCCCCAAACCACTGCCCATAATTTCTTGTAACTTTCTAGAATCATAAATGAAGTGATGACAAGGCTAACAATTCAAAATTTGAACAAGATATTTACCAGAACATGACTATTGCAAGATAGACATTTCTTCAAACATATGATAAACATATAAGCTACAGGTCATGAATGCATATATGATCATAAACTTTTGAACTTCATCTGAGAATCACCAAGAGAACTCAACTCCCTCTCAAGCTAGCTTCAACAACACTTGTTAGCCCATGCATTCACCAACCATTCAATAAATTATCAAATCATGAACAAGAGCTATAGTTAGAGCACATCATAGAACCATGCTTATAACCAGAATATCAACTATGGAAAATCAACCATAAAATCCAAATAATAACTAGTAAATGTGCTCATTAATTACATTATAATACTCATATTAACTTATGTAAAACTCAACCAAGTCAGGGACTTCCACCTACCACCCGACCATAGATTTGGTTGAACCAAATATTTCTTTCATCCAAACACACCTGTGCCACATTCCAATGATGAATGTGGGTTCTCATGGGATAAACCAAGACATAACCAAACAAGGACTCCAAAGGTTAAACCACCTCCACCCTCAAGCTACTGTGATCTCAACCGGTCCCGAGATCACAAAACCAAACCAAGCTTTGATGCCTTAGAATTCCTTCACCATGCCTTGAGGAATTTTCTTGTCTCCACCCACCTGTCAAGGACTTCCTAGAGAAAACTATCTCCACCCCCAACCCTTTGGATTTTCTTGAGACCACCTCACCTAGTTCCAAAACCTTCCAGAAATCAAAAACTCAACCAAGAATGTATTCCGTCACCCCATGGCTATCCAATAAATGGTAAGGCAAGGGTGAAACCATTGTCAATCTATGAAAATCCCATGTCAATGATAACAAACATAAACAATAAACCAATGCATGCACCATGCATTCGAATCCTAACATTCTAAATCTCGCATGCACATTGTTACCTACAATCAACAACTAATTTGTGTCCTTACTTGTCGTGGTGCAAACTTCCTCTTATGCTCCCTTGCTTTCCTTTCCATGCTTGTCTAAGTTCTTGTTCTCTCTTCTTTGTTACACTTGCTAAAAACCTAGGTAAAAGTTGTCAACAGTTTCTCAAGTTCCTTTTTATTGATGTCTAGTCTCTTCTTCTCCTTTTTCCTTTTTATTTCATTTCCTCTAATTTCCCTTGCATCCAATTTTTTGACTCTTCACATTCCTTTTCTCCTATTCTCCTATATTTTCATAATTAAATGTCATCTATTACCTCTTTTCCTTTTCCAATGCCTTTGCAAATTTCCATAGCCATAAATAAACCACAAGTGATGCCCACTATAATGTTTACCCACCATTCATATTGGAATATGTGTCTCGTGACCTTGGTCTTATTTTATTTACGTGCAAACTTAACTTGGTGTTGTTACAATGGCATCCAAAAAGGGGATTTAAATCCTAAACCTGGTGGAGGCCTTGGTACTATCGAAAACCAGGTACCACAGGGCTCAAGTAAGGGAAGAAAATTCATCATATCCTTAGCCATGAAACAAGATTCCTTGGAGATAAAACAAGGGAAACAAAAATTGATTGTTGGGGCTCTTAGAGAAGCTAGCCCAAAGAGGGGTTAATAATGATACTATTTTCCTTAAACATTCAAGGTCTGGCCGACCCCTTAAAAACTTTGGTTCTGAAGAGGTTGATTGCATCCCTCCTGCCTTATATTATCTTTCTGTAAGAGTATATGACTAAAGGACACAAGGAAAATTCCTTTCTATCTCCCCTAATACCGAATTGGTCTTTCCATCATATGGATGCTATAGAGAAATCTGAAGGGCTAATCATGGGCTAGAACTATGCTCTATTTTATTATTCCTTGGAATGGGCCTCTAGATCATGCCTAACTACTACTTTTAAATTAATAGATTATGGTTTTTCTTTTACTATTATAAATGTATACAAAGTATATATGGATTAAAAAGTATTTTGGGGCAACATCTTTAGTCTCCCTTTCTTTGGATCAGATTTCATCTACATTGGGGGCGACCTAAATTTTACTCTAGGAAAATCTGAAATTTGGGGCCCCTCTCGACACCTTGACCCAATGGAAAATTATTTTGTGGACAATATTGAGAATGTAAGGCTTGTGGATGTCCTCCCTACAAAAATACTCCCCACCTAGACCAATAACATGGCCTATCCCTCATAAATTTCTAAGATACTGGATCGCTTTCTCATCATTGAAAACTTTCTAGACCAATCTTTTAATATTCATTAGTGGGTAGATTCGGGGGAAGTTTCCAGTGACAACCCTGTTATTATGGACATGATTCCTGACTCTTAAATTCATATGAGACCACTCAAGTTGAACCCTAGATGGATTGATCACCCATCTCTAATTAAGGCAATTTGGACCCCCAACGATGTCTCTTGGGGGTCATCTCCTTCGATGCAATTCTAAGAGAATCTAAAAATGGACAAAAATACCATCTCACAATGGGAAGTGGAGAATAAGTGTCAAGATGAAAGGTCGATATCTAAAATTGAATAAAAATTCAAGGAGCTCCTGACAATAGGGATGATTCCTCTCTCTCTAATGAGCAAATATCAGTCCAGCACGAACTAGAAGAAAAAAAAAAGAGCCTCCAATTAGAGAAGGATAAGGAATGGTGCTTGAAGAGTAGACCCTTTGGTTGAAATTCGAGGATGAAAAAATGAAATTATTCTAAAAAGTAGAAAACTACAGGAAGGCGATAAACATTGTCTAAGAAATTAACTGGACAGTGGATCCAAAGCTACCTCTTTTAAGGATATCTCCGAAGAGGATGTATCATACTTTAAAGACATCTTCAAAACACCTAGATGAGCAAACATTAACAAGATCTTATAAATAACAGTCTTCTTTCCTCACTTTATTGAGGATGATGACAATGAAGAGTTATTGAAAGAAATAACAAAGCCCAAGATGAAAGTTGTCCTTCATAGTTTTAAAAAACATAAAATTATGGGTTTGAATGGACTCTTTATTGACTTCTACTTGGCCTTCGATGAATTTATTAGAGATGACTTACTGTAGGTGGTGGAATATTCTGAGCAACGTGGGAAAAATTTTGCCCCCTTCAACTCCACCATCAACTCCCTTATCCCCATATCTAATAAACTAGTCTCTTCCGACGAATTTTGGCCCATCTCTCTTTGCAACTTTGTATAAAAGATTATCTCTAAAATCATTGCCCTTCATATAAAACCTTTCCTCTCAAATCGTATATCTTTGGAATAGTTTAGCTTTTTGAAGGACCGACAAATCCATGAAGCAATTGGGCTAGCATAAAAGGGCCTTAAATGTATACATACACTAAAGCAAAAAGTTGTTATTTATAAAGTGGATTTATCTAAGACTTTTGATATAGTGGACTGGCTATATATTAGATTGATACTTGTACATATGGGCTTCAACCCTCTTTTTGTTTCTTAGATCTATTTTTTTATTAATACATCTTCAATGGCCCTCTTAGTCAATGGATCAGCTTCATCCTTCTTCAACACCCAAAGAGGTCTCAGAAAAGGATGCCCTTGTCCCCTCTCCTCTTTCTTCTTGTAGCCAAAACCCTTAGTTAGGATATCATTGATGCAAATAGAAATCAACTTATAAAGGGTATTGAGATCTCTCATGCTTTCTCTATATGCATCTATTATTTTTGGATGATATCATCCTCTTTTTTATGATAGATGTAGGCAGTGTTCAAGCTATAAATTGCATATTGTACTTATTCTCCATGGCTACATGCATGATGATTAACCGAGAAAAATCCTCTTTGATCGGAAATTCCCTTGACCAAGAAAACTTTTACCTTATCTCTAAGATCCTCTCAATTACCTCGTCCCCTCTAGGAGATCCTAGAAAATACCTGGGGTTATTTCTGAAGCCAAATAGATACAAGAAACAATATTGGGCTTGGTTCATTGAAAAAATAAAACTCAGAATGAAGGATTGGTGTAATAGATTTCTATCTAGAGCTAGCAGGTTGGCACTTTGCAAGGTTCTCATTGAGGATATTCCTATATACTGGGTATCACTCCCATGGGTGTCGTACATAAAATCAAGCAAATCCCTTTATGATACCTTTGGGCTGGGAAATAGGATCATTGAAAATTTTCTCTTACATCTTGGTCTTCCATTTCCCTCCCAAATCTGCTTGTCGGATGGGGCTTAAAAAATATTATATGGTTCTCAAAAGCACTCGTTGCTAAGGGAGTTTGGAAACTAATTCAGGGTTCTGGGCTTTGAGCCCAAATTAAAAGAAATAAATATATCTATCCCTCTATGACTTTAGATTAGATCAAAGCTTCACAGAGATCGTCACATTTAGGATCTTTAGTCTGGAAAGCTATAAAAATTATGCATCTGCCATTCTACAAGGCCTCTGATGGAACAATGGAGATGTTACAAAACTTCTAGTTGGGAAAGGTACTTGGATATGAAGCAGAGATTCACATATACTTTCTGATCATCTCATTTAATTCTTGCATACTCATGGAAGATTCTTCTTATATCAAGTGCCTACTTATATGGGGTTCCTGGGCTAACAAGTCTAGAAGAGGGAAACAAACTTACTTCTTGAGGGGGACCTGGATGATGAACGGAATAGGTATATTGACTCCTTTCATCATAATTTTGTCTCTCTTTCTTACCAAGGACGCCTTGATTTGATCATATGCCCCCTCAAGTATCTATAGTCCAAAATTTGGATATCTTTCCATTGCAAAAAATCCAATTTCCCACCCTCCCCCCTGGTGCATCAAAAGTCTTTGGAAGTAGATGTGCTTGCCAAAAGGAAAAAAAATTATGTGGCTACTCTTAAAAAACAAGGCACCATTCTCAGAGATTCTTCTGAAAATATTTTTCTATGCACCTATTAGGTGCTCCCTGTGTCTAGAAAATGTTGAATACATCCCACATCTATTCATAAATTTTCCCTTTACTATCCGTGTCTAGGCAAAGATACAAAAATATATCAGTAGCATCCATACATGGCGTGGGAACTCAGTGGATGAATGCCTAAAATATTGGTTGGGAAGGAAACCTCCCAAAAACATTAGAGCACTCACCTTAATAGCTCCACCTTCGAAGCCAAGGTCAATATTTCATCAAATTGGTTGTGAATAGCCTTACCTTATTAACTTCCATTCTGAAAAATAAGCCTTCCACTCATACCCAGATAAGCACTAAAGTGAAAATTTTGAAAGAGAAATTGTGGGATTTTTTTAATGGGGATCACAACAAAAATCTTTATCAGGAGGCTTGGGAGGACTTATTTATTTGACAAACGCATATTTATTCTCTTTCTCTTGCAACATTGGTCATGCAACAGATAACTTTTTTGACTTGTTTACACTCAAATCACTACTACATCTTTCTTCTTATCTACATCTCACTTAGGTTCATATATATGGAGACTCTTTGGTAGTCATCAAGTGGGGCAAGGGACATGTAGACTAAAAAAAATAAACTCTCCTCCCATTGTATCAAAATGTCTTTCAAAAAACAAGATATCCTTCTCTCGCATCTACAAGGAACATAAACAAATGGCTAATCATCTTTCGAAAAGAGGACCTGCACTAGATCAAGGACAATGGGAAATCCAAGAAAGAAATGAAGGCACAATCAGGCACCACCAACTATGCCCCTGGGCATAATTAAAAAATCAATATTCCTACACAACTCTCTCATCTCATTATGTTATGAAACCAGCTCAAGAAAAGATAGAAAAGATAGATCAACGCCTTAGAATTCAGCCTCTTCGAGGGGGCAACCTCCTTTACATTACATAAATGAACAATTCTTGGATGATTCAAATGAAAAAACCTCCTTTCTATATATAGGAGTCTAAGGAGTCACAATATAATCCAGCCGACCTAACAATAATAATATAAAGCCACAAAAATAACAATAGAGGGATTTTATGGGGCACAGTAATAACAATATGGGGACAATATGGGCACAACAATATTAATAAGGGGTATAACTACAATAGTAATGGGGTAATCACTAGTATTATAGGGACCCAACATGCCCCTCTCCTTCAAAAAAGTGTTGTCCTCAACGCTTGAGTAGTTCTAGATACTTCTGCATAAAATTCTCATCCTCCCATGTGGAATCTTCAGCGGATAAGTTCTTCCACTTGATAAGATACTCTGAAATTGATCGATTTCGTAGCTGTCGAGTTCTTGTTTCTGTGACTGCTTCCGGTTCCAATATAATTTTTCCTTCCTCGTCAAGTTCTGGCAATATTTTTGAACTGGGAGCTTGTCGCCTATAACCTTCTTTAAACATGAAACATGGAAAACTGGGTGCAATCGAGAAGCTGCAGGAAGCTCCAATTTGTATGCCATAGTACCAATCTTTTGCAACACCTTGTACGGACCATAATACTTTGGTGATAATTTATTATCCTTCTTAGCTTGCTTGAGGGACATTTGCTTATATGGTTGTAGCCGTAGGAATACCCAATCACCTACATCAAAACTTCTTTCACTGCGATGTTGATCTGCCTGTTGTTTCATTCTATTCTGTGCCAACACGAGGTTATCCTTTAAGAGTTGGAGGACTTGTTGTTGATGTTCGATGTGATGTTCCACTGCTTGAACCTTAGAATTTTCTCTTAAATATGATGTGATGGATGGTGGTTGATACCCATAAAGTGCCATAAATGGGGTCATTTTTGTTGCTGTATGGAAGGAAGTGTTATACCACCATTCAGCCAGAGGCAACCATTTGACCCATTGTGTCTGTTTATCAGATACAAAGCAACGAAGATATCCTTCCAAACATTTGTTTACTATCTCAGTTTGCCCATCAGATTGAGGATGATAAGATGAGCTATGAGCTAACTGAGTACCAAGACAAGAAAATAATTCTGTCCAAAAATTTCCAATGAAAATGGGATCTCTGTCACTTACAATAATCTTTGGGTTTCCATGTAGCTTTTGAATTGTTTCCATAAATGCAGTAGAAACTGTACTGGCTTTAAATGGATGTGATAATGCACAAAAGTGTGCATACTTGGTAAGTCTGTCAACTACCACCATGATGACACTCTTTCCCTCAGACTTGGGTAAACCTGTGATAAAATCCATTGAAACCTCCTCCCAACGTTGGCTTGGAATGGATAAAGGTTGTAATAGACCCGGTGTCTTAATTGTTTCAACTTTATTTTGTTGGCAAACCAAACATTCTGCCACAAACTTTTGAATATCTGATTTAAGGCCATCCCAAAAAAATTCCTTCTTAACCCTGTGGTAAGTTTTTAAAAATCTGAGTGCCCTCCTAAGGGAGAAGTGTGCAATTCCATAAGAATCTTTTGTTTTAGCTGGGAATTCTTACAGAGGTATAAGCGATCTTTGTACCATAATGAATCATTTTGCCAGCTAAATGTATCAGACGTACTGGAATCTTGTTGTAACTTTTGAATAAGTGCCCACACTTCTTCGTCATTCTTCCATTCCTCCCTTGCTTCGTTTATCCAATCTGGTTGGATAATAGAAATGGCGCACAACAATGCTTCCACATCCTCATCCTTTCTTGAGAGTGCATCTGCCACCACATTTTGCTTCCCTTTTTTGTAGATGATTTCAAAGTCATAACCCAACATCTTTGTGACCCACTTTTGTTGCTCTTCAGAGGATAATCTTTGTTCTAAAAAGTATTTAAGGCTATCATGATCCGTTTTTACCTTGAAGTGTCTTCCCATTAGGTAGGGTCGCCATTTCTTAAGTGCATGGAGTATTGCCAACATTTCCTTCTCATAAATAGCTTTGCTTAAAAACTTTCCCTTGATTGGACGACTTTCAAAAGCAATGGGTCTTTCATCTTGCATTAGAACAGCACCAATTCCATTTCTTGAAGCATCACATTCCACAATAAAGGTTTTTGTGAAGTCCGGTGTAGCTAAGACCGGTGCTTGGCACATTGCCTCTTTAAGATGTTCAAAGGCCTTTGTTGCTTCTGGAGTCCATGAAAATGCATCTTTCTTCAATAATGTTGTTAGAGGTGCTGCTATTCTCCCATAATTCTTAACAAACTTGCGATAATACCCTGTCAACCCAGAAATCCTCGCAGATTTATGGATGTGGGGATTTTCCATTCCTTAATGGCTTTAATTTTGCTAGGGTCTACCTTAACTCCTTCATGAGATACAATATGACCCAGATATTCCACCTCCTGGACTCCAAAGAAACATTTGGATCTTTTTGCATATAATTGTTTCTCCTCCAATAGTTGTAGCACCCTGTCAACATGTTCAACATGATCCTTCCAAGACTTGCTGTAGATTAGTATATCATCAAAAAATACTAACACAAATTTTCTAAGGAATGGTTTGAAAATTGAATTCATCAAACCTTGAAATGTTGAAGGTGCATTGGTAAGGCCAAAAGGCATGACCAAAAATTCATAATGACCCTCATGAGTTCTAAATGTTGTTTTCGGAATGTCTTCAGTCTTCATTCTGATTTGATGATATCCTGAACGAAGATCCAACTTGGTGAAGTAAATTGATCCATGCAATTCATCCAGTAATTCATCAATGACAGGAATGGGAAACTTATCTTTAATAGTGAGCTTGTTGAGCTCCCTATAATCTGGACACATGCGCCATGATCCATCCTTCTTGTGCACCAATACTACTGGAGCAGAGAAAGAACTTTGACTCGGTTGAATTATACCAGCCTCTAGCATTTCTGCAACCATACGTTCAATTTCACTCTTTTGGACATAGGGATATCTGTACGGCCTGATGTTTGGAGGAACACTTTCTGGAATCAGATGAATAGCATGATCATGATCACGCATAGGTGGGAGACCTTTGGGAGTCTCAAATACCTTGGAATGATTGTCCAGGACTTTTTGGAGATCTGGAGAAATAGATGATTCCAATGTGGAAACATCTAGCGAACATAATTGTGCAATTACACCTCTTTGCTCCTTTTTAGAAGCTTTGTCATACCATTAGAGCTGATTATCTTTCCTGGTTTCCCTGCAATACCCCTTAATTCAACTTCCTTTCCTTCTGTAGAAAATTTGATGAAAAGTTCTTGAAAATTAAAAGCTATTGTACCCAAGGATTGTAGCCATTGGACTCCTAGTACAACATCAGCACCTCCCATTGGAATGGAAAGCATTGGGCTAGTCAATACATATTCTCCCATGGATAGCTTGATATTATGGCACTTTCCAGAGCAATTTATTTTTCCTCCATTTGCAATCATCACTTGACACTCTGGTGTTGGATATAGGAAGCAATTCAATTCTTTTGCTACCTTACAATGAATAAAATTGTGGGTGCTTCTTGAATCAATCAACACTATTACCTTTTTCTTCTTGATTTGTCCTTGTATTTGATGGTTTGAGGAGTGGTAATTCCTACCAATGCATTACAAGATATGGTCGGATTTATTTGTTCTTCATCTAGGCTTTGTTCCTGGAGTATATCCTCTTCTTTTGACCTTTCTTGCTCCTTTTCTTCTTCCTCTTCACAATCTATGTAGAATAATTTCTTCTCAGCACACTTATGACCTTTAGTGTATTTGCTATCACAACTGTAACAAAGCCCTTTTGCTCTTTTTTCTTCCAATTGTTGTGGTGTCAACCTTATAGGTTGTGGAAGACTAGGGGCAACAACACTTCCGTCTTTATAGTTGTGAGTGGTATGCTTCCTGGTTGCCATAATTTTGCTTTCCATTTTTCTTGCTAACCTGAATGCCTTCTCTAATGAATCAGTTTCCCAAAGGCGAACATCATGTTGGATATTATCCTTTAAAGACCCTATGAACACATCAATCCTATGCTCCTCTGGAATATCTTTTACCCTTATGTTCAATTTTTGGAACTCCTCAATGTGCTCCATTATTGAACCCTTTTGTTTGAGACTTATCAATTGGCTAAAAAAAGTGTTGCTTTTTGTATCCTCATAATGTGCTATCAATTCTTCCGTAAAAATTGCCCAAGTGATAAATTGTTTACGACAGAAAAGCCATTGATACCATACAAACTGATTTGGTTCCAAATATAAAGTTGCCATACGTACCTTTTGTGTGTTTTGCACATTATTGAGATCGAAGAATTGCTCCATCTGTAATATCCATGTGGCGGGATCCTTGCCATCAAACTTCCTCATATCGACTTTTGGAACATGGTGAGTCTTTGATCCAACATTAGAGTCTATGGAATCATGATTAACATTTCTTTTGTTCTCATCATGAGTTTCCTTTAGTACCCTTTCACCCTTAGTGACCATTTCTTGTAGCAACTTATTCATATTTATCTTCAATTCTTCCATTTTATCATCCATGCCATCAATTTTAGCGTCCATGCCATTCACCTTAGCTTCCATGCCATCCATCTTAGCTTCTACACCTTTCTTTAAACCATCCATCTTAGCTTCTACATCTTTCCTTAAACCATCCATTTTAGATTATGTTGCTTTTTGTGCAAGTGACACTCGTTGCACTTGTTCTTGTAATTTTGATATATCATATAGCATTTCTGATGCAGGAGCATCAAGACCTTTTTCTCCATTTGTAAATATGGGGTGTGATAATGTTAATTTGTAAATATGGGGTGTGATGATTTTTAATATTTTATTAATTAATTTGAATTAAATAGGAGGAGGTGAGGATTTATGTAAATATCCTTTTATTAATAAAAGGATATGAGGAAATTTAATGAATTGAAAGATTTTAGGGATAAAAACCTATCCTTTAGGGATGTTGAGAGATTTAGGGGTTGTTGAGGATTTTGAGGTATTGAGCATTTAATTTAATGATTTATAAATAGGAGGGATTTTTGTGAGAAAAGGACAGGAGAGAAAGTGTGGTAGAATAGAAAGAAGAGAAGCTTGGACAGCCAAGGCTTGTAAGCCTTCGGCAATTGTAAGGCCATCACTGTCGCACATCTGGCAAAACCAAACTCTGTAAGTGTTTTCATTGTTAATGTAAAAAATTGGTTTCAGAATTGTGTAATTTGATTTCTGGAATGGAATATATCCCCTGTAGTTGAGTTTAATTGAAGAATGTCCGTTTCAATAATCTGGTAGTGAGATCCTTGTTAATGCCATTAGCTTAAACCCAAAATGGGAAATCGATTTAAACAATCGATACTGTAATTGGTTGTAATTCTGCACAGAATTGAAAGAACTGGTATTGTTAATATCAAAAGTATTAATTGGGTAAAGTATTTTTGAAATCGAGTCGCTGTTGGTGTTACTCTGATTGGTTTCATGATAAGTATCGAGCGGGGAAGAAGAATTCTATATTTGCTGTGAGCGTGGATTGTGCAATTGCCGCCTTAATTCCATTTGATTGCGGGTAAAGTATCGTGTGGAGGAGATCCATGTGTCATGAAGGATAATTGCGCGGGACTGTAGTACGCACTAAGGAGGGATTGTAAGCGCGACTGTTACTTATGATGATCGGTCGACAAAATAAAAATATATATCTGATTCCATTCTTTCAATGTTTGAACTCGCTTAATTGGGCGACTGTCAATATCTACGAATCCCATTGATTCGTGATGTTTGGGCAAACCGGGTCCTCCCGTTTTCTTCCATCGGATCTGCTGTTTTAGGATCCATGTATTGTGAAATTCTTTTTTTTAAGTTTGCAACCAAATCATGCAGCTGAATTCAGTCAAAGGAACGTGTGGTTCCTTAATCTTTGTTTAACTGTGCGCTGGCTCGATTCATATAGAATTCGTGGAATGTTATAGTTTTTACCTGCATTCTCTTGTATGAACAGCGATTGTCATTTATTGAGTTGGATCGATTCTCCAACGGATGCGCAGGATCTTGATAATTTAGGGTGCGCGTGGACATGCCGGGGCGGAGATCTGGTAATTGAACCTCTGTTCTGTTCATACTCTGTTCTGAGAGTAAAACCAATTTGAGCCAACTCTGTTCTGTATGAGAGTAAACTCTGTTTTGTATGAGCAGCGTTGTATGCTAACCGAAGGACAAGGGTTGCAGTGATCTATATACATATGGTATATGTGTATGACCGGTGGCGCAACTGGTATGAATGGCACAGGCGTTTGTGCGCAGTATTAATGCATGTGACCCCATTAAGAGCGTTGTGTATTCAACCTTTAAATGAAAGAACTTTACGGTGGAAAAATTGTGGTTGCTGTGTATATGTATAACCAGTTTATAATATGATCCCTCAGTTTTATGGCGCTAAGTTTTAATGCAAAAGAATCAACAAGAAGTCGATATGAAAATGCCACGAGAAGGATCGATCTATAGTGATGATAATTGCAGAGTGAAAACGAGGAAGATGATAGTCTGAACAGAGGTAAGAGAAATTGCCAGATTTCAATGTTTAAACCTGATTGAATCAACTGTAAATATTGAAAGGGAATACTTGTACGCTGTAAGAGAAAGGGCGCACATATATTTGGCGCTTTGACTAGTTGAAACAGGTAAATTTGTGCATGGAAATGATATTGGTATTGTTTGTTATGTCCACTTGAGGTCGAAAAGCATAAGTTCATTCTATTGACTGAACTCAGTTACAAGTCATACTTGAGCATTGATGTTGAATTGGAATTGGCATATGATGATGATGCATGAACAGACAATTAAGTTCCTGGGTATGGCAAGCTCTAAGCTTGCGTCATTTTGGTATCAGAGCTTGGCTCTGTTGAAATGATTGGTTTGTTTGAATTGGGTTTTACTGACAAGAAACAGATTGAGGATTGATGGTTGCAGCGTCCGAGGAAGTGAATAGAATGGCAGATCGTTGCAAATGGTACAGCACTGGAATGGAGTTCATTCCTGGTCACAGACGCAGATATCCAGGTATGAAATTCAGATACAATTTTCTGAATAAGGCGCACATATAGATTGCCATTTTAAAATCAGAACAGTGTTATTAATTTGCAATGAATTGGAGTTCCATTATGAGGATGGTATTAAAAGCTGTGGCATGAAATGTTTGTAAAAACAAACCAAGGGCGCATTGGTTGATTTTGATTGTATGGAAGTGAGTTAAATGCATTCTTAATGAGAAGCATTGGGGCTTTAAAATAGAACAATGAAACTGATGGTTTTTTTTAGACGTGAACAAGGGATTTTTAATGCTATTGAACCTGTTGAAAAGAAGATGGTTGGGTTGTGGGTTTTGAACCATTTGTTGAGGATAGTTTTTGCGAATTATTTTGATCTGAAGTTTGCCGGATAAAGCCAGAAGATTGGAAGAGAGGATCAGATTTTAAAATCTGATTGACAGTGAAATTGCGCAGAGGAAGCATAAAGATTTGCTGAACAGATTTGCAGGAGTGATGAGATTCTAAAGGTAAATGAAGTGCAGGTGAATGGAAGGACAAGATCAGACGAGATCTTGGAGGTAAGATGATATGTTTTTTTTGAAGAAAAGAATATTGTAGTCTTTGCATTGAAATATTATTGCAACTAACAGATAAAGGAAGCTGGTGAAAGTTTCTAGGTGAAACATAGAGGTGGCAGAACCTTGAGGAAATCCAATAGAGATTGGATAAGGAAGACAGTTGTAAACAAGGAGATGAGTTGAAGCCAGGAAGAGCAAAGAGAAGTGCTCAAAGGAGGTTCCAGAGATAGAACCAATTGCTTGCCAAAAGACCGAGTGAGGAGGGCTTGGTGAGGTAAGTGGCGGCAAGATAGGACTTGCTGCTGAAGAGGCTTTAGTACAACTCATAGAGATGGAAAGGATGATGACTAGTGACAGTCATAACAAAGGTTCTGAAATAAACCACAGCAGAGGACAAAAGGAGAAGGATGCCAAAGCAGTTGGCATACAGAGACAGTTAAGCAAAGAGGAATATGAGAGGGAGAAGGCTGAGATAGCAGTTCAGCTTGAGGTGTTAATGGAGATGTTGCAAAGAAATGAGGAAAACCAGAAGCGTGGTTATGTCATGAGAAAGAAGTTGAGGTGGCAGAGACTACAAGAGAAGTGGAATCATCAGGTAAATTTGCAGTTGATAAAGGAAATAAGGGAACTTGAACAAGTTCTTGATGCCAGACAGAAGAAAGAGAAGCTCGAAACAATTGAGCTACAGCAAAAGGAAGATGCTGAAGAAGATGTTGAAGTTTCGATATGTTACCCAGAGAGTGGACCATTACTTTTTGAAAGTGATGAAGAGCTAGAGGAGTTGAATCATATGAATGATTCAAAGCAGCCCGAAGATTTGATGACTGAAGCATCAAACAAGACCGTAAGGTCTTGTGATTTTAAAACTAACGATTTGTGTGTGATTGCAGGTTTGGAAGAAGTTGCAAGTGATGAGCAAAGGAATGTTGCAGAGGGAAAGGACAATTGGGAGGCCGCAACATTCATAGTGACAGTACAAACTGAGCAAACCGTCTTAGCTCAGCAGACAGCTGGAAATCAGCAGCCGAAAGATTATTTGGACCAAGAGATTGAAAGTATCAGAAGACTGATGACTAAAGAATCCCGGAAGAGACCAGCAGCAGGAAGAAAGAAAAGGAACGACAACAAGAGAAAGATAGCGAAGGATTGCAAGAGCAAAGCAAGTGGAGCACTAAAGCACAAAATATGGAAACCTGGAAGACAACAGCGGATGACAACATCAGTGAAGCAATCGACAAGCACGAAAGGATTACAAAATAAAATTTGGGATCCAGGAGGAGACTTATGACCAGGTGGTCATGAATTTTCTTACATGGGGAGTCTGATGCAGGAGCATCAAGACCTTTTTCTCCATTTGTAAATATGGGGTGTGATAATGTTAATTTGTAAATATGGGGTGTGATGATTTTTAATATTTTATTAATTAATTTGAATTAAATAGGAGGAGGTGAGGATTTATGTAAATATCCTTTTATTAATAAAAGGATATGAGGAAATTTAATGAATTGAAAGATTTTAGGGATAAAAACCTATCCTTTAGGGATGTTGAGAGATTTAGGGGTTGTTGAGGATTTTGAGGTATTGAGCATTTTATTTAATGATTTATAAATAGGAGGGCTTTTTGTGAGAAAAGGACAGGAGAGAAAGTGTGGTAGAATAGAAAGAAGAGAAGCTTGGACAGCCAAGGCTTGTAAGCCTTCGGCAATTGTAAGGCCATCACTGTCGCACATCTGGCAAAACCAAACTCTGTAAGTGTTTTCATTGTTAATGTAAAAAATTGGTTTCAGAATTGTGTAATTTGATTTCTGGAATGGAATATATCCCCTGTAGTTGAGTTTAATTGAAGAATGTCCGTTTCAATAATCTGGTAGTGAGATCCTTGTTAATGCCATTAGCTGAAACCCAAAATGGGAAATCGATTTAAACAATCGATACTGTAATTGGTTGTAATTTTGCACAGAATTGAAAGAACTGGTATTGTTAATATCAAAAGTATTAATTGGGTAAAGTATTTTTGAAATCGAGTCGCTGTTGGTGTTACTCTGATTGGTTTCATGATAAGTATCGAGCGGGAAGAAGAATTCTATATTTGCTGTGAGCGTGGATTGTGCAATTGCCGCCTTAATTCCATTTGATTGCGGGTAAAGTATCGTGTGGAGGAGATCCGTGTGTCACGAAGGATAATTGCGTGGGACTGTAGTACGCACTAAGGAGGGATTGTAAGCGCGACTGTTACTTATGATGATCGGTCGACAAAATAAAAATATATATCTGATTCCATTCTTTCAATGTTTGAACTCGCTTAATTGGGCGACTGTCAATATCTACGAATCCCATTGATTCGTGATGTTTGGGCAAACCGGGTCCTCCCGTTTTCTTCCATCGGATCTGCTGTTTTAAGATCCATGTATTGTGAAATTCTTTTTTTTAAGTTTGCAACCAAATCATGCAGCTGAATTCAGTCAGAGGAACATGTGGTTCCTTAATCTTTGTTTAACTGTTCGCTGGCTCGATTCATATAGAATTCGTGGAATGTTATAGTTTTTACCTGCATTCTCTTGTATGAACAGCGATTGTCATTTATTGAGTTGGATCGATTCTCCAACGGATGCGCAGGCTCTTGATAATTTAGGGTGCGCGTGGACATGCTGGGGCGGAGATCTGGTAATTGAACCTCTGTTCTGTTCATACTCTGTTCTGAGAGTAAAACCAATTTGAGCCAACTCTGTTCTGTATGAGAGTAAACTCTGTTTTGTATGAGCAGCGTTGTATGCTAACCGAAGGACAAGGGTTGCAGTGATCTATATACATATGGTATATGTGTATGACTGGTGGCGCAACTGGTATGAATGGCACAGGTGTTTGTGCGCAGTATTAATGCATGTGACCCCATTAAGAGCGTTGTGTATTCAACCTTTAAATGAAAGAACTTTACGGTGGAAAAATTGTGGTTGCTATGTATATGTATAACCAGTTTATAATATGATCCCTCAGTTTTATGGCGCTAAGTTTTAATGCAAAAGAATCAACAAGAAGTCGATATGAAAATGCCACGAGAAGGATCGATCTACAGTGATGATAATTGCAGAGTGAAAACGCGGAAGATGATAGTCTGAACAGAGGTAAGAGAAATTGCCAGATTTCAATGTTTAAACCTAATTGAATCAACTGTAAATATTGAAAGGGAATACTTGTACGCTGTAAGAGAAAGGGCGCACATATATTTGGCGCTTTGACTGGTTGAAACAGGTAAATTTGTGCATGGAAATGATATTGGTATTGTTTGTTATGTCCACTTGAGGTCGAAAAGCATAAGTTCATTCTATTGACTGAACTCAGTTACAAGTCATACTTGAGCATTGATGTTGAATTGGAATTGGCATATGATGATGATGCATGAACAGACAATTAAGTTCCTGGGTATGGCAAGCTCTAAGCTTGCGTCAATTTCTTCTTCTTCTTCATGAGTCATGCTAGAGCTTTCAGGTTCCTTACTAGGTGTTTGCATTTTCTTTCCTCGGGGCATCAGTTACCGATAATAATGCTCTATTATTCCCTTTGAATTCCTTCAAAATAAATTTTCAAACCAAGCTTAAGCAAAAATTTAAGAAAATCTACACACCTTTTTTCACTTTGTAGGAGCTCGATATTGCCTCTGATGTATCTCTGTACTTTTCGATCATTTAGTTCTAAATTTTTGACCTGCAGTAGCCCTCTGTGTCCTCTTTCCAATGCCACAAGTCTGACCCAAATTGGATTCTCCAAGGAAGAGTTATGTGAAATCTCCCACAGTGACTTGATTATAGACTAGTTCAGTAGAGCGA